>OZ007509.1:16413104-16454414 GCA_963931865.1 Axinella damicornis | reverse complement strand
CCCACTCCTCTGCTAGGAGCTAACCTACCTTGCCACTGGTCTGCCTCTGCGTCCCACTCCTCTGCTAGGAGCTAACCTACCTTGCCACTGGTCTGCCTCTGCGTCCCACTCCTCTGCTAGGAGCTAACCTACCTTGCCACTGGTCTGCCTCTGCGTCCCACTCCTCTGCTAGGAGCTAACCTACCTTGCCACTGGTCTGCCTCTGCGTCCCACTCCACTGCTGCTGGACATGGTGGGCTTCCTCTCCTGGTGGAGAAGATGGAGCATCTGATCAAGTACAGCCACTTCACAGAATTGTCAAATTGATTGCTACCCAGCCCTCTGTCCTCCACCTCCTAGCCTCCCTCGAGCTCCTTCTCTCACCTCCCTCCTTCTCTCCCCTCCCTCCCTCTCTCCCCTCCCTCCCTCCCTACTCTTCTACCCCTACCCCTATCCCTCTACTTGCCCCTATCTGCTTGAGGACGTCTGCAAGAAGTTCGTCACCCTCCAACGAGGCACTTGCCTGCAAAAGAGAGCAAACTGTCAACTCAAACATGCGATGAAGCTAGTCCTCTGCTACCAACCTCCTTCTTCTTCTTCTTCTTGCCGGGGTCGCCCCTGCTCATCAGCATCAGCTTGATGTTGGAGGTTGGCTTGGCCACATGCTTCGCAACACCCTGAAGCGTGCAGAACACACAACATGGTAAGTGTAAGCTCTCACTGTCTCCGCCAATGAGGGTGGTAGAGATACTAAGCACATCTCACTTATAGGTGCATATTCACTCTCCTCTTTTATTAAGCGTTGGAGTTTTCTTCCCGAAACTCTGCCACTTCAACCGTACAGAGTGGAAAAAGGTATGAACCTCACTTCCTATTTGAAGAATGGCTCTCATTATTAAGCGCATATTTTTTCCTATGAAGATGTAGGTGCATGCGCTTAACAATGCACGACTACAGTACATACATGTAGGTATTGTTTGAGAGAGTTATTGTCATAGCGGTTCAGGGCAGATCCGGAAGCTATAGTTTTTGTCGTTTAGTAAACTCCCTTGATAATCACAGTGGTTCCTATGGAAACACACATCCATGAGCGTTTATGCATGGCTGAACCCCTCCACAAAATCTAGATGATCCTCCCCCTGCAGCTGAGTAGTAGTGATCACATTGTCATTGCTATTCACTCAGTAGGTACTGCTATGTGAGTTCAGGACAATCTTGTGTAGTTTCAATACAAGCATTTTGCAGATCAAATCCGCTGTCCTTTTGTACCGCTCCCAGACCGTTTGTAGGAGAAACATTCCAGCAACTTTCATGAGTTTAAAAATTCCGTTGCCAAACAGTTGGCTAGCGTAGGCATTCTGCAAGATGAAAATTCTGCAAGAAGAAAGCAGTTGCTTCCACAAGTCGGAAAGCCCTATTTTCAGCAGCTGGAGATAGTCCAGTATTCACTGCTTGTTTGGAAGAGCACAACCTAACACACGTGTACAGTTTGAGCTCGTGGAAGATGTCAGACTGTTTCTCCTCCTACCAACACCCTACGAATGAGGCCATACAATGTAGATCATAACCATTTATTGTTATATACAAGGGTAGCCTCGTTCCCAGCATGGCCTGGGAATGAGGCTAAAACAAGGGTGCACTAGCCTCCTCTTTGCTACTATATACTGTAGTCAAGAGCACATGATGTCATGATGACATCATATGCACTTGCTGCAGTCTATGAAAGTGTGTTTGCTAGCCCAGGCCCGCGCTAAAGGAGGTTGTCATGTGCAGCTATATTCATTGCTACTCTGTGTTGCAGATACCGGTTTCTTTCCCTTGTCTCCTTGCTTGCTCTTCGGGGTAGGATCGACCTCCTCGTCAAATATTTCCCGTCCATGCTCACCATAGCTCCCATCTGGGAAAGGTACACAAGAGAGGAGAATTCATCACCACTTACCACCCACCACCTCAACACTCCCAGCTGACTGCAGTACCAAATCTCCTCCATCAAGTCACCTCCAATTCTGTGCTGATAATGATATTCACTGCTCTGCTTCTCCTCCTCTTTACACACTATGGTTTATGGTTTGCTTCCCTGGGGCCTAGCCTCGTACTGGGTACAAGGCTACATGTAGGTCCCAGGTCCTCGTACTGGGTACGAGGCTAGGCCCCAGGTAGCCTCGTACTGGGTACGAGGCTAGGCCCCAGGTCCTCGTACTGGGTACGAGGTTAGGCTCCAGGTAGCCTCGTACTGGGTACGAGGCTACCTGGGGCCATTCTCACATCCAGCAAATACACCATCCGCATCAACCACTGGAGGTGGGCCCCGCGATGTGGGACTAGCCTTGCTCTAGCCTTGTTCACAGGTCTTTTCACCCCTTGCAGTTACTACTGCAAGCGACAAATGAACAAGGCTACCTTGCTCCATAGCGTGTTTACAGTCAACATACTATAGTTGATATAGAGGTTGTGCATTTGGAGTCATAACTGTACATCTACCCCTAGCCCTTATTCTCATCATGGATAATAGAGCACGGGGAACTGGATTGGAAACGTGTGCGCCGCCCTATTCCTAATGTATGGAATGTCGGCACAGCCTTTGATTGAATGCGGGTTTCGCTGGTTTTTTGTTGTCCCTCTGGTGCCGCACAGGAACTGTTCTGGGGCTTACCTCTTGTACCGTCAGATCGACCTTCAACCGGTGTATGCCCAAAGCGGTTAGTTTTGTTCCTGAGTCGTACATAAAAGCATGCTTGGGCTGCCCAAAAAAATGGACATATCCCTGAAATTGTGATACCCATGTACTGTTGCACTTACCAGTCGTTACTCAGGACTGTCAGGAGTGAAATTTGCCGCTTTGGGCATACACCAGTTGAAGACGGATCGAACGATACACAAGGTAAGCCTCAGAACGGTTTCCGTGTGGCACCAGAGGGGCAAACTTGAGCGAAACCCGCATTCAATCCCGTAAACGCGTGTTTCCAATCCAGTTCCGTGCTCTATTATCCATGTTCTCATACAGTAGGAGGCAGGGGCATTCTACTGTGATTGCAGAAATGTGAGCAGCTGCGTAGCTGTCTTCCAAGTATGTCAACATTGGCTGCTGATTGCTAGCATACCCAGGCTGATCTCTATGCAGATTGCGAGAAACAAACAAACTCCGTTCTTCTTCGTCATACTGCTAATATGCCATTGTTTTCTCTACTCAAAAATGGCTGCACTACATCACGTCACATAATTTTATGATGTAAAATGTGCAATCTGTATAGTTAGACTTGATATACTGCCTCCCCCCCTCCCTCCTGCCTCCCCTCCCCACGCGGTGTGGGAATGAGGCTAGGCCCACCCACCATCGTCCAGGATGAATCCATCTTCCTGTCGATCCTGTACAATCCGGGCATACTCATCTTCATCCACATAGTCAAACACGGCTTGAGGAGTTTCCAGTTCAGATTCCTCGTGAACTCCAGTCTCACGATTGCGTCTGGAGGGGGGGGGGGGGGGGGGGAGAGGAGGGGAAGGGGGGAGAAGGGAGGGAGGCGGGAGGAGGGGGTGGGGGGAGGGGAGGTGGAGAGGAGGGGGGATGAGGGGAGGGAGGAGGGAGGAGGGGAGGGGAGAGGAGGGGTGGGAGGAGGGGAAGGGGAGAAGAGAGATTACATGCCATTAAAATTGGCCATTGTATGCCTTGCTATATAGCAAACACCTTATTTTTTCAAGAGCTGAGGCAGCGACCGACTGTTTCTTCTCCCTCCTGCTCCGCCTAACAGCAATGGAGTCTGATGGTGAAGGAGAGTCAGTGAAGTAATAAGCTATCCCCACGGTCCCTCGAGCCCTTGGCTACCCAAGTACCTGAACTCATGTTGCCTGTAGTCGATCAGTCTCCTTCGCGCCTAATACCGCCAAAGTACAAAGTCCTAACTGCTCGAGAGTTCAAAGTTTAACGACCATCTTCGTTTTCCGGTTCCTGTTCTGTTCGATTGCGATTGGTCAGCTTGGCCGTAAGCACATGCAACGAGACGTTTACTCCACTTGCATAAAGCGATGTCTGTTTCTTCTGTGGGGATCACGGTGTGGTTACTGAGTCTCTTCCTGATGTTCATATTGTTCTTGGGTGTCAATTCCGGTGTGCAGTGCAACACCACTAGCGGGACCTGCACTCCCGTTCAAGTCCAAGACTGCAGCAAAGTAAGTTGTTCTGCGCTGCTTACACTGTGAAGTGGCATGCACGTACTTGTCTCTCCAAGAATTGTTCACTCTCTCTTGCTTATACTGTACTGATACTAATGTTAGCATGTGTTATCCATGTACTGTAGTGAGCTAGCTGGAACTGAACTGAAGCCATACTTTGCACTGATATGTAAACAGATGTGTGGCAGTAGTCACAGTGACACTTTCAATATCCCGCAGGGACCACATGGCTGCGTGACCGGTGCAGGTAAAATTAACTTTTCACTTCACCAAGGTGTGTATGATTGAATGTCTTGAACCATAGATTGAGGGAAAGGCATTGGAATGCTCTTGTTGTGCTGCATTAACGTCTAGGAGGGTGAAAGCAAATCAATCTGATCCACAATCTGCACTAATGAATATCGTTTGGGCATGGTTTACTCTGTGGAGTAGTGTTAGAAGTACACAAACTTTGTACTGAAACCAGTCACTGTTAGGTAAGTCTGACCCTGCAAGAAACCCACATTTCGCAATGATTCCAGGGTTCTTAACCCACAATTCCATTCCCAGGTTAAATAGGAGTGGCTTAGAGTATATACCACTGGAGTGCTGTAGTCTGGTACCCAGTCCCTTTGCATGCAGTAGAGGCACACAAGAAAAACAGATGTTCCAATCCCTCTGCCGCCTTCTAACTATGGTTGATGTGCAGCATCATACCGGTACCAGGGGAGGCCCACCAGGCCTTACTGCCATGCAGTCATGCACGGGCCATGGAATTGAGCAATAATTGAAGACACTCTGTAGAACTAGAGGAATGCAGGACATTGGGGGGCGAGCCTGGGTGAAGTGCATGCGCGTGCCGCAGGACATGCATGGAGCAGTTGCATTCACATGACTGTGACAGGGCAATGAGCATAGGCCACAGAAATTATGGCACTAAACATACACTCGTGTACATCACAGCAACTGTGAGTCAGGTTAGCGTTTGTAGCTGAAGCAGTCTAGCACCAACATCACCGGCCATGGCGCCACGGTAGGTCCACGACTCCGATCTGAGCCGCAGTCTCTGCCTTTGTCAGTGCCGCCCGGGCCGAGGAGGCAGAATGTTCATGGTGCTCTAGCCAATGTCCACGAGTGCATGGTCTCTCCGTCTTTGTTGTCGCTATCGTCCGTCGAACAGGTAGCTAGACGGTTCACGATTCCTGGAGTCCGGCGTCGTATCGAGGTGCGTCTGAGAGCTAGCTCGTTGTTGAATTTGAATATTATTGTGCACGTGCAAGGGAAATTCGCTGATTTAAAATTTACGGTATTTGCAAGATCCAAGCAAGCAAGCATAGATACACACGCTCTGCGCAATGAAGTCACGCTAGTGTGGGGCTCGCTCAGGCTCGCCCCAATTATGTAGGACCTTGATTTTACTACCGAATCTTCATGCAGTGTAATTTTATCACTGTGCATGTTTTTGCTTTCAACGCTCTATCTGTTGTGTCATCACCCCCTCAGAGCAGCACACAACGATACTCCAACGTATCGAAAGTGAGTCTTTTTTGTATAACCTATTCATTCTGCACGAGTGATAAGACGCAATGTATGAATGTACCCTATAGGCTGCAGAGAAGAACTCAGCTGTAACATGAGAGGGCCCCCCTATTCATCTAGCAGGGCCACCAATGTATCGGTGGTGTTCATTCCCAACAGTGATCGACTGCAGACCTTTGACGTGACGGTGCGCTGGGATAACTCTGATGGTGTGTAACAGTGTTGCGTCACATTTTAACTCCGTTAATTCATGTGTATGCGACAGCAACCTTGGGGTGCAAAGTGTCATAAGTGAAGTGTCTTGCAATTATGTTTGTGTAGCCTCATACCCAGGCCCACACACGGAACGTGGAAGTGCGTCAGGTGACACTTGGCAAAATTCCCGTATGTGCTCAGTCAGCATAATTGTATAAGCGATTACATTCCTTACTTGGATTCATTTGAATTCACACGGCAGGTAGCTGTTGATGATGGCTAAGTAGAAAGTCTTTGCCAGCAAGGAGCAGCCAGAGATGAGTCTTGAAGGCTAGAACAGCGGTTTTATCAAACAGCTACTGCTTTCAAGCGGTAAAGAAACTACGCAGTAATTGGCAATGGACGAACGTGATTCGCCTACCGAAATCAAGACTGCTGACCTCAGCACATACAGGAATTTTTCCAAGCCCACTTCCATGTTCTGCATGTGGACCTGGGTACGAGGTTAATATGTGTGCATAGTGGTCTTCCCCTCTATAATTGTATCACACTCCAGAATGTGGAGTTTGATTTTACTTTCTGAACTCTTTTGAGCCACAATTTTCTTTCCCCTTCCCTTCACAGACCTCCCAAGTGGATACGAAGTGTTACTGGCTGATGATCATGATAATTACATAGTGCAATGTGCCTGCCAGAGAAATGCAGTAAGTCCTCGTAGTGTGGAGAGCCTGGGTGAGGAGGTTAGCTGAAGATGAGAGAGCCTGGGTGAGGAGGGTAACTGGAGATGAGAGAGCCTTGGTGAGGAGGGTAGGCTGAAGATGAGAGAGCCTGGGTGAGGAGGGTAACTGGAGATGAGAGAGCCTTGGTGAGGAGGGTAGGCTGAAGATGAGAGAGCCTGGGGGATCCGGAGGAGGATAGCTGGAGATGAGAGAGCCTTGGTGAGGAGGGTAGGCTAGGCTAGATGAGAGAGCCTGGGGGGAGGAGGATAGCTGGATGTGAGAGAGTCTGGGTGAGGAGGATAGCTGGAGATGTGAGAGCCTGGGTGAGGAGTGTAGGCTGAAGATGAGAGAGACTTGGTGAGGAGGGTAGCTGTGGTAGCTGGAGATGCCTGGGTGAGGAGGGTAGCTGGACGTGTGAGAGCCCGGGTGAGGATCGAGGGTAGCTGGAGATGAGAGAGCCTTGGTGAGGAGGGTAGCTGGAGATGGGGTAGCTGGACATGAGAGAGCCTTGATGAGGAGGGTAGCTGAAGACGTACGAGCCTGGGTGAGGAGAGTAGCTAGATATGTGAGAGCCTGGATGAGGAGGGTAGCTGGATATGTGAGAGCCTGGGTGAGGAGGGTAGCTGGATATGTGAGAGCCTGGGTGAGGAGAATAGCTGGATACGTGAGAGCCTGGGTGAGGAGGGTAGCAGCTGCTACTGGTACAGTCTGTGAAGTATAGACCTCACACCAGTTGGAACATGTTGGTCTCTCCCTCTCTCCCCAGACCATCAGGCAGGTTACCTTCAAAAAATTTTATCACGACACGTCACCATACAGAGTAGAGGTGAGATCGAGTGTCACTGTGCAATGCCAGCTGCGTGCTTGACAGTTGCGTTTATGCTCCGCAGGTGATAAGTCTTCCCTATCAATCACGGAGTAGTAGTGCTACTGTCGTCAGATTCAAACTTCCTTCTCCCTGCACTGGCCTCACGTATAACCAGCATTGCCGAGGTGGTAGGTTGTTGAGGAGCAGTTGACTGTTAGCCACTATCGCTCATGATTGTCCATTGCATTCCAGACGACAACCACCGTACCAGTACCTGGGTGACTGCTGAGACATTCCGCATCATGGCAGGAGACAGCGTCCCCCCTCGAAACACCGGGCAGCTGCTGCTCCAGCTAACAATGTCTTCGAAGGGGCACTTCCTTGTCGCCCTGTCGGACTCGGTCAACGGCTCAGATGCTTTTTCAAGCTGCTACACTGCCGGGAGGGATCCACCATGTTTCGTAGTCAAGAACACAGTGAGTCTCAGTAACCTGAATATGTCAATGTACTGTCAACGTGGACATTACCTACTGCAGTGTTCTCGCTTTAAATAAATTACTCCTTCATGAGCTTGCTGACCCCCAACCATCATGTGCAATAGTGATTTTTTGCGCTGCAAGTCCACGTGTGAGCATAGTTAGCTATTGTGATTGCACTCTGAGCCTGAGCTATGCCGCCCAAGAAGACAAGTAGACTTGATGCTTCTCAGCTCACACTATCGTTTGTCAGTCATGGTAACCTGGGTAGTCATGGTAACCTGGGTAGTCATGGTAACCTGGGCAGTCATGGTAACCTGGGTAATGAAGGGCTGCAATGGGTGCAGTGTCTTTCAAGAATTACCTAGCGAGAAGGCTGTATATTCTCTCTGTTTCCCTATTCTGCAGTCAGCAGACCATTGAAGTTGTATACTGAATTATGTGTGTACCTTTCCCCGTCCACCATGCAGTCCAGTGTTACAATCCAGCCCCTCAATGGATCCAGGACGTACTATGCTTTTGTGAGTCCACACATCCACTTTCATCACCTCCACCACCTCCCTCCCCTAATGCACTGTGACGTTCTGTTGACAGGTGGAAAGCTTTACGGCCAACGCTTGCGGGTCACTTGGCCAGGTGCACAACGGATACATGTGTCATACCTCGAACTATCAATGTTGCAACAGAGTTAAAAGCTCCACTGCCACAACTGTCCTGCCAGTAGTCCACACAGGTCCGACACAAACATTCAGACTGCGACCCATCCACCATTTGCCGTCTACTATCCCTAGGTCCAGCTCCTCTGTCCACTTGTCGCCTACCCTTCTGGATAACCCCTCCATCTACCCCTCGGCATCTCAATCAAAGCATAGCTCCCACTTGATCACCCCCACACATATCCCAAATTGTATGTACATTGTTAGCCTTGCTCCCAGGCCATTCCCACCACCAGTATTTTATTGCTTGCAGTATGCAAATATGGCAGGGGAAGGCCTGGGAGATCTGGTCATGTGCGATGACATCAGGTAGACACATGGGGAGGCAGTGCTCAACCGTTATGATGCATGTTTTCACGTCGATCTGTCCCCAGCGTTATGAACAACAAGCGGTAGTGATTGTTGCAAACACTGACATCCCAACCTTTGGACGGGTGTTACGAGAAAGGGCGTCCAGATTCTTCGTTGAGCATCCCCCCCCCCCCCCCCCCCCCCCCGTGTGTCTACCTGATGGTATCGCACATGACCAGATCTCCCAGGCCTTCCCCGCCTTGTTTGCATACTGCAAGTGATCAAATAGTGGCAGTCGAAATGGCCTGGGAATGAGGCTAGTACATTATATGGTTGCACCCACCAGGTGGCTGGCCATTGGTATGTTCCTTCCTCTTTACTTCCAGCTCCCACTCTCCAGCAAGAGACCGGAACCCACACAGATGCCCTCATATGTATGTGAGCCTTCTCCTATGCTTGTGCCGGTCAATTGCTGCAATAAGATGTGGGGCCTAGAGGACTCAGATTAGATGCCCAGAGGGCAGAGGTTGCATCTAACGGGTAGCTAGTTTGTCCTCCCTTGAACTGGCCACAGTCACCATTTCACTGGACTCTCTGTAGCTTGGTGGCACCACCTTATTGTGAACTAATAGTGAGTATAATACCCGCACCATATGCATTCCAGGCCTGGGTCAGGTATAGCTTAAATACTGCCCTCAAAGGCTCAGCGTGGGTTGGGTATAGCTACAACACTGCCCTCAAAGGCTCAGCCTGGGTCAGGTATAGCTACAACACTGCCCTCAAAGGTTCAGCCTGGGTCGGGTATAGCTACAACACTGCCCTCAAAGGCTCAGCCTGGGTCGGGTATAGCTACAACACTGCCCTCAATGGCTCAGCCTGGGTCGGGTATAGCTACAACACTGCCCTCAAAGACTCGGCCTGGGTCGGGTATAGCTACAACACTGCCCTCAATGGCTTAGCCTGGGTCGGGTATAGCTACAACACTGCCCTCAATGGCTCAGCCTGGGTCGGGTATAGCTACAACACTGCCCTCAAAGACTCGGCCTGGGTCGGGTATAGCTACAACACTGCCCTCAATGGCTTAGCCTGGGTCGGGTATAGCTACAACACTGCCCTCAATGGCTCAGCCTGGGTCGGGTATAGCTACAACACTGCCCTCAATGGCTTAGCCTGGGTCGGGTATAGCTACGACACTGCCCTCAATGGCTTAGCCTGGGTCGGGTATATATAGCTACAACACTGCCCTCAATGGCTCAGCCTGGGTCGGGTATAGCTACAACACTGCCCTCAATGGCTCAGCCTGGGTCGGGTATAGCTACGACACTGCCCTCAATGGCTTAGCCTGGGTCGGGTATATATAGCTACAACACTGCCCTCGGCCTAGCTAAAATACTGCCCTCAAAGTCTCTTGTTTTGTTCTATGCTCTCTTGTACATGCATCCTCGTATAATATATTATATCACTTTGACCATCCAACTGCTTGAGCTGGAGTTAAATTACAACACACCGAATAGAGATGTGTGATTGCCACTTGTAAAGAAGGTATTTAGTTCTGTAGCTGCAGGTGAGGAAATCACTATGGCCACTCTGTCTTTCCCTTCAGCTACTGTTCTGGGGATTCACCCTGCCACCACAACCACAAGCTGGCATGCAGCCTCCAGTGTGCTACTTCCCTCATCCTCAGGTGAGGTCACTTTCAATCTGGGTCTAATTAGAGTCCTTCCCTCCCGTGAAGCCTGACAGGACGTCTATACATCTTAGTCTCCTACCCAGACCCACCCAGACCCTCCCAGACGTGCGGAAGTGGGTATGGTGTTCTGGGCGACCTTTCTTGTCAGTGCTCTCAAATTCGAGAACTCCAATCAGATCGCAGAAGACTTGATTATACCGTAGATCGGGAAATTTTCGTTGTTAAAATATTTTGTAGTCGCCCTCAACCACGAAAATTAAACACACAAAATTTATTTACAACTGATAATTGTTACGGTCAGCAACAGTCTTCACACATGTAGATTAGTCCACAAAAACGCTGTCCATCAAAACGTCCATCAAAACTACGGCCGTTCTGCGATTCTTCAAGCCCGTACCGTAGATGGACTCCCCGATCCCAAAAGATCTCTGTCGCTCTCCGTTCCGTTGCAAGGTATTGCCTCAGCGAATCGGGAGGTCTCGAATCGACAAGCAAAGTTGGGAAGCAGCGCGGGCCATACACAGGAGATATCAGTACGGCCCAGAACTTTGAAATCGGTCGGTACGTCAGTGACCATGGCATAGCAGCAGCTCATTCGAACGTCTCCATTGTCGACACATTGATCGTTAAAATAAAATGGTTAATGAGCTGTACTACGAAAATTTAACACAACGAAAAATTTACACATGAAATATTTTTAACACGAAAATCTCCCGATCTACGGTATTTGTATGATGTAGGCAATCGTATTTTGAACCGAATTGGAGATGGTGAAAGCTTGTCTCGCAGCCTGTTTTAGGCTGTCCCAATAGACTTCGCGGCTCAAGCTTTGTAAACTTTGATGTGTAGTAATCTATTGCACTGAGGCATCAGAAACTCTTGTTCCAGTAATTATCACATTCTTTATGCCATGGCCCTGCCCTATATGACAAGAAACGTCCCTCAGAATTCGAACACCAGACCCTCTTTCCCCTTTTCGGGCAGGGTCTGGGAACAAGACTACCTTCATGTATGGGTCCGGTTTGCATGAAGTCACCTTACAGTAATTTGCCACAACTAGTAATCATGATACCAAGTCACCAATCGTTGACTGATCGTGAACTCATCGCTATAACTTCTGTTTTGTGCTAACTACCGTGCAACAAGCAATACCGAGTTGTAGTACGCTTGCTGAACTATACCTGTGACGTCCGTGGCTGTACACCATTTGGATGGTGGCCAGTGGCTCCAGTTCACTTGGATCATTAGCCAACCAGCAGCATGTAAAGTCAGCCACATAATATACTTTCGCAGTATCAAATCTCGACCATTCCGGATGCTTTCCTCCGTTTCGCATTCCACTTCCATAGCGTTTTCCTCTATTTATGGGTGACACCCTCATTTCTCATTTACGGTCTTGCTATGTTAACTTTAGTTTTGCACTATAACTATGACGGGGAGCATCAAGTTTGATAGTTTGACTATTTTGTTCGAGCCTCATTCCCAGGTGCTCAATTACCGAGCACCTGGGAACGAGGCTAGTATTGTTCTTGCATCAGAAAGAAAATTGCATGTCCACACTTTAGTGTTTAGCAGAAGAACTGTTGATGTAGCTACTCACTAGCCTCGTTCCCAGGCCTCCACCACAGCTTTTGTCGCTTGCAGTACGAAAATCGCGGAGAAGGCCTGGAAGGGTTTCGCACGTGATGCGTGCCGCCGCTTACGTCACGGATTCCGTTAATACACACTCACGGTATTCAACTTGCTATCGCCTGTTCCAGAGACGCTACAGAGACCAGACAAACTCCAGAGGAGAGGCAGGCCCTACCTATACAACATACCTCGATTTGAAACAAAACCGCTGAGAGATGGCTGCAATACAACGGTTATAACTTCGAAGCGCTTTTGACTGTTCACTCCGTGCAGTGAGCCATCGCTCTGGAAATACAACACTTCCAACTCAGCACTACTTCGAAGGTAAGCTTGGATAAGTCGGTGTGGCTCTCTTCTGGCCGTTGACTTGTCTCCGTATGCGATCGTGGCTACTGTACTAGTACATAGTGGTCTTGAACGGATGACGTTTTATGACGGTCGCGGCACGCATCACGTGCGAAACCCTTCCAGGCCTTCTCCGCGCTTTTTGTACTGCAAGCGACAAAAGCTGGGGTGGAGGCCTGGGAACGAGGCTAGCTACTCACCATGTCTGTCAGGCAAGCATGAGTGAGTCCCACATCCACGAGTAGTATATACCTAGTACAGTAGTCTCATGCCCAGACCCCTCAGGGTCTGGGCATGAGACTACTCTCAGTTGCAATAGAGTAGACATACTGGCAACACAAACCAATACATCTGAGAGTTCATTATTAACAAGGGTGAGCATGAGCAAGTTGCATACATTTTAGCCACTGAGGAGAGATTAACAGCAGCTGCTGCCGAGGTCACATTAATAGCTGTGATGTGTCCTTGCATACCGTAAATCTGGCGCATGCAAGGAGCAACAAACGAGGCCAGGAAGGAAGGCTGAAAGTTGTACTGACACGACATGACAGTGTGTGTCAGACCCAGCTATCTATACTTGAGCCATGACAACCGCAAACTTCCTCCAGCTGTTTATATGACCTCGGCAGCTTTTAATCTCTCCCCAGTGTATGGAACTTGTCATGCTCACCCCACAATGTCCTGGTAATATTAACTCTCAGATGTATTGGTTTGTGTTGCCAGTATATTGTGATGCAACTGAGAGTAGTCTCGTTCCCAGACCCTGAGGGGCCTGGGCATGAGACTACTGTAGTAGGTACTACATCAGATAGTGTGATCATGTGATGGTTTAGCTGCTAATTAGCATAGTAAAATGGCATTGTTGAGACCAGCTACTATACATATGAATGCATCTATGATGTGACAGTTTGGGGGTGGATTGCCATGTAAGACACTGTAAGAGGTAGGAAACCTATAATTAAGGTCAATGAGTCACAGGACAGTCAGGTGCATATTTCTGTGAAGTGTGCACTCCATGAAAGTCCCTTATGACAGGTTACTATTCCAGTTCTGCTGGACTCACCACTGCACTAACTCGTGTCCCCCTCACAGATGTATCTTCCAGTACGGGTACCGTGGGTCCTGCTGTGGGGGGTGCTGTGGGTATTGTGGCAGCTGTTCTCTTCTTTACTGTGACAGTGGTCACACTGTGTCGAGTAATTCTTTGGAGAAACAGAAGAGAACCTACAGAGTCTAAGAATCCAACACTGCAGATAAACAATGTGTCGTACCTTTCCTATTCTGGGCCACCTTCACCGGAGGTACCACCCCCTCCCTGCCCACCTCCTGGTCCTAGCTTGGAGGACTTCAAGCCACCCCTGGCTAATCTTGAACTACAACAGACCTCTTCTCTGTACCCGCCACTTCCCTCTCCACCTCCCACTCCACCTCCCGATCCTCCTAAACCCAAACCTCCGTTTGCCCGGTCAGCGCTGATAATATACTCCCCGCTGTGTCCGATCAAGGATAGACGCATATTAATGCAGCATCTCATAAATGACCTCATGGGCTATGATATCCGCCCTGTAGCTCATGACTGTGACTACATCAAGGGGAGCCTGTCAGAGTGGGTGGAGACAGAGGCGAAAAGGGCCTCTGCTGTGCTATGCGTCTGTGACCCAGCATTCCAGCTGGAATGGGACCAGCAGCACGGGGCTGATTCAAACTTTCCCCTGGTGCACTCACTGAAGCAACTCGTCTATGCCCATGTGAACAGGGGAGAACTTTCAAAATATGCAATAGTGCTCCTACGGAAGAAGGACAGAAATTGCATCCCCACTGATTACCTGCATAACACAAGAACATTCTACGTCGATGAGGTCAAAAACATTGCACACTTTGTGCACCAAGTTCCAACATATGCATTTGACTGATACAGTCCACACCCTTTTATATTTCACTGTCGTCATCTGTGTCGCGCCATGTAATTTGCATCTGCAGTTGTCAAGTCACAGTTGCGCAACGCTGACTGCAGTATGGGTATGCAGCATACAACAGCAGTGTGCCATGTTGCGCATGCGCGTTTGCCTTGTACGGCTTCGCCGGATTTCGTACTAGTGTGCAGATTTTAATATGCATGATTGCACTCGATACTGAAAGCAGTATGCTGCAATTGTTATTGTTGCTGCTTTTCTGTGAATTGTCGGCCGAGGAGCGGGGCGAATTGATGCAGTGCAGTGGCGTTCGCGAGCCGGGTAGCTGTTACAAGGTGTCAGAGACCTGCAAACAGGAGCACACCAGCCGCGGGCGCCTGGTAGGTTGGGCGGATTGCTTTGTGTATAACGTGCAGGGATTTTAATGTAGCTACTGGGTTGGGTAGGCAGGGCTGCTTTGCGCAGAGCAATTATTTATGTCTCTGGGGTTACGCGTGAAGCCTTACCAAGGCCCTTATACATGCTGGCGTTACGACATCGTCAACTCGCTAAAATGTTTGTCAACCAAGTGCTGATGCCATTTGGGATTGGCAGATACCCATTAAGCCATGCATTAACCATTAATGTCTTTCCCTTTTATTTATGCACAGGAAACCTGCTTTCCACCAAACCAAGGTAAGTCCACATAATTTATTGGATGCCATGGTTGTGCCCAAGTGACTACCATCTGCTTATACTGTACTAACCAAACAACATTGTCTCTTTCAGACCGCTCTGTTGTGGGGAGTAGTGGTGAGTATAAGGTCACAGGATATCATCTCTGTACCTTATTCATGCTAATTACTATCCTGCATTGTGCATTATCACTACAGCTGGGTGTAGCCTTCAGCCATGTGACCAGGAGGTTACCAATGGAGTTGCTCCACTAGTTCTGGGGGATTCACTGGCAGTCACCTTTAACCCAGTCGACCCAGTTATATATGATGCCACTATTTCATGGACGGCAGAATTTTCTTGTGAGTGCCGCGGCCGGCTCTTCTGTCTGCTGTGTAATTATTACAACTCCCACCTCACACACACACACACACACACACAGCACACCACACTGGCTACAAGATTGCACTACTCTACAAATACACCTACGAGGACCGGTATTATATCAGTGATTGCACATGCCTGTACACCGCTGTGAGTTATCCCAAACATATGATCATGACTAGGGAGATAGATCGATCACCTTTTAAGGTGTACGTAAACTTACTGCACAGACTTTGCGGAACTACACCTTCTATAATCTGAGGTACTCCCATGATGCCTCCATGAGGTTTGAGGTGAGTGCTGAATCTCCTCTGCATGGGTCCATTGCGAAGGTGACCGATGGCTACACCCCATCCCCTCCATTTGCAGGTGACTAGCCTCCCATACGATGGACGCCAGAGTGATTTCATTATCGATAAAGTACTAAGTTCACCGGTCAACTGCCAAAGTTTTGACACTTACAACCCACTCCACTGTGCGCCCCCTGGTAGGATCTCATTAGTGTAGTTAGTTGTCTTGTGAATAATTATGTCAAGCTATCTATATTGAACCCCAGCATATGGTCGGGTGACAAACCCCCAGGCAGTGACTGAACTCTTCCTCTCCCTCAACGGGTCACTGAGAATGAGGCTGTTCCTTTCGTGGCAACCTCCAGACACCAACACCACCCGCTACCCTCTCCCGTCAGAATACTACCTTGTGCTTGTGGACCGTAGCAGACCACTCAGCGGAAACTGTGGAGAGAACCCTCGCTGCTTCAAGACCAGTGACACAGTGAGCACTCTAAGCTTGTTGTAATGCTTTGTCATGCGAGCTCTGAGCTAGTATTAAGACCTGTGTCATGCAGTCTGAACCTGAGCTAGTGTTAAGACCTGTGTCATGCAGTCTGAACCTGAGCTAGTGTTAAGACCTGTGTCATGCAGTCTGAACCTGAGCTGGTGTTAAGACCTGTGTCGTGCAGTCTGAACCCGAGCTAGTATTAAGACCTGTGTCATGCAGTCTGAACCTGAGCTAGTGTTAAGACCTGTGTCATGCAGTCTGAACCTGAGCTAGTGTTAAGACCTGTGTCATGCAGTCTGAACCTGAGCTAGTGTTAAGACCTGTGTCATGCAGTCTGAACCTGAGCTGGTGTTAAGACCTGTGTCGTGCAGTCTGAACCCGAGCTAGTATTAAGACCTGTGTCATGCAGTCTGAACCTGAGCTAGTGTTAAGACCTGTGTCATGCAGTCTGAACCTGAGCTAGTGTTAAGACCTGTGTCATGCAGTCTGAACCTGAGCTAGTGTTAAGACCTGTGTCATGCAGTCTGAACCTGAGCTAGTGTTAAGACCTGTGTCATGCAGTCTGAGCTAGTGTTAAGACCTGTGTCATGCAGTCTGAGCTAGTGTTAAGACCTGTGTCATGCAGTCTGAACCTGAGCTAGTGTTAAGACCTGTGTCATGCAGTCTGAACCTGAGCTAGTGTTAAGACCTGTGTCATGCAGTCTGAACCTGAGCTGGTGTTAAGACCTGTGTCGTGCAGTCTGAACCCGAGCTAGTATTAAGACCTGTGTCATGCAGTCTGAACCTGAGCTAGTGTTAAGACCTGTGTCATGCAGTCTGAACCTGAGCTAGTGTTAAGACCTGTGTCATGCAGTCTGAACCTGAGCTAGTGTTAAGACCTGTGTCATGCAGTCTGAACCTGAGCTAGTGTTAAGACCTGTGTCATGCAGTCTGAGCTAGTGTTAAGACCTGTGTCATGCAGTCTGAGCTAGTGTTAAGACCTGTGTCATGCAGTCTGAACCTGAGCTAGTGTTAAGACCTGTGTCATGCAGTCTGAGCTAGTGTTAAGACCTGTGTCATGCAGTCTGAACCTGAGCTAGTGTTAAGACCTGTGCCATGCAGTCTGAACCTGAGCTAGTGTTAAGACCTGTGCCATGCAGTCTGAACCTGAGCTAGTGTTAAGACCTGTGTCATGTAGTCTGAACCTGAGCTAGTGTTAAGACCTGTGTCATGTAGCACATGCTGGATTTTTGTAACCTAAAATAAAATTGTGGGACTCAAATTGGTCCAGGTAAACAGTGTTAAAATAGTCATCCAGGGCACATAAAGGGCATGATGGAAGCTTTTGTTGATAGTGTAGTCCATTGCAAATATATCTGCCATCCCCCTTGAGAAAGCAGCTGATGCCGTTTTTTGGGTGCAACTGAACTGCTCGTTTTGGGGCGGCTAGCTATTCAGCATATTCGTAAAAGCTTCTATCATGCCCTGCAGCTTCTGACTGCGCACCTCCACGATCACGCTCTTCGCACTAGAGATTTTTGGTTAATAGTCAGTTGGGACATTAACCAACTCACTATGGTTCTAGTGACAACTACAATGGAGTGCATATTGACTAAGGTCCATCCATACTCTATGTCGAGTAAGTTTTGTTATACTGGATCGATTTCTATGACATTGTGTGAGAGATATGATGTTCAAATAACCCATGACACACCTAGGGTGACTATCCCTTACTCTTAACCTTATAAGGACTGGACAGAAGACAATCAACAGGAAGGGCTGGCAGATTATAGTTGATCACAATGATTATGTTAATAGGTTATGTCTTAGCAACTGATTAACACTCACCAGTGAATGTCAACTCAGCTCATGGCATGATGTATGAGCTGATCAATCAATAGCACTAGTGTATCACATGCATAACTGAGCTGATCAATCAATAGCGCTAGTGCATCACATACATAGCCTGCATAGTGCATCAGTGCTAATTAGCCCCCCCCCCCCCCCCCCCCCCCCACACACACACACACACACACACAAAGAAAGCTGCTACAAGCACACAAAAGGGATAGCAACACAGGAAATACCATGGTTAACAGCAAGCTACTAGCAATGATCATCAGTACTTGGGGGAGGGGGAGGGGGGAGGTGGGTACACACAGCTTAGAATAACTCATCTTAGCACCTAGCTATATTTCTGACAGATGTCAAGACTACGTATGATTTTGCTCATAGTTCCTCCATAGGCACATAATGTGTCCCAACACCTAAAAATTGATTTGCATGTTCCATTCTTATTCAGTGAAGCTTTTCATGGATATAGTATTTGTGCATTACTATTTTGACCATGCATAAGTCAATGTACAGGTTTTAATTGCAAAGTAGACAAAACAGCAAACAAAATCTGTAATTTTCATGTTGCAAATTCACATCATAATATTTTCATTGACTGGATTGCCCATGAAAATTTTTTACAGCAGCTTATCAGACACATGCAGAGAAAGATTGAGCTTGTCAAAGTACAAAAGGGCTTGTGAAAAAACCATGCATGCGCAAAATTCACTGTCCAAGAGAATAGTCAGCTACGTAGCCTAGTTCAATTGTTTCACCATGTTCCGGTAAATTTGGTGTGCGGTTCTTCAGTTTCAGACTGGTTGACGCTCAATGTTTGCGCTGTCAGTGCACTGTTGTTGAATGAACGAAGAGTGGGATTCTCGGGGTCCAAGTAGCTACAGGAGCGGTTGAAGGTGGACTCGGTGGAGGCACGACCAGCAGAAGTTCGAGTCATTGTCGTCAGTGGTTGTTTTGTCTAACAGCGACGTCAGTGCCAAGCTAGCACTGCCATGCTGCGATGCTGTGCTGACTCTCAGACTCAATAATGTTGCTTAGTTACGACACCGAATGGCCACACCCACCTGCTTGAACAGCCAATCAGCTGCCGATTACAGTCCTTAGTCTAATCCCATTAGCTGACAACTGTAATAGCACAGTTTTGTATGGGACTTTAGTATGGAGTGTAATATAGCTATAAGATTAGTTGGTGTAAACTTATTTTTGGTGTATTCAATCTTCGTGGTTTATGGCAACCACGAAAATATTCTTACGACAAAAATTTCCGGTAACCAAGCAGCTGTGAATTCTCGGAACAAGCCAAATGTTTACGTCGTTGGAGCCCCTCTGAGGACATAAAAAATGTGGCTGGCCCTGAAAATATCCTCCATCACTTCAGGAGGTATAAAGTGAACATGGTATGTAATGTAAAGAGATGTAGGGATAGCAGAATGGCAGAATGATTCATGTAATTGTTGGACTTCACACAGCAAAGAGGAGAAACGTTTCGATCAGACTGTGCCAATCTTCCTCAGGTCAATGAGGAAGTTCGGCACAGTCTGATCAAAATGCTGTCAAAAGTTTCTCCGCTTTTGCCGTGACAATAATCGTTACATACACCGCGGCAACATGTCTCTCAACCAATATTATGTCAGAATGGAAAAATGTAGGGAACAAGGTAGCGATGATACCCCCCTACATATCTTTTTAGGGTGGGATGTTATCATCCCTTACCTTGTTTCACTATCTGCCATTGTGCTATCCCTGCATCTCCTTACATTTTGTTACTCTCTGAATTTATTTTCATGAGGTGTATACCTAGAGACCGGTTAATAGGTGCATGCAGCTATTAAACGCAATAAGCGCGTACTTCCTTCTCATCCATAAGTATTAATTAATTAGCGCATATGCCTAAAAAAATGCTGACATGTTGATTTGTGTTTGCAAGTTAGCGATACACTACAGCGGATCGTGCAGAAGCACCCAGCACTCTCAAAGCTACACTGGATATAGCGAATACTTACATGACAACTCTCGAGGGACATAGCCTACTACCATGCAACCTCTCCATTCGCAAGGCACACACAAATGGACGCACAGCACAGCCATTTTGTCTGTCCTCGTGTGTAAGTTGAAGAATCTCACCACCGACATGCAGTACAGGACCATAGTCCCTTGTAGATATGATGACATCACTCACAGCATCTTCGTCAGCTTGCCATGATCGGGATCCATTGCCGCTAATAAGCGTATACTCATAATAAGCACATACTTTCTTGCTGCTGCATGCAAGCACATGCGCCTATTAACCAGTCTCTATGGTATGATGCTAGATATACCACCTGCTGTTTCCATGGCAACAGAGTATGTTTACTCTATATCCTACCCTTTGAAATTCATTTACCATTACCATGTCCCAACTGTTTAGCATCCAAATTGTGGAGTATAATACTGTTACCAGCACTTTGCTGATTTCAACCAAACACATGGGTGTAGCTAGCAATGAGGCAAGGGAGGCAGTTGCCTCCTCGCTTTTCTGGATAATGACGGTTGTGTCCGGAGTCTCCGCGTACGATGCGCGTTTGATCTGATGACAGAGACAGGAGCTAGGCTGACCATGAGCCGGCGTATACTGATAGTGCTGCAAGTCTGGGACAGTCAAGGCACCGGCATATTGCTGTAGCATTTCGAGAGGAACTGTTTGCGCGCACTGCAGATTAACTCATGAATAATTAATTAGCTCCAAATTTTTCGACACGCGCTGAGAACTCCATGCCGCCTCAGTCTCCAAATCCTAGCTACGCCACTGAAACGTCCCACCGCTTTGTAGCTAGTCTTGTGCCCAGACCCCACCCCTTGCAGGAAAGAGGGTCTGGTGACTTTGCACAGAAACCTCGGTCTTCATTGAATAAAGTCACGCCTTTTTATCAGGAATTTCAGACTGCCAATGAAATTCAATAGTGCAAATTTCTCTTGCAATTACGTATCTTATTTGACGCTTAGGATTTCTGGTTCTGTCCGCTTTCAGGCAGGTTTGCCAAACTATGAATATTAAATGAAGACCGAGAATGTTGCTGTGAAAGTCACCAGACGGTTATCCCGTAGGTTTCTGGTTGGGCACGAGACTACTTTGTAGCAGGCTAGGTTGACACTTATACAAACTTTGGTTGTCCAAATTCTATTGGATCCCTTAACAGTACCCTGTTTGACGCTCCAAACTTCACACAAGTGTCCGTGCAGCCATCCTGTGCAGATTTGTATAGCTCTGACCAGACCCTCTCACAACCAAATAGTCACGACTCTCATCCAATGACCGCCTGCACAGACCGAGAAACCATAACCGCAGTACTCACTGTGGTGCACGGTACTCATCTGGTCTGGGCACAGCCTGACACGTATGCCGACTATGGTTACTAATAGTAAGTGATGAGAGAGAGAGAAATTAATCCACAGAAAAATTCTGGGACCAGCTGGGATTCGAACCCAAGACCTTCTGGATACTAGTCAGATGCTCATACCACTAAGCCACTGGGCCCACGGCAGAGGAGCAGCACACAAGCTACATATAGCAGCATTGTGTGGAGGCCTCAGCCGAATTCCAACTGATTCTCTCTCTCTCGGTGGCTGGACCGAATTGGGGTGTTTGTGCTTTGACAAACTATCTATCCCAATCGTGACACGAAGTCCGCAACTTGTGGAGTCCCCTGCGGATGGGGTTGCGGGCCTGGGTGGGTTGGCTATACAAGCACATTGCCTGAGCGGACACTCTCACTATCCACCACCACAGCCTCCGGCACAGTTACTCACACAAGCGGTCCTAGCTCGATAGCTATAAGCCTAGCTGGGGCAGTAAATTGTGAGATGGCTGATTTATTACTGAAGCTCAGTAGGGCATGCTTGATAGTAAGTGATGAGAGAGAGAGAAATTAATCCACAGAAAAATTCTGGGACCAGCTGGGATTCGAACCCAAGACCTTCTGGATACTAGTCAGATGCTCATACCACTAAGCCACTGGGCCCACGGCAGAGGAGCAGCACACAAGCTACATATAGCAGCATTGTGTGGTCCAGCCACCGAGAGAGAGAGAATCAGTTGGAATTCGGCTGAGGCCTCCACACAATGCTGCTATATGTAGCTTGTGTGCTGCTCCTCTGCCGTGGGCCCAGTGGCTTAGTGGTATGAGCATCTGACTAGTATCCAGAAGGTCTTGGGTTCGAATCCCAGCTGGTCCCAGAATTTTTCTGTGGATTAATTTCTCTCTCTCTCATCACTTACTATCAAGCATGCCCTACTGAGCTTCAGTAATAAATCAGCCATCTCACAATATGGTTACTAATGCTGGTATAATTATCCTTTTGCATCACTATTATGCTACAAGTGGAGTGGTCTCGTTCCCAGGTGCTCCTCTCCCCCTTCCAAGCACCTGGGAATGTGGCTACAAGTGGAGTGGTCTCGTTCCCAGGTGCTCCTCTCCCCCTTCCAAGCACCTGGGAATGAGGCTACAAGTGGAGTGGTCTCGTTCCCAGGTGCTCCTCTCCCCCTTCCAAGCACCTGGGAATGTGGCTACAAGTGGAGTGGTCTCGTTCCCAGGTGCTCCTCTCCCCCTTCCAAGCACCTGGGAATGAGGCTACAAGTGGAGTGGTCTCGTTCCCAGGTGCTCCTCTCCCCCTTCCAAGCACCTGGGAATGAGGCTACAAGTGGAGTGGTCTCGTTCCCAGGTGCTCCTCTCCCCCTTCCAATCACCTGGGAATGAGGCTACAAGTGGAGTGGTCTCGTTCCCAGGTGCTCCTCTCCCCCTTCCAATCACCTGGGAATGAGGCTACAAGTGGAGTGGTCTTGTTCCCAGGTGCTCCTCTCCTCCTTCCAAGCACCTGGGAATGAGGCTACAAGTGGACAAAGGCCGCCATGGATAGCTATAATGTGATACCTTAAACCTGAGCAAGGTTTAACAAAATTCTGTTAGACTGTTTCACAGAGAAATATTGCTAGGAATTCGAACAAATAGTGGTTAATGCAGGTAAATGTAATTACATAATTAAGATTACTCGAAAGTGGGGCCGGTATGAAATCCAGCTGTCAAAGATCATTGTTTCAAGCAAACTTTGCCTGCAATTTTCTCACTAGGGATAACACACAATGTCATGACATTCTGTTCTGCAGTTGAATGTAACAATATCCCCCCTGGATCCCAATGGACAGTACGAAGTCATTGTAAGTTATACGATTTTTGTTGATTGAGAGGTATCCTACACGATAGACCACTGCATATGCTTCACACCCACAGATAAATGCATATGTGAAGTGCTCTGGGTTGGAAGATGAGCACGCTACTGGTTGCAGTGACAAACTAAAGATTGCCATCCCTCGTCCCCCTCCCCTACCCAGCTCCACCCTCCCTCCTTCCCTCCTCCCCAGCTCCACCCTCTCTCCTTCCCTCCTCCCCAGCTCCACCCTCTCTCCTTCCCTCCTCCCCAGCTCCACCCTCTCTCCTTCCCTCCTCCCCAGTTCCATCCTTCCCCCTCCACCACACACCTCCACACACTCACAAGGTTTGATAGCAGCCGTAATGTACAACATTGCAACTGCAACCTTAACATTAATTTTTCTTATCTCTCAGTGGTCTCTCTAGCCACCATCAGATCCACAACCACTCACACTTCTGGCACTAGTAAGTCATTTCTGTACAACACACTATCGGCATATTTTGAGTGATATCGATGCTTGTATGTTTCCCAGCAGTGGAATCCATTGAACAAGTACATGCTGTTTTGAACAGTTCCATCGTTACTGAACAAGTACATGCTGTTTTGAACAGTTCCATCGTTACTGGCACAGTCAGTGTGGCAGTGGTACTCATTCTCATGCTTGCACTTGCGCTAATTTATTTGGCAGTGAAGAAACAACACAGACGGAGAAAACAAATTATCGTGAGACCAAAGCCTCCTGAGAAGAAAGACTCACAAAGAAAGATAGGCCCGCTAAAGCCTGCTGACAGAAAGAAAGACCCGCTGGTGCTCGTGATCTACTCCCCCGATTCCCCAGAAGAAGACCAGCACTATGTACTGCAGCATCTCCTTGAGGATCTTGGTAAATATTGCAGAGTTGAGTGCCGTAGCTGCGTTGCTGACAAACAAAGTGCCCCAGCCTGGCTGGAGAGGAAGGTTAGAGAGGCATCAGTGGTATTGTGTGTCTGCAACGCCCAGTTCAAGAGAGAATGGGATCAGGAACACACATCGCTCAACCCACTCGTGTTCTCCCTGGTACAACTGATCTATGGAACCCTGAACAAAAGCAACCCTCTCTCCGGAAAGTTTGCCACTGTGCTATTACGGGAAACCGAACATGAATGTATCCCTGATTATCTGTGTAGCACTAGAAACTTCCTGGTGGATGAGGTGGACGCCATTACACGTTTTGTGCAAGGGGTGCCCGAGTATGAGAGCTCCTGGCACCTTTAATTATTAAGTGTTTGTGTCGACAATAATTATCATCATTATTTCCGCATGTGGTTTGCGGAAGTTTTTTTTTTAATTGCAGCAACCTTATGGATTCACCGTTAAACCGCAATGCGTGCGCGCACATTGCATGCATGCTGCCACAAAATGCAGAGAAGTGCTAGGTTGTTCACCGCTCCGTTGGTTTTGTTTCTGTCGACATCGCTAGTGACGCGCACTGCTAGCGACGACCTCCGCAGAGTGTGTGCAGAGGGGGAATGTACTACGGTACCATCGTGCTACAGTGCACATATGCACGACTCTTACGTGAGTTCTGTCTGTATTATAACGTAACAGCTACGCCCACTTCCCATGATCTGCAGACGACATAAGGAGGGCGATGTATGCTACTTAGTCAGCAACACTATAGTCTGTGGCCTATGCTAATACTTCATCTCCAATCCCGCATTTATACCACCTGGATAGCTTAACTGAATAATCGGACCGATTATAAGTCCAGAAACACAAATGTGCACTCGAAACACAATGACACTACTGTAGACAAAATAAATGTAGTCATGTACGTGAAGTGGAATTGTCTACTTGGGTGCGTGTGCACGATGGAGGTGCCGATGGGGCTCCGTGCAGCGCAACAGTGGCATGAAGAAACACCATGATTCGTGCGGGATGCCCTGCAACTGTGTAACCCGAGACTGGCACGAAGTCCCTATGTGTGATTGGGAACCCTCACAAGCATGACTGCTTCAGATTCCACGTGCCATAATAACAAACAAACTCGTGAGATGTTTGCTCTCTTTTAGTGAGTCTTTGTACTGGTATTGTCCCCACAGCATCAAGTGCACACTCATGCACACAAATGGTGCATATCTGTAGCTAGTGACATTGACTGCGACTAGCTGTGATCATTGATTGAATCGTTATCTATCACTTTTCACCTTCTGTGCATGCATCTCCAGGACACACGTATACTGCACGTATGCATAAAACGTTGAGGAAGAGGTGGCCTACACATAATAACACATACAACTGAAAAGCTCGAGCTCTTTCACTGCTGAGTTTTTCAACTTGCTCAACTAAGATATAGTCATCAATTAATTAACATAATATGCATGGCCTGAAAACACCCAAAAATCAAGGAAATAATTATAGTTTCAAGGGTGTATAGTAAATTCTTTAATTTATTCGTGTGCATTGCCAAATTTTGCATTTCTGTGATAAATCATTTTCAGCCAATGTCACGGCATATGATGACACATGCAGCCTAAGGGCTAGATCTATGCTCTCAGTCTGAGAGTCTTCATTCTAAGATCCCACACAATGCATTGCCATTGCTGGGATGCACCTGTAAGGTGTAATTGTGTCACCTCCATCCTCTACAGATGACTCACAATGCTCCAATTTCATTAATAGAGGATCCACCTGGTAAGTTAAATTTACATGGAAATTGCAATTGCATGCAGCATTACATCATCGTTATAATTAATTCTACAGTGTGTGATGTCAATATTAAGAACTGCAGTAAATACCAGTGTGCACCTGAGTCCTGTCAGCACACCAGCCAGGAGTTGTGGCCTCACCTGAACGTCACTCTACAGCACTACAACTCACTAGATTATGGTATAACCATTTCATGGGAGCAACCAGGTGGGTATACGTATCATAAGTCTCAGAATGATCTTGCGTATTCTTTAGTGGATGCTCCTTGCACTCTCATATATACACCAGTACCAAATGTACCAATATGGCAATGACAGACTGTCAGTGATGAGCATAAGGGTTAGGTTGTGATACTTGTACTGCACGATCACATGAGACGTTTTTGATGGGTGTACAAATGGGAGCTTGAGAACTTAATTTAGCTTTGTCAGACAGTACTGCAGGTATAACATTGCGTTTGCATACATGGAAGAAATCGCAGTTGTTAGACTGAAGTGCTAGATATTACTCTGCAAGGCCAATACCAGGTTGCCTAGAATGGGTATTTGAGCAAGAAATAAAGTTGCAATTCCCAATCTCACAATTAAACCATAAGTGCATGTGTCTGCTACCAAGACTAAAGGCCTTCATAGTGTTCAGACTAGTAGCTAGCACTGACACTAGCGTTAATGACACTAGACACTAGCAGCTGTACACTCTCTCCCTCAGCCAATGTCACCGGGTATGTGCTGCTGATAGACGACACACCGGTCGGGGCCGGGAGCTGCGGAGGAGGGGACGTGGCTGCCCTCGACTTTTGCAAGTGCCATCACATCACCAACCCAGTAAGTTATCTACTCCCCTCGTATGATATTATCAGATGTCTAAATCACACCATTGCCAAATGGCCACTGCTTACTGAGTGATAATATCCTAGGCCAGCACAACAGGAGGAGATCAACACACCTGGGGATGCCTTTGGTTATAATCAGGACTTCATTTTCGACAGAGCTCTGCCAATTTCTTTGGGCTGGTTTTGCTCGTTAGAACCTCATAGTCCCTGTAACCATACTCTAGACCATTGTGTGGGACACAAAGTGCTTGGTGACTTTGGTGGACTTTTCCCACCAGTTGTGTGCTTAGTTGAGCACTGTGGCTCGAGTGAAATTACGCTTCTTCCCCTATAGAAGGATAATATTTCAGGTTTCTAGCCAGAGACAGGGTGTTCCTGGAGGCAGAGAGGCGTAAGCACAAGGAGGTGATGTGCAAAGTGGTTCAAGTACAGCGGCAACGCCTCAAACATGTGCTGGCACCTTCACACTACTCACCTAGCTGATTTGTCTCAATGGAGAACTCTTTGGAGCTTAACAACAGCTAACATGATACTATTCACTATTGTGAATACTCATGCCATACTATCATGGTAGACACTATCGCCCAGGCCTAACTGTTAGTACTGCAAACAGCAAGACTGCGAAACGGTGTACATAGGTCGGATGGTGACCGGGTGTGATGTATCCGTAGGGAAGACGTGGCTGAATGTTCCTATTCAGATCCCAAGCAGTATTTTTGCTCGCAATTGCCATCTGTGGACTTCAACCAGATGACAACATGGCATAAACAAGTTAGCTACTTTTGGACTTTGTGAATATTGGGCCCAGTCACATAATGAATGGTACCAACCCTCCCTCTCCACCCTCCCTCCCTCCCTCCCATCCACTCTCCCTCCCTACTATCGTGACTATTGCTATCCCATGCTGGCTTCCCTCCCTCCCTACCAAACTATCGTGACTATTGCTATCCCATGCTGGCTTCCTTCCCTCACTGCAGAGCACCACAATGCACACACAAACAAAATGCTACCAAGACAGCGACGTTGGTCAGTCTCAGATCTTGTACATCAAGGTACAGCTAATTTGCAGCTGTTACTATGCAGGCCTCCGCCCAGAATTTATCTCGCAGCCGTGGAGCCCAATGTCTGCATGGCTGTGAGAGAAAATCTGGACAGAGGCCTGGGAACAAGGCTAGTTACCACCTAAGTAGCCTGTGTAGTGATGTGGCATTAAGAAATTCTTCCTGTAAAGTTATCATGTATATGTACCCACCCACCAGCTGATCCCCATACCTTGGTGCGATGGTCCCAGCATTACCCTGCCAATCCCTGAAAGCTGCCACAACGTTCACCCTGGGGACTGTTACACGTGTGGTGGACAGGATCCCCGTAAGAATGCATACGATAATTTATGCGTTCATCACATGGTTTGCGCTATTCACTAGCAGGTCTTCCAATTAAGAATGGCAGTCATTCATGCAGGCAGCCATGTTGATTGAATACTCACACAAAACTATGTGTGGTAATGGCAGGAGGTAATCTGTTCATATTATAATTCAATTTTGCCTGTGTAGTGTTAGTCTCACCACCGATCAACGTACAGTGGACCCCCCGCCCCCTCCTGCACGGAGTATTCCTCACCTGGGTGCCAGGAGAGAGCTACTATGACCTGCCGTACCCCAACATCTCCTTCTACCTCAAAGTTGAAGGCACGACATTTACACCCAATGTTATACCAAGACTACTGGAGGTGGTCGGAAGGGTACGTAGACTAGCACGGACTGTCACAGTACAATGTATCATGACATTCCCTGTTTGTCTCTTACTCAGACCAATGTGACATTACAAAACCTCGAGCTGTATGTCAACTACTCAGTGACGGTGAGCCACTGAACCTAGCTCTCTTATATCACACAACCTATGAGTTACAAGTTCATGAAGGGTGCTAACAACTTGTGTTGCAGATCCAAGCTCATGACTGTGAGTGTGGGCACGACTGGAGCCCTCCAGTGTTCATATATCTTAGTAAGTCCACCAGGCTTTTTCCCTCCCCGTCCCCTCCTCTGCCTCCTCCTCTTCCTCTCCCCTCTTGCCTCCTCCTCCTCTCTCCTCTCCCCTCCCACTCTCCCACCCCCCTCTCTCACAGAGCTGAAAGTGTTGATTAAAATGCACCAAATTTTGTATTTTGCAGATGAGTCAGTTCCTCTGCCCAGCTCTCCTACCAGCCTGTCTCCCACTCTTGTTCTCCCCCCACCCTCCACCTCCAACCTCTCCACCGCCCACCTCTCCACACCTATCACCCTCAACTCTTCGATCAACCACCTGTCCCGCCAACCCCCCACAGACAACCATGCAATGGTAGCAGGACTCACCACCCTACTAGCTGTTGTGCTTGTAGTCATCACTGCTGTTATTGCTGCCACACTTGCGCTCGTGTACAGACACATGCGTAAGGTCAGTCGACATCCGCCACCACCACAGCTACCCAAAATGCCATTGCATTCCATCCCTACTGAGCCAAACAGATGTGAGGAACCGATATTGCAGAGGACAAGGGTGCTTCTTCTCTACTCGCAGGAGACACCACAAGCACAGCAGGAGATCATTTTGCAGCTCCTGGTGTACGAACTCCAGAGGTACAGTACAACCAAAGACGGAGGTAGATTACACCTGGAGGTGGTGAACTATAGCTCAAGCACAGGGCAGAGCAGCGTGCCACAGTGGGTCGAGAACAAGGTGCGGGACTGCGACAAGGTGCTGTGCATCTGCAACAAGGAGTTCAAGCTTGAGTGGGAGGGGAAGATTAGACCTCTCCAGGGGGCCCTTGTGTCCTGCTTCAAAATGCTTTACCTAGGGACGATCAGCAGAGCTGATCACCGAAAATATGCCATTGTGCTAATGAACGTTGCACACGAGGAGCTGATACCTAGCGACTACCTCAGGGAATGTAAAATGTTCTTATGCGAGAAGGATACAGTGAGGGACATTGCCCAATTTGTACTGGAGATCCCCACTCACTGCCTGCCGGAGGAGACCCACTCACTCACCCCCACCACTTCCACCACCTCCACTAGCACCACTCCCACCAGTACATGGGAGAGCATGGACGACAGGGAGTGCAGATCATTAGCTTAGATCAGTCACGATCATATACATGGACTTTATAATCCAGCTGTCAATAATGTCAGATTCATCCTGGTTTATTGTAGGTCTGCCAGCATATATACATTTCTGTACTGTCTTGTCAGTTGGTCTCGTCTGTACTTGGTATGGTTGTGTGAGGAGTCAAATATTATCACAAGCGGAATTCTACTTTTCATGGATTCTGTTAGCATTCAGTGAAGCTACGGAGAAGTGGCTTCCTGTGTACCTACATGGCACCTGCAGTAAAGTGATACAAAGTTATAAAAACATATTTACACAAAATAACAACATATTAACTTCACAGTACATGTGCTGGGAGAGTGAACTTGAAAAAAGCAAACTTATATCAAGTTGGTGAAATGACTGGCGCATCAGGTGAGTGGCATCATTTTCGAAGCACTCAGCTCGGAATGGGAGGGGTCATCTCTTGAGCTGGGTAGTCAGTTTATGGACCAGTTCATCGCAGAATCCTGGGCTGCTGCGCTCAGCGATCTTGAAGGACTGGATGAGCTCTTCTATGGATGATACCCCTCTGCCCTCGTCACCTTCGCTGTGGGGGTCATACTATAGGAGACAAAGAAAGAAGTGGTGTTCAAAACCTTAGACTGGCCTCATTCCCAGGCCTTACCCAGTTTTCTGTTATTCGGTTTGTGTTGACAAATATACCGTACATGGATACATCGCTCTTCAGTATCCGTGTATTGTTGTCAATGCAAACCGAAGAGCAGAAAACGGGATAAGGCCTGGGAACGTGGCTAAGAAATAATGAGCATAATTAGTAGGTAATAGGTATGGTCTCACGTAGTAGGCAGGCCTCATGTAATAGACAGGCCTCAGTCAGAAGTCAGGTGTTGTAAAAGATGGCTAAGCGTAATTGAAAGAGTTTGCTGATGCAAGCAAAGTAATGCTATGCTCTTTCCGCGTAGGCAGCGATCTCAGCTAGCATTTGCACTCTGTTTTCATTCTTGCAAAGCACTGACTACACCATGGCCCCTCCAACTCGTCCATGGTGTCCATCACACTACACCATGGCCCCTCCAACTCGTGTCCATGGTGTCCATCACACTACACCATGGCCCCTCCAACTCGTCCATGGTGTCCATCACACTACACCATGGCCCCTCCAACTCGTCCATGGTGTCCATCACACTACACCATGGCCCCTCCAACTCGTCCATGGTGTTCATCACACTACACCATGGCCCCTCCAACTCGTCCATGGTGTCCATCACACTACACCATGGCCCCTCCAACTCGTCCATGGTGTCCATCACACTACACCATGGCCCCTCCAACTCGTCCATGGTGTCCATCACACTACACCATGGCCCCTCCAACTCGTCCATGGTGTCCGTCCATGGTGTCCATCACACTTGCATTAAGTTAACTTTAACCAGTAATTGCATTCCTGACTATTGCCATATACAAACGCCAGCTGAGATCACAGCCTATGCAGACAGATTAGTTGCCTCACGCTAAGGCGCTTGGCAACAAGGATAATCATCAATTCAAGTTTGTTGCTACAATGTTGCTGTTGCAAGGTTTATTATGCTATTTAGCAGTTAACTAAAACGTAAGAATGCTGTAGTAGCAATTACATAGGACGGAAGCATTTCAGAGCACCCGTGCAACAAACTGCAGGTCTGACATGATCCTGTGTTGAGATTCAATGTATCTATCCATATATAGTCATGTGAGCCCAGGCCCACCCACCTGGCACAGGAGAGGGAGGATGATACGTGATAGACTCAAGGAGTGTGGCTCGGGAGAAGCAACTACTGCTTCCTCACTCTAGAGGGAAAGAGAAGGACAATCAAAATTTGACATTGCTTTTAGCCAGATTTAATTCTCACCTTCGCAGTTGTCTCCCCTCCTTTCGCGTCCACTTTGACCACAGATGACCTCTTCACCACGGAGTTCCTTCGCTCCCCCTCTTCCCCGTCCTCCTGCCACACCCCTTCCTTTTCCACCATGGACACACGGTGGTTCACGGCCAGGAACGTCTCGTCCACACTTAGCTGGGGAGTGAAATCAACATCAGCCTCCACAAGGGTCAACCGTCTCCTGTCACCACCCTCCCCTTCTTCCTCCTCTTCTCCATTCTCCACACTCCCCTCCACCTCCTCCGTCTGTGCTTTGTGATGCGGACGCATGGTGTCTGCATCAAAGTCCCATGTAACACTTGGGCTATTATCCTGCACAGGACCACTGTTGAGTGAGTATAGGAGAGAATGCAAGGAGGATTACACAATAGCAGGTAGTCCGCGTGTGCGTGTGGAAGTGGATACAGTTCCCCCCCCCCCCCCCCCCCTCACATTTCCACCTCTCCTGGCACCTACACACCCACACTCACTCTGTTTTGTCCTCCATGGAGTCGTTGTCCCCCCCTTCCGCCCGCCATCGCCGGTACCGTTCGATCAGCTCAATAAGATAGGATGTCTTGCGAGCTTGACGCAGAAACTTATGTCGAAGGAGTTCATGGGCAGTGGGACGCTGTGTGTAAATAGGCAGGTGTTCACCACATTTACCAACATCAGGTACAGCTATTTATGGGGGTCCAAATTATGTTCCTACAGCACACCTGACAACAAAGAGTTGACAATGCCCATTTTGGCACCATCTCCTCTGGGGAGGCTAGCAGATGTCATGAAGTGGTCATTGCCATATTTGCTGTCTCTATGTATTTGCAACAGATGATTATGGCCAAATTTGGGTCTGCACAATAAATATCATTGCACAAAGCACAAGTATCTGGCAGCACCCTCACGAGACTTGCACGTGGGCACACACACACACATCATTTTGCACACTCCCAATCTGAGGAGTTAGCAACTCCAGGAATATGGTGAGTTGGATTTCAAACTTAGCACTGACAGATCATCATGAGTTAGCCTCATTCCCAGGTACATGTGTACTGCAAGTGACAAAAACTGGGCGGGGGCCTGAGAACGAGGCTACATTGTGAGTCAGCCTGCACTTGAGGAATGAGGTGGTACCAAAAAACATCAGCTTTAAAACGTTTACAATTCATGTTTTCACAACAACAACAACAACACCTTATCAAGTTATTTTGCACACAGTTCATTTGTGTATCTTGCAGGACTACTACACACACACACACACGTGCACCAACAGCCATCATAACCACTATGCTCCACATACGTTTTGCAACTCATTTCTTCTCTTCTTGGGACTCAATTGCAAACAATTCTGTATGCACAATATTGTGAAAGGCACTCACATGTTCCGGCTCCTTATTCAGGCAGCTGGAGATGAATTCTTTGAAGATGCGGGAGTAGCTGCCCTCCAGCTCGGGAGGGTTGTTCTTTGGGATGAGGAAGAGCACTCTCATGGGATGGAGGTCTGCGTTTGGGGGCTCCCCCGTAGCCAGCTCAATACCCGTGATGCCCAGGGACCAGATGTCAGCCTGTGGGAGAGAGGGGTCATTTGGCCATAGCAACAGCAATACAACAGGACAGCCAGTTGTGTGTGGAGGTGCGTCAACGTAGGAGAGATAAACAGTATTTGTTGAAGATTGAAGTTCAACTATTTTGACCGACCTCAAAGTTCAACCAGATTGGTGTCCCAGGACCGGCCTTCAATGCAGGATCACAAGACAAGTCTAGCACTTGTATGATTTTCATTCATATGAGGAAGTTTTTGAATAGAGCAAGCAACAACTATCTGTCAGAGCTCAATGATGGTTTGCGTCTACTCCATTTGACAAGATTCTTGAGCCCAGAATCCCACGAGGAGATACTGCTACTGAGCTTATTACCTGCCACCGGAAGATATTGCTACTGAGGTAATTAGTTGCCACCCAGAGATACTCAGGGTTTCATATGGGGGGGGGGGGGGGGGGGGGGGGCTGGGATTCCCCCCCCCCCCCCAGAAAACAGAAGACAATATAAATTTGGACATGCAGCAGTATAAGTAGTGAATAAGTGAAGTGTGCTAGCTACATCTTACAGGCAAATACGGTGGTTGGGGTGGGGCTTGCAGAGCAAATTATAACGGTCGGTCATCGGACAAATGTCCGTGCATTTCCGTTCATTGTCCGTCCATTTACAGTGCTGGTCTGACAGAATGGCCGGACGGAAAACGCCCATCGAGTGCTAGCGACAGGACCTTCTGTTCCACAAAGTGTGACAAGCGCCAAGTGACAAAGGCTACGTTCGAAAAGTGGCAGCATGAGCACGAGCGGGACCATCAAACGCTGTCCTGGCTTCGATGTGAACTCGAGCGAGACAAGCGCCACGTGGCTTCTCTCTACTGCGCGCCGTGTGTAAGAAGTACAAAAGCAGTCTGAAGAATTTCTGGAGGGCCTGGACCTCTGGTTCAACGAACCAAAAAGTGAGCACTGTGCTTGACCATGCTACTAGCGAGGTCCATAAGGCGGAAATGTCACGACTGCGAGCGCATCGCGCGAAGGCGAGTGGCGGGTCTGTAGTGCTGACATCGACGATTGGGCGAAGCTTGTCGACTTTGGATCATGACACGCGGTCGCGAATGGAGAGGAAGTTCAATCTGTGCTTCGTTATGGCCAAACAGAGTATCGATATCTCCGTTGCCAAATATCCAGTGCTGGAAGAGCGCCGTGCGGTAGATGTAGGCCACGCCTATAGAACTCCCTCGTCAGCCAAGTCTTTCACTGGCTTCGTTGCTAGAAGTCGGGGTTCTTTAATTCACATTCCTGCGGAAGTCATTCTTTGGGCTGCCAATAGATGGGACAACTGATGCAGGTAATGTGGAGGAGGAGCATACTTTACTGTGCTAAAGATGATGCTTCGCAGCAGATGACCACCAATAGTCGCTTCCTGTCCCTATTATATGACTCGTGATTATAACAAAATTAATACCAATTACTGAATGTGCACATCATGTGTAATCGTATTATGTATGAGCAACCAAATTTTAAACGTCCGGCCAGATTTTGCTAATGTCAGACCAAAACTGAAGTTGTTCTGACATTTGTCAGAACACCGGAAATAATTATAATTTGCTCTGGGCTTGCATGGGTTGCCATGTGTCCCCCCCCAACAAAAAATCCTGTATGAAGCCCTGATACTGCTACTGAGCTCATTAGCTGCCACCAGTGAGGTGGGGTGGGGGTGGGTCAGTGCACTGAACTGCTACTGAGCACATTTGCTACTGAGCTCATTAGCAGCCACCAGGAGATACTATTACTGAGCTCATTAGCTGCCATCAGCAGCTGTAACCTGAACCTCCACACTGGACACAACAATTACATGTACCACAACATCACCCAAACAAGCAGGTTTGGATGCAATGCATTCATGGGACTGCCTCCAGAGTACAGGAGCCAGTGCTGCTAATCGTCATGGAACGTTTGACAGCAATATTAAACTGGACATGTAAACAGACATACCTTTGTGTCATATGCAGACTGCTTGATGACTTCCGGGGCCATCCAAAATGGCGTCCCAACAAATGTGTTCCTCCGGTTCATGGTATCTGTGAGCTGACCCGCCACACCAAAATCTGCTAGCTTTACTTCACCGGCTTCTGAGAGCAGCACATTGGCTGCCTTCACGTCCCGGTGCAGCTTGCGCTGGGTGTGGAGGTAGTCCAGTCCTCGTAGCACCTCTCGGAGGATGGTGGCAATTTGCTGCTCATCCAGTGGGCCAGGCTTCATCTGGGGGGAGCGGGGATGGAGGACGGACGGAAGGGAGGGAGTGAGGGAAGAGGGGGGAGGAGGGAATTGTTACCGTGTTAGGAGAGGATGCACACACTAATAACTAACTAACCAGGTCAAGCGCAGACCCCCCACCAAGGTACTCCATGATAATCCACAGCTTTGTGCCCTGCAGTGAGAGAGCCACCCAGAGCTAGTGTAGTGCCTTACAACACTGGCGCTACACTGACCTTGAGGTAGGATCCAAAGTAGCGTGTGACGTGGGGAGAGTCACACTGGGAGAGCACGGTGATCTCCTGCTGGATATCTTCAATCTCATCATCTGCTTCCTCCAGATCAATGATCTTGATTGCCACCACGTGATTGGTGCGGTTCTCCACCCTGAGTGACACAGTGTAACACGGCGTGACACAGCATAACACACAATGGAGCGAAACTGGACATACGTAGGAGATCGTACATGCACACAACTCAGCGAGTACACAGACGGAAGCATAGGTGGACGGATATGGCATAATGGTTAATACAGAATGAGAGCGAAACTGAAAAGAGGAAACAGATGAAAGTTCTGCAGAGGTATGCATAACCATCTCAGCAATGCATGTGTGTGTGAGGAGGAGAGGAGGTGTGCGCCTACCCTTTGAAGACCTCTCCGAAGTTTCCCTTGCCAATCCGTTCCTGTTTGGTGTAAAGCCTCTCAGGGTCCGCCTGAGCCTTAGCAACGGATGGGGAGAACTGGGGTGGGGAGGAGGGAGGGTATGCCTAATATCATCCATATTGAAAGAGAACCTGCAGGCTGCACAACACTTGACATAGATGCTGACTTACGGCCACTGCCATGTTGGGTTACATTGATGCAGTCACTCAGTTGCTGGCCTTGCAGCCCAGTACCCTGCCATCCACACACACCCACACCAGCCTACTCTACTCGTGATCACTAGCAACGGTGCTGATGAACTGCCCTGCTCACCCCACCTCCAGTAACCTCCGTCTACACCTGGATCGTGACACACTTCGAGATGACAGCTCAGCAGTGTCAGATCATCAGGTCATAACGCTCACACCCTTGCCTGCACGTGAATAATTTACCATTACGTCATCGTAACGCCCAGCGCGCGCAGCGTTACGTCATTTTCCATACGTCACGTCATGACGTAATCATAAACACCTAGCTAGCTGTACTGTAAGCTGGTACATGCTTCTAGGCTAGCTATAGACTGGTATTGGGCTGTATGAAACTAGTGACATTGTGGGGCGAGCTGATTTTCATGCACAGGACCTTCCTTAGTCTCGCAAGCCAGTGCCCCATGCCTACTTGGAAAATGAGGCTGGCCTGCAAGACTAGACCTTCCTAATTTGGACTGGGTCTGAATGGTGGCTCCATCAGTGACAGTGTGCATGTGTTCTTGAGGACCAGAGTATCAAATGCCTGTCCTCGGTGTACGGTGGGGTCTATGAATCACATTACCCCATGCCCCCCTCCCCCTCCAGTTTTAGTGGGGAGTGCACACTGAAACATGCAGTGTCTACATTTGGATCTAACCCTCGCAAACTCTATTCCTACCTAAGCGACCTTCACAATGCCAAATCTCCACCAAACATCATCCATCATAATAACTCCATCGTAGATAATCCATTGGAAATAGCCGAAATCTTCAACAAATACTTTAATTCAACCTTTACATCCAGCAACTTCACATTACCAGACATTCAGCAACTATCATCGCCTATATCACAGCTTAGTACGATCCACTTAGACGAGACAGACATATATGAGGCTCTTGCCACCCTCGATCCAACTAAATCCTCTGGCTGTGATGACATTAGCCCAAGACTACTGAAAAATTGCGCATCAGCTCTTACATCACCGGTGGCACGCATTTGCAGTCTCAGTCTGCAATCCAAAGTATTTCCTTCCGCGTGGAAACTTCACAAGATCTGCCCTATCCCAAAAAAGGGTGACCTTCGCATTGTTAATAACTACAGACCTATCTCCCTGCTCCCTATATTATCCAAAGTCCTTGAAAGTATTGTATACAAGAAGATCATTAGTTTTATGCGACCTCTCCTTGCCAAATGCCAATATGGCTTCCTGAAGAATCGATCGTGTCTATCGCAAATGCTTGTGTTCTTCTCAGATATTTTCAAGAACGTCGAATTGCAGCAACCAACTGACATAGTTTATCTTGATTTTAGAAAGGCATTCGATTCTGTGCCACATGAAGAATTGTTGTTCAAACTATGGAGACTTGGTATCACAGGACCTCTATGGTTGTGGTTTCGATCTTATTTGAGCAATCGTTCGCACTCAACTTGCATTCTTAATCATTTTTCAAGCTACTTACCAGTCTACTCAGGTGTCCCCCAGGGAAGTGTCCTGGGGCCTCTACTGTTTTTGGTCTACATAAACGACCTTCCCGACTCTATACTATCTGCAGATCCTTTCTTTTTTGCGGACGACACAAAATTAGTGAAATGTATTGAATCCAGTCTAAATCAACAACTCTTGCAAATCGACCTTGACAGCTTATCCTCCTGGTGTGACACCTGGAATCTTGGCTTAAACAAAGAAAAATGTGCTGTTCTCCGAGTCTCAACTCGGTCATGTCAGCCACCTCCCGACTACCAGATCCAGAACTCAACGCTCACTTCTACATCAAAGCAACGCGACCTAGGCATCCTGATTGCTTCTGACCTTTCCTGGTCGCACCATTACAACTTTATTACCAGCAAAGCTTACCGCTCCCTGAATCTCATCCGCCGCTCAATCTCAGCATCTTCCCCCACTTCTACCAAAAAATCTCTTTACATTTCTCTTGTCCGATCTCATTTAACATATTGCTCCCAAATCTGGAGACCTTATCTTCTCAAAGATATAAAAATGCTGGAGAGAGTACAGAGACGTGCCACTAAATTCATTCTAAATGACAGCTCAACTACTACATACAGAGAGCGGCTACTAACACTCCATCTATTTCCATTGATGTACTGGCTGGAGATTCAGGATGTGATGTTTCTTGTCAAATCACTAAAAGAACCTGCAGACAACATGATGATCCTCGATTATGTTACTTTTGCATCTGGGAAAACCAGATCAGCATCATCAGGGAAACTAGTTCACAACTATACAAGATACTCACAATCACGCCACTTTTACTTTAATCGTATTGTCAGGCTATGGAACTCTCTCCCGACCATAGACCTCAATCAGTCTATCTACAGCATTAAGCGCCAAATTATTTCTCGCCTATGGCTCCACTTTCAAACAACGTTTGATCCTGAGAATGTATGCACTTACCACTTTCTATGTCCTTGCAATAAATGTGTTGCTCTAGCAAGTACTAGGTAACGATCACTGCTGTTCAAGTCACTACCTTGTCGGATAACAATAATTTTTTCTCTCAGCATCATCATCATTGATGTATGTCTGTCAGCGGTCCTTATTCAAATGTATCACTTTACTATCCTTGTTCAAATGCCATTGTACTGCTGTAAAGTTCTAATAATAATAATAATAATAATAATAATAAACTATTCTTTTGGGGGGCCTGGGAAAGAGGCTATGTATATATAGGTAGCCTCGTTCAGGCAGCCTCATTCCCAGGCCCGAGACCTCTCGGGCCTGGGAACGCGGCTAATGTATAGGGCACTTTCTGTTCTGACAAGAAACCCTCAAAAGTGCTAAATACCGTTATTGGGGCTTAAAGGTTTGCAACTCCCCCCCCCCCCCCCCCCCCCCCCCACCCCACCCCACCCCACCCCACCCCACCCCACCCGAAGAGTGAAATGTGGGGGATTTCCCAAACCAGCCTAGCCGCGGTTGCGCGCGCCCCTCGGCCAGTTCAAAGGTCACAGAGACGGGAATGAGGCTAGACAATCCAGCGTGAAGCTGGGTCTGGGAACGAGACTAGTCTACACGTACGTCTACATGGTCTACAAGGCCGGGCTCGCTCAGGCTCGCCCCAATGAAGTTAAAACGATTTCTTCTCCGGTATTACCCTCCTGGTGAGTTTTCAAGGGCTCCTGCAACTACAGGGTCAATGCAATGGCCAGGGAATGAGACCAGGGTCAAAATTGGTCGTGCTAATTAATGCCCCCCTCCAAAAGCAATATCACTGAAAGTTTGCACACACTACACATGCACACACAGGGATACTCCTGGAATACGAGCAATCTGGAAAGATCAAGTCAAAGTCCATCGACTTCCTGGATCTAAAACAAGAGTTTGTTACATTCAGTTCAGTTCATTTTTGATTTGATAACCCAGGAATGCTGCATCTTCAATGCAGGTTTTCCTGCTGGTCCTGGTCCCAGGTAGTGATGAATTCACCAATGAACTCGCTTGAGTTTCGTTTTTCTGAAAGGGCAAATTCCTTTTTTTAAGGCACACCCTTCAAACAGAGCGTTAGTGGGATTCAAACCCAGGACAGATCCTGAGTTGACCACTAGAGACTCACTCTACCAGGCATCACTGCAAACCCTTCAAACATCGTAGCCTCATTTGTAGGCTCTTGTTCAGGGACGGAGAAAAGAGCCTTGTACACACTGTTGGTGCATGACAAACAACCATCATTAACTTTTTCTATGATATGAGTAGATAATCATTACAGGAGTACTGAGAGACAGAGAGGGTTATGGCTTCCCACCAAGTTGTCCTTACAGACAAATACAGCACAAGTCTGTTGACTGTGCCGGGGGCTATAGCTGGACTCGCCTAGTGCTCGCCTGAGTAGCTTACTCCTTTTCTCCATGTCTCCTAACGATGGCTTTTTGTGGCATGTGGCGCAAGCCTTGCAATCAAACACAAGTAGCAGCATTGCTACTGTGAATGCAACATATGATAATACAATGATGGATGGAATGATATTATCTCCGAGTTTCCAAGTTCCTGTGGGTACTGCAAACAGTGTGTACCAGGTCCTTTTTCCTGTGCAGTTTGTGCATAGTGATGGTAGTCATCTTCCTCAATTTAGCTCAGATGTGGAGTTGCTGGTTGATGAAGTTGTAGCGAGAGAGCCGCTGGTTACAGAGCGGAGGGAGCAAGTCCACAGACTGATCACAAGTGCGGACGGTGTTTGAACTGAGCCACTAGCTGTGTCATTGCTGATGGAGTCCTCGGATGACCCCCCTGGATTGATGGTCTCTTTGGTCCCTCACAGAGCTCCAGCAGAAGTTGGCACAGCCGCAGGACAGGCAGTTCTACCTCTTCAAGGTGCTGAGAGCCCACATTCTCCCCCTCACCAACGTGGCATTCAACAAGCCAGGGACATGGTGAGCTGCTCCCGCACAATGCCATACATGCACAGGTGTGACGTTCCTTGTTGCTGCTACTGTGTACAGAAGGGAGGAGACCCCCCTCCACCCCCCTCCCCTCCCCCCAGCCTCGTTTCCAGGGAGAGCCTGGTATGTTTCCTCATGTGAGCAATATGTAATCAACAAATGAGTTTTCAGAACGAAAAAGCAAAGTTTCACTTATTGTTCAACGAACTACATGTTCAATGCTCGCTGCATGATTAATTTGGCACGTACTCAGAGATGAAGTCAATTTTCATCATGACTCTGCAGCACTAGCGCTGCCTGGCGTCTGCTCATGCGGTAGTAACCTCGTACCCAGGCGCCTGGGTACGAGGTTAATGCAGTAGTAGCTGAAGTAAGTGTATCAGACAATGAAGTCACACATGCAGTATTAGAAACTAACATTCCTTGATACCAGACCGTGCTTTCTAC
>OZ007509.1:16363104-16408104 GCA_963931865.1 Axinella damicornis | reverse complement strand
ACGCAAGACTAGATCCGGTCAGTTTATCTTCTTGAGTCCTCTGTTTGCTGTGGTGGCATGGAAGGACTGCAGGAGGAGGAGGAGGGGGAACACCACCCAGAGGAAGTTGAAGAAGACCAGGTAGACCCAGAAGTAGAACCAGTTGGAGGAGTCCAGGTTAGGGTTGCCTGTCAGCCACTCTGGACAGAAGGTCATCCAGCCTGTGGAAGGAGGAGGAGGAGGAGAGCTAGACACAGTGCACACCTGCAATAACGATGCCACCTCACCTCCATACAGCTCACATACATTCACCACTATCTGGACAAAGTGCCTGCAGGAAACAGTACATCACACCTAGCAGCTTGTGGTCCGGTGTCATTCTCAGAGCATTGCAATGATGATCTGGGAACGAGACAACTCAAGAGTTTACCTCCAGGGTTTGTCAGTGGTGATGGCATAGATGAGGAGGAGTGTAAGCAAGCCATTGTTTGGCACAGTCACCAGCTCTATGGAGACGAGGGTGGGGTCCGACACACCCCAACGGGCATCCACCTTCGCATACTCCTTCCCTACAGATTGGGCGCCACCACCTCAATGCACACATCTACATGTACAACTGCACCATGACAGATTTGTAAATTCTCTCTCTGTGTTATCATCAACCTTGGCTGTGCACTGCCAGCCACTCTGCTCAGTATTCACAGCAGTGACCAACCTCAGTGATGTACACTCACACAGGTCAGCCAGGAAGCCCTCTGAGTCATTCACGGTGCCCATGAGGGAGTAGTAGAGGAAGGACCCTTCCTGCAGCAGATGAAGGGGCTAATCTCATGGGGCGAACCCCAGTCACAGGAGGCATAGATTATTTCCGTGCTTAAATAATCTATGCAGGAGGGAAGAAATTTGCAGTTGCACCGTGGTTGAAAATTGGAATCCCTGTGGCTGGGAATCCTCAGGTCTGCTATGGGCACATAGCCACATGAATTTACTTACAAGGCAGCTGCATATCTAGGCCAGAAGCTAGTCTCGGAACCAGACCCTTCCTGCGGGGGAGGAGGAAAGGGTCTGGGCACGTTCCTACATTCGAGTTGTCCTCACGGAACGTAATTATGCGTGGTATAACGGTAATTAGCGATCAACTGCGATACCACGCGTACGATCACAGTCGACCTGCTCGTAGCTCTCCTCGACTTTTGTCAGTCACTCGCGGGTAACGCGGTACGGCACAGCGATTCGCCATGGCTAGTCACTGGACCGAAAGCCGGCCTGGAGAAAAATCATTTCCCTGACGTCATTCGCAATCAACGCTTCTGATTCGTTAGGTCAACATTCCGACCTGGGGACAACTCGAATGTAAGATGGTGCCCAGACCCTTTCCTCCTAGATCCTCCCCCGCACGAAGGGTCTGGTTCCGAGACTAGCCAGAAGCCTAGCCTTGTTCCATACCCGAGATTAGGGCTAGGGCTAACTTAATCTCGTTCCCAGACCCCGAGAGGGGGGGTCTGGGAATGAGACTAGGGCTAACCCTGATCCAGGTCAGGAGATAGTTTGTTTTGCAGACTGCAGACCCTTCTAGAATGGTCTAGCCTCCAGCCAGCACCCCACGTGCCGGCGCCTCACCAGAACGAAGTGAGTGAACGCATTGTAGATGAGCCACACAAGAACCAGCTTGTCTGTGGAGGACACTTTGCGCGTACGTCCTTGCACGAGGTACACCACCAGCACTGCTACTCCCAAAGTACCAAAGGAGGCGAGAACAGCGCCGAATACAGCGAGGGGCGTCAGTTGAAGAGCCATGAAGCCATTGAAGGTGCATGATATATCTCTGCATGCGCATGCGTGAACTCTGGGTCAACCGGGGGCGTAGGTCAGCGGAATGTTTTATGATACGTAGTTGCAGTAACCAGCTCCGATCAACGCACTCACAGCAAACGCACTAGCACCGCATGCGAGATGTCGGACCTTGAGGGCTTGGACCAGGCTGCCCTGGAGGCGAAGGTGAGGGGCTGCAGTGCACTGTATAGCTGTGAACTGAACGGTTAAGGGTGGGATGGGGTGATCACTATGAATGCGGCCTCTTCACAACAGTGCTAATATGATTTTATGTAAGAATGCATCCATATGTACTTTCGTGGCTGCTGAGGGGTTTCCCTGCGAAGGATTCATGAGATTAACTCTTCTATGTTCTCCCAGCTGGCCGGGGCTACCTCCTATGAGGAACGATCCCAGATTCGTCAGCTCCTGCGCAGAATAAAGAGAGAGAGTGGAAAGGTTGTTGGGAGGCCAGGGAAGCGAGGTGTGTCCATGTACAACCGGTTTGCAGGGGCGAGCAGCCAGCCCACCAGCCAAGCATCACCCAAGAGTTTCATCATCACCGAAACAACAGAGCAGCCAAAATCAGTGAGAGCTAAAAGCATGTGTGTGTTAGAGAGACAGATCAGAGAAGGTGTTTTAGCGAGTGTAGGCTTGGTTTCGTCACTAGCAATAAGTCCACTCCGCTAGAAGTTGTCTGCTGTGCTTTGTAGTTCTTCCCGCCCTCTTGGATCAACAACCCACTCCCCTTCCAGCCTGTGCCGGTGAAGACTCCTGGCAGGTCAGAGAGCCGTGGGTCTACTACCCCCTCACGAAGTTCAGTCCACAGTGATCAGGATACAACCACACAGGAGGCACCCCTCTCTCCAATTGCCCGTCCTCCCACGCCCACCCCTCCCCCAACCCCTGAACAGGATGAAAGCCCCCCTTCCCCCACACCACAAGATGAGCCAGATATTCCTCCGTACAAGGAACCATCTCCCCCTCCCTCCCCCCCTCCCTCTCCTCCTCGTGCACAATCACCACCCAGAGAACCAGAGACTCAGGAAGCCGTGGAAGAGCCTGACGAAAGGGAAGAAGATGAGGGAGAGACACAAGAGCAGCCAGACATGTCGGAGCCTCCAGCACCAGAGAAAGAGGAAGAGTCCCCCCCACCAAAGATGGAAGAGAAGGTGCTGACTAGCCCAAAGCATGAGGCTGCTCCGAGAAAGGGAAGGAGTGAGACAGACTCAGGTACCGTCAAGCGTTTCTCTTTCTTCTGATATGGATATGTTGGTCATTTGTTGCACATATCTTCCTAATGTCGTTATAGTAGAGCTTTATCTGTAACCCTTTGCTCTACGTACAACTGTAATTAATAACCCTAATTGTGGTATTGGTGGCATGTAAAATCTACCATTCACTGATTCATGCACAGCTATGGGAACTGTTTTTCAGTGGCCTTTACTGTACTAATTGACTCTGGTCAGTGCTAATTGCTGTGGGAAGCCTGTGGAGTGTGTTTAAAACAAATACCAGCTTTCTCACTGTTTGCGGAGTCTAGTGTTTCAAGGTTGCCCAGTGAATCAAGTGTCAAGCCCGAACATGTCCCTCCTTCACCCACCCTGCATGACTGGCAGTGCCTCACCCATGCATGGCTGGCTGTGTCCCACCCCCTGCATGACTGACTGTGCCTCACCCTAGTCTATTGAGCTAGACCAACTTTCTCTCGCTCGGGAAGTTGGGGGCAGGGTGTAGGGAAGGGCATGACTGGCAGTGCCTCACCCTTACAGTCTGAGAGATTGAATTTAGGGTCAAATGGAAGCTTCCAATGATATTTTAACAGCTTTCTCACACACACACTCACACACACACACCAGCCCCCTTTGGTGGTGTGGCGCTACGCTCTCGCCAGGAAACCGGGGAACCTTCCCCACGGGGAGGAGTGGGAGGGAAGAAGGCAGCAGAGGAACCAAAGGCAGAGTTCCAAGGATTCCGGTTGCGGAGGACTTTGAGAGACAAGGACAGGGAGGCTCCTCGAGAGAAAGCCCCCACACAGGACAGCAAGTTTGACTTTGGAGTGAAGCTGAAGGTGAGGTCTCCTCCAGTCTGTGGTCTCCAGGCATGCTGTGATTACTCTGTTGTGACAACAGCGTGAGTATGGGTTATTAGATAGCATGTGGGAGGGAGGGTGGGATGAGGACTGCAGGCGATGACTGGGACACAAACACGAGTGACTGTTTCTGTTCTGCTGGTCAGTGGATGACAACTTGTCAGTGCACTTCACGGAACAGGAGGACACGCAGCCAATTGTCTCTCCTTTGCTTGTGCGGGAGTTGATGTGTTTTGTAATGTCAGAGAGTATCCAATGGCTCAACACCCCCTCTCCAGTGCTGGCTGAATGCACAGCATAATACTGCTCCCATTGTGTGTGTAATGGTCCGATTCTCTTGTGTAACTTCCCTAGGTACGCTTGCCAACTGTCCTGCTATTTTGAAGGATTGTCCTGCTATTTTGAAGGATTGTCCTACTCTTTTTCCTATTGTCCTGCTGTCCTACAAACTCTAATTCAATCTCTTTAGCTTCTTCTCTGCAAGCTACAGACCTTGTTAAATTGGATTCTGCTACTCAATTGTTAACTATTTTAGTGAGATCGGGAAGCAGCAAAAATGCTACACAGTCTAAGTTATTGCCTTGCAAGCACTATACCTTTGCAGCTCTGCCTGGGTACAAAGTTCATATGACTTTCTAGCTAGATGTGGACAGATGAGGCTGTAGGTGCCAGTAGAGGTGGACAGCATCCCACAATGAGGACATAGGTGCCAGGGTTTCCTTTAATGAGCTCTTTGCATGGCACTCGAGGAATCCTTTGAGTATGCTCACTTGGCAGGGTTCGGTTTGAATAAATAGCTCGGCTCATTTGATGCGTGTCAGTGAGGGAGAAAGGCAGCTGGAATCTTGTTCTGTACAGTAAACAGCACAGTGAGTGTGTAGTTGTGTATGGCATGTATACCAGCTAGTCCACACCCTGCAGGCTGAAGTGTAGCAAGCTGCCTGTCCACCTGTCTATCTCCTTGTGTTGTAGCAAGCTGTCCGTCTCCTTTCTGTTTCTCTCCAGCCCAAAGGCAAGCCTGCTGCTACCACAGACGCCCTCCCTTCCAAGCAGCAGGAGGAGCCGGGTCACCGCCAGCGCTCCAAGACCTACGCCACCCCTCGACCAACACAGGAGGGCAGTGGAGGGCCCAGGACGCTCAAGGATTACCAGCAGATTGCGGCCAAGGCACAGAGCAAGCCAAGTAGGGTCAGGAGCCCACCAATGGAGGACGAGGAGGAAGGTGAGAGGGTGTGGGATGGAGGGAAGAGAGAGATGGGGGGAGGGTGTGGGGTGGAGGGAAGGGTGTGGAAAGGAGGAAGTTGAGAAAGGAAGGATGAGAGGTTGTGGGTGGAGGGAAAGTGAGAGAGAGAGGGTGTGGTAGGAGTGAATTTGAAGGAGGGGAAGGGGCAGAAGGTGCCATATTTTCGTGTGATTGCCCCCATTTCGTACTACCCCACTAGGCCCTCTTTCCTCTTCTTTGTTGCTGCCACTTGAGACAGCATTTCCTAGTGTCTTTAGTAAACCATATGCAAACAATAGTAGACTTACTGGTACTCTGATTGCTGGCTTGTTAAAACAACACATCCCCCACGCTCATTCCAGATTACATTACAACACATCCATGAGCTCAGATTAAGGATGAATTCCACCCTTTCAGACCAGTCCAGCTTGAGCGTGGACGAGCTGCAGCAGTACCTCGCGGCGTACGTCAACCAGGAGCTCAACCTCCACCCAGCCATCCCTGCCAGGGGGAAGTCCCTCTATGACACCTGCTGCAACCCGGGCATGTTATGGTAAGGTGTTGCCAGAGCAACAGATACTAGTAGAGCAAGGGGCAGTCTCAACATGACTATATTCTTAGACATCACTGCATGAGGGAGAGGGGTTTGTGAATTTTGTTGAAACCACAGTTGTGTTGTAGGCTCACTGTGGAATCTCACACTGACACTGGATACCTTGTGCTTGTCAGGAACAGCTGAAGCACAGCCAAAATAGCATCAGTTGTATGGTAGTGTTTATCCCTTATCAATACCTCTTGAGACCCTAGCATTTGCCCTTATATGGAGTAGTATTCCAAGTGCTCACAATAAATTGCCTGAAATGCTGGTATGTGTATAATGACACCAAATGCTGTGTTGGCTACTAGGAAGCCTTCTCCATGTCTGTATGTCATGGGGCCTTGCCTGAGGTTCATGACTACGTAGATAGACAGCATGACTGGCATACAACTATGATTGTGGCGTAGTGTGTTTGTGCATTCCTGAGTAGTGAGCCTCATTTGGCAGCCACAGGGAGTGCAGACCGGTGCTGGTGTTTGTAGCTAAGGAGTTCACAGCTGATGGGAGCAGGCAATGACCCCCAGCACCAACTTGTTTATCCTACCACCGCCCACTCATTACCTACACTCCAGCGATGTAATCATCGCAAGCTGTTGAAGACTGTACCACTGTGCAGAGATTGTGGTAAATGCTTTTACTTGTTTGTGCTCTGTCCTTTCACACACACACACACACACACACACACACACACACACACACACAGCAAGCTGATCAACAAGTCAGTTCCGAACACAGTGGACCTGCGTGCCCTCACTCGGATCAGTCCGTCGGCACCCTCCTCAGAGCGGGAAGAGGGCCTCCAGGAGAATATGACGCTTACCATTGAGTCAGCACGAGCCATTGGCTGCCGTGTGACAGATATCACAGGAGAAAGAATCCTGGCGAAAGACCCTCCCACTATCCGTACCTTCCTTGTGGACCTCATCCGGGTCAGAGAATAGGGGGAGGGGAGAGAGGGGATGGAGAGGGGGAGGGGGAGAGGATGGGGTAGAGAAGGGGAGGGGATGGAGTGGAGGGGGGAGGAGGGGAGGGATGGGAGCAACCTACTGAATTGAAGTTACTGTGAGCCCACTCCACCCTCACACACAACACACCACCACTACACACACCTCACACCTCACACACACACACACACACACACACACACACACACACACACACACACACACACACATGCTACTACAGGCACGGGTAGTACACATGCCTGGCATGGAGGACGAGCCGTCACGTACGTTCACCAACTTATCCACACTGTTCCAAAAGTTGAACATCAGTGTGGGGGACGAGGTCGACCATGAGCCTAGCTGGCGGGATGATCGCGAAACGGTGGAGAAGGCTCTCCAGAGCCCCCCCTCCACCCCGGACCGTGGTAGCTGGCGGGACACACCCACCTCTCCCACATCTCCTCCCACCTCCCCAGCCAATGTGACTGAGCCGTCCTATGAGGAACGTGCAGCAGCCCGCAGGGCAGAGAGGGAGAATAGGGCAAAGGAGAGAGCAAGGGAGAGGGCAGCTGCTGAGAGGTCAGCATCCTCCAGCACCAGCAGGTGAGAAAGGACACACCATCTGTCATAGCGGTTTCCAGTAGCTATATTGTGATAGTGTGCTATAGACATGCTGGTACTCCCTGACACCCGAGTTCAGAACTAGGGCTGCCATGTTGCATAAAACTGGGGGTGTATCTCTTCCTGTATCAGCTATGCACTTTGAGGCAGTTAGCCTCAGAATAGAAACGTACAATGAATCATCTGGGTGGCGGAAGCACTTTAGCTATCAACATATAGGCGTGCAAGCTTTGGAGAGATAGAATAATCCACAGAAAAATTCTGGGACCAGCTGGGATTCAAACCCAAGACCTTCTGAGTACTATAGTCAGACACTCTTACCGCCAAGCCACTGGGTCCAGCCCACAGCAGAGGAGCGGAAGCAAGGCTGCATATATAACAGCACAGGCTAGAGGACTTAGCCAATTCCAGCTGTCTTTCTCTCTCTCACGGTTGTTTCACTGACAAAAGTGAAGATCCCCAGCGGATGGGGTTACGGGCCTGGGTGGGTTGACTGTATAGACACATTGCCTGAGCATAACAGGCGTTATGCGTCTATGCAGAAGCTGCAAAGAGCAGTGGCCGATTATCGGCGTGAAGCGTTGAAGATTTTGAAGGTAGTACACTGATGACGTGTGAAGCACACTCTGGCCTGTAAGGTGGTCTGTGGGGCATCCCCCCTCCCCAGAACCTCTGAGATTACATCTGCTGGTTTTCAGGTCCGCTGCCTATGATCACATGCTAGTCTATATCTAGGTCTGTGATTATGAAATATGAACTCTGCTCCCCCCAGTGATAGTGGTCTTTCCTACGAGGAGCGGGCAGCCCAGCGGAGGGCAGAGAGGGAGAAGAGACAACGCGAGAGGGAGGCCCTTGCCACTGCCAAGTGAGGGACTCATGTGGATGACCATGGTGCACTTAGCGGAGGGTGTGTGTAGCCGACTAGCCATTAACTAGAGCCTTTAGTAACACCTTTTTGGTTCATTTTGTCCACAATTTTTTCTTTTTAACTCCCTGATAGAAATTCAAACAATTTAGTGAATCATTCAATCATAATCATGCGTTCATTTATTGCTGTACCATACTGTAACTGAAATCATAATACATGGAATGGAGACAGGATATGGAATGGAATCACACACAAGATGTGGTGGAATAGATTCACAGCAATATATACCGTACAAAGTTGCAAAAGTACAAACGGCACATGAAACAACAATTGTGTCAATATTAGGAAATGGTTGACACACGCGGCATCACTCAGGAGAGGAGAGGCTTGATGTCCCACACCTGCAGCAAAGATGATCATCAATCCCTATAGCCATGAACCCAGGCAAGCTGGGGAAATGCTGTCTGGGGGTCAGATACCGTATTTCCGCGAATAGACGCCGCCCTCGAATAAACGCCGCACAATTGGAGGCGCTGAGTGAAATAAACGCCGCCCTCGAATAAACGCCGCGGCGGGTTAGCATGCGTGGAAGACAGTCTAAGTCCTCGAGCTCGTCGTCATCCCCCTCCATATGCATCCCGCGAAGGCATCTTCACCGTCGTCCTCGTCCCGTGTGTATCGCTTTGACGCAAAGCCTCAGGCTACGACTAATCAAAGTCGCTCAGTGTTCCAGCTGCGGATCGCGGACGGCACTTGCCGAATCTTGCCCATTTGAGTTGTTGTTTTGTGTGTCTCTCGACCGAAAATTCTACTTTCTCACCTGCTTGTTGACGCAATTCGACGGGGAGCTAGCTGTGTACGTGGCGCTGTCATACTGCCGAAAGTAATAAACGCCGCCCTCGAATAAACGCCGCCCTCGAATAGTGGCCGCACCAAACTGACCAACGAAATAAATAAACGCCGCGGCGTCTATTCGCGGAAATACGGTATCAACATCACTGTCTGTTGTTGCCTGGGAAAAACCTAGCCTCATTCCCAGGCCTCCGCCCGGATTTTATCTCGCAGCGGTGGACGGATTTTTCTCCACGGCTGTGAGATAAAATCTGGGCGGAGGCCTGGGGACGAGACTAGGAAAACCCTACTTCCTTCACCTAGTGCCTGGGGCACACTATTGCTGACTATATTCCAGTAGTACGTGTGGCTTCACATAGTGCTTGGAGGTTCCTTTCCTGTGCCACACCTTCCCCATGCTCCACCCTCTTCCCCATGCCACATCCTCCTTCCCATTCCACACCCTCTTCCCCATGTCACACCCTCCTTCCCCTATTCCCACAACCACACCCCCCTCCCTTTTGCACAACTCTGTATATAACAGGGGGTGGCTGGGTCCTAATCTGCAGAGAATGTTATTCCCACATACCACCTGTTAATTGGTAATTAGTTTTAGTTCCAACTACAAGATAATTTACATGATCTGCACAGCTCCTAGACTAGCCTCGTACCCAGTCCCACGCCCAGCTTTTCGTCACTTGCAGTATGATAAAGCGGGGAGGGCATGGTACATTTCTTCACGTGAGCATGACGTAATCAACAAAAGGCAAAATTTTCAGAACGAGGATGCTACGTTTTGCGTGTAATTCAACCATCTACACATTCAACGCTTGGTGAGTACGACAGTCGCCCCCCACTAGCTAGATACGTGTGGTATGTTACCTGGTACCTTCGCTCTTCTTGCTGTTCTGAGACCCACATACGCCCACATTCATTTAGGTCTTTCTGCCGTCTTTCTACCCTTGACGTCACTCACATGAGGAAATGTACCAGGCCCTCCCCGCTTTACCGTACTGCAAGTGACGAAAAGCTGGGCGTGGGACTGGGAACAAGGCTACTCCTAGACCCTATCCTCATTCCCAGGCTCCCCCCTGCGTTTACATTGCTGTGCAGGGGGGAGCCTGGGAACGAGGTTACCACCTTGTATTACTAACTGACCCTGATGAGTTTGTCGGAACTGGCAGTTATCCAGAGTCCTCTTGGTTCGTCTAGATGCATACAGGTAATAGCTGAGTTCAGCTCAAAAAAGCTAGCAAGGGGAGTGCGGCTGGGAGAAGTGGAAGATGCCAGATGGAGAGAGGAAACAAAGGGGAGACAGGAGACAGAGAAGAGAGAAGAAATGGAAATGAGAGGGGAGAGGTGGTCAGGTATAGGGAGGGGAAGGAGGGGGAAGAATGAGAGAGGAAAGGTGGGAGGGATGGAGGAGGGAGGGAGGGAGGGAGGGAGGGAGAGAGGGAGGGAGGGACGGAGGGAGGGAGGGAGGGAGGGAGAGGGGATAGAGAGTTCGAATCCTGCAACAATAAAACGGTCTTTCGATCCACATGTCAAATGGAGTACTACATGTACAAACTATCCTGGATGCTCTCCAGTGAGGCGCTGACTTACTCGTCTGTGGTGATAGTGGAGTGGCAATCCCCACACATGCGCACTGGAATCTCAAACCCCATTGGGGGGAAGGTGGACTGCTCACTGGAGCACTTGCCACACACTGCACGGCCACATTTGCGGCAGTGGTGCTGGGGAGGGAGGGAAGGGAAGGAGGAGGGTGGGAAGGGAAGGAGGAGGAAGGAAGGTGGGAAGGGATGGAGGAGGAAAGGAATGAGGGGGAAGGATGAGGGAGGGAGGGAGAAGACAAGAAGGTTTAAGGTGATCGCAAGATGGATTGGTTGTACTCTAACATGCATAATAAAGGCTGTGAACATTGTGTGTTACAGATGAATAATGTTTGCAGTGTTTATTGTACGTGTTTACATCAGTCACCTGCCGGACACCTATTGTCTTTTGACTCCACATATCCTTCACGTTCCAGAAGAAAGGTATACTGCACTTCTCACAGGTGCTACCTCCACCCCACTCTGCTGTCTGAGGGGGGGGGGGGGGGGGGGGGGGGGGGGGGAGGGAGGAGGTGGTGGGGAGGAGGAGGTGGGAAGTGAGGTGAGGTGGGGAAGGAGGAGGTGGGGAGGGAGGAGGTGGGGAGGGAGGAGATAGGGACGGAGTGAGGAAGTGGGGAGGGAGTAAGGAGGAGGGATGAATGGACAGGGGTAATTTGTATTACCCCGTCTCTCAATATCACCCCTATCATCCCATCATTACCTCTTGTCTCTCAATATCAAGGTTCCACACCCCTATATTTCCATCATCGGAGCTGGAGAGTAGTAAACGTGTGTGAACAGAGTACTCCAGTGCTCGGATCCTACTCCTGTGTGTGTGTGGAGTGTGAGTATGTGTGGTGTGTGTGTGAGTGTGTGTGGTGTGTGTGTGGAGTGAGGGTGTGTCATGTATATGTGTGTGTGTGGTGTATGTGTGTAGAGTGTGTGTGTGTGTGTGTGTGTGTGTATGTGTGTGTGTGTATGTGTGTGGTGTATGTGTGCAGTGTGTGTGTGTGGTCGACATCCATGAAGGAATACATTCGTGTACTATCAGCTGATCAGATGTGATTGTCTCTTACTTGTGTCCAGTGAGTTCATAGGCGGTCCCCTTCTGTGAGCCGATGTCCCACACAACTACAATCTGGTCAAACCCACCAGAAAAGAGGATTCTTCTTTCACTGTCGAAGCAGAGAGTGCGGACACTGCCTGTGTGTGTGGCGGGGAGAGAAGAACGGGGGAGAAAGGGGGAGTGAAAGGGGGAGAGAAGTGGGGAGGGGGGGGGGGGGGGGGGGGGGGATTTGAGTACATTATTTTACCAAACACACTCACACACACTCCCACTCACTCTGGTGTCCTTTGAGAGTCGTGACAAGCTGGAATGCACCCGTCTCCAGTTTGAGCACATTTACCTGGCCACTGTAGTCAGCAACAAATCCATACTTGCTGACTGAATCATACCTGCACACACGCTAAGGACAACACTCTAGCCTCATTCCCAGGTTCAGACGTGATAGAATTTGGGTTGTGCATGTGTGTGTGTGTGTGGGTGGGGGGGGGGGGGGGAGAAGGGGAGAGAGGATACTCGACTGCCAGACACCATGCATGGGCGTCAAAGCTACCCAGTTTGCGACCAGTCTTGGCACAGTACCACTGGAAGGACTTGTCTCGGCCAACACTGAGCAGCCACTCCACCTCATGGACATACTTCATGCCTGTCACCCGGTTGGAGTGAGCTGGTGTGTGGGTGTATGGGTGTATGAGGGGCAGGGGGTGTACATGTACATGTGGACTCTTCATCTGCCTTTCCAGGTACAGGATTTCATTTGAGGGAGGACAATCTTTGCTGCCCCCCTTGAAAAATACGCACATGTATCATGTATGCAAGGCAACTCGTGCCATGCTACGATTTCGTCACCCTTTGAACAGATTCTAAATGAAAAACTGACTGTTGTAAGGTACCCTACCCAACCTGCATTCATTACAGTAACTGTACCCTCACACCCAGTGATCCCAACACAAGCCATGCAACAGCTTACCAAGATACGTCCTTTTGGGATCCAACCGATTCAAATCCCGTGAGAGTTTGTACTCCTACAGAGAAACACATGACAGGGTACTGTAAACTACTGCTTACAGAAGTGTAAGCTGAAATTAAGGTACCACAAATTATTGCCTCCAGAAGTGTAAGCTGAAATTAAGGTACTGTAAGCTAAGCTTTTGCTTACAGAAGTGTAAGCTGAAATTAAGGTACTGTAAACTACTGCTTACAGAAGTGTAAGCTGAAATTAAGGTACTGTAAGCTATTGCATACAGAACTAGAAGTGTAAGCTGAAATTAAGGTAAGCTATTGTGCTTACAGAAGTGTAAGCTGAAATTAAGGTACTGTAAGCTATTGCGTACATGTACAGAAGTGTACTGTAAGCTATTGTGTACAGAAGGCTTAAGGATAATTATAAGCGGAAATTAAGGTACTGTAAGCTATTGCTTACAGAAGTGTAAGCTGATATTAAGGTACTGCAAACTATTGCATACAGAAGCTGAAATTACAGCTGCATGGTCTTGCAAGAGGACCGACCCACAGAGGTCAGACCAAACAGACAAGTTAAGGGGTCAACACACATCGTGATGTCTTTGAAACTCGGATACCAACACTGTTTGTACTTACATGGATGGCTCCACTGCCCAGCCCAACAAACAACCTCTGAGAGTGGTGGTGGTAGGACAGTGCAGACGCAGATGCTGAAGAAAGTAGAAGACAACTTGTACATGATGGTCTCACTCACACCCCTGGCCAAGGACACACCCCCTTGGGATGAACCGGGTATCTGATTAGTCTCACATTTTTACGTCCAGTTTCAAGGTCACCGTGGATGGGTGAAGACATTTCTAGCACCCTATTTACAACATTCTTATCTAGGATTCCAGCCACACCTCTTTGCAGAAAGTAAGTCAGACCTGCAGCTTTCTACCATTCCACAATTAGAGTACTACATAGGATCCTACAAAAGTTCATACTGAAGGGGAAGGAAACATTACTGTCTAGAAATTCCTTCATACATTCACTTGAACTACCTACAACCGAAAGTACCTGCAGCTTTCTACCATTCGCATTCTTTTGCTACACTCGCTGCAACATTCAGTCGAATTCCACAATTAGAGTACTACATAAGGTCCTACAAAAGTTCATACTGAAGGGGAAGGAAACATTACTGTCTAGAAATTCCTTCATACATTCACTTGAACTACCTACAACCGAAAGTACAACTCCATCAGAACACTCATTACAACGGTCTGAGGCTAACCGCCTGCAGACAGAGGTAATGGCGTAGTGATCTACATGCACATCACAGAACACGGTGAGTCTGATCACACAGTGGGTCTGGTCACAGCACATGGTGAGTCTGATCACAATACACAGTGGGTCTGATCACAGCACACAGTGGGTCTGATCACAGTACACAGTGGGTCTGGTCACAGTACACAGTGAGTCTGATCACAATACACAGTGGGTCTGATCACAGTACACAGTGGGTCTGGTCACAGTACACGGTGGGTCTGATCACAGTACACAGCAGGTCTGATCACAGTACACAGTGGGTCTGATCACAGTACACAGTGGGTCTGATCACAGTATACAGTGGGTCTGATCACAGTACACAGTGGGTCTGATCACAGTACACAGTGGGTCTGATCACAGTACACAGTGGGTCTGATCACAGTATACAGTGGGTCTGATCACAGTACACCGTGGGTCTGATCACAGTACACAGTGGGTCTGATCACAGTATACAGTGGGTCTGATCACAGTACACAGTGGGTCTGATCACAGTACACAGCAGGTCTGATCACAGTACACAGCAGGTCTGATCACAGTACAGTGGGTCTGATCACAGTACACAGCGGGTCTGATCACAGTACACAGCGGGTCTGATCACAGTACACAGCGGGTCTGATCACAGTACACAGCAGGTCTGATCACAGTACAGTGGGTCTGATCACAGTATACAGTGGGTCTGATCACAGTACACCGTGGGTCTGATCACAGTATACAGTGGGTCTGATCACAGTACACAGCAGGTCTGATCACAGTACACAGCAGGTCTGATCACAGTACAGTGGGTCTGATCACAGTACACAGCGGGTCTGATCACAGTACACAGCGGGTCTGATCACAGTACACAGCGGGTCTGATCACAGTACACAGCAGGTCTGATCACAGTACAGTGGGTCTGATCACAGTATACAGTGGGTCTGATCACAGTACACCGTGGGTCTGATCACAGTATACAGTGGGTCTGATCACAGTACACAGCAGGTCTGATCACAGTACACAGCAGGTCTGATCACAGTACACAGCAGGTCTGATCACAGTACAGTGGGTCTGATCACAGTACACAGTGGGTCTGATCACAGTACACATGGGCCTGATCACAGTACACAGTGGGCCTGATCACAGTACACAGTGGGTCTGATCACAGTACACATGGGCCTGATCACAGTACACAGTGAGTCTGATCACAGTACACAGCAGGTCTGATCACAGTACAGTGGGTCTGATCACAGTATACAGTGGGTCTGATCACAGTACACCGTGGGTCTGATCACAGTATACAGTGGGTCTGATCACAGTACACAGCAGGTCTGATCACAGTACACAGCAGGTCTGATCACAGTACAGTGGGTCTGATCACAGTACACAGCGGGTCTGATCACAGTACACAGTGGGTCTGATCACAGTACACATGGGCCTGATCACAGTACACAGTGGGTCTGATCACAGTACACAGTTGATAATAGTACACAGTGGGTCTGATCACTGTACACATGGGCCTGATCACAGTATACAGTGGGCAGTATACATGTACAGTATGGGGGGCCAAATGAGTCAAAATCCATTATCATTACTGCAGCTTTTCAGTGTATATATAGAACATCATACTTATAAATAGCACGTTCTATATAGTAAATGGGAGGTCCTATATCATATTGGAGGTCTCCTATATCATATAGGAGGTCTGATATCATATTGGAGGTCTCCTATATCATATAGGAGTTCCTATATCATATTGGAGGTCTCCTATATCATATAGGAGTTCCTATGTCATATTGGAGGTCTCCTATATCATATTGGAGGCCTCCTATATCATAATATAGGAGTTCCTATATCATATTGGAGGTCTCCTATATCATATAGGAGGTCCTATATAGTAAATAGGAGCTCCTATATCATATCGGACCCCTCCTATATCATATAGGAGTTCCGATATAGTAAATAGGAGCTTCTATATCATATCGGACCCCTCCTATATCATATCGGAGTTCCAATATAGTAAACAGAAGCTCATGATATAGGAGGGGTCTGATATGATATAGGAGCTTCTATTTACTATATCGGACCTCCTATATGATATAGGAGGGGTCCGATATGATATAGGAGCTCCTATTTACTATATAGGACCTCCGATATGATATAGGAGGGGTCCGATATGATATTGGACCTCCGATATGATATAGGAGGTGTCTGATATGATATCAGACCTCCTATATGATATAGGAGACCTCCAATATGATATAGGACCTCCCATTTACTATATAGAACGTGCTATTTATAAGTATGATGTTCTATATATACACTGAAAAGCTGCAGTAATGATAATGGAATTTTGACTCATTTGGCCCCCCATAGTACAGCAGGTCTGATCACAATCACTCACATTGGTAGAGCTGGCAGATGGAGGGCCAGTACTGCCCACTGTCTCGTTTGATCCACACACGCAATGTCCTACCAATCAGAAATATAAGTAGATAAGCATTCATTCGCAGATGTCTATGAGGTTCTGCACGTGACCATGTATAATTTGCCAGATAATTTCAGTACGTTGACTGCCCCTGTACAGTAGTTGCTAGACCGGAAAGGTTTAGTGAATTTGTACAACTTACAGCATGATTGAGTGAGCGTCGACCACGTGCATACACAGCAATACACTCAAAATGGCACCCCAGCGACTTGACTGTTGCTAGATGGCGAGTGATGTAAGTGCAGAACCTCTATACTATCGATAACACAAAGCCTGCATATATTCATATCCTGACCCTATTGGCTTCAGCTCTTATGGTCATACTTAGCTACAGACATTCCCCGCCTCAGTCCTCCATGTTCTCACTTGTCATCACTGACGCTGATCACGGCATCCTCTCCCGGTACAGGCATTGCCTCATTCACGGTATCGGTGTGGCCCTCCAGCTTACTCAGCAGGACAGGACGCTTGCTCCTGGATACTGTCCCCGCCATCCCGCGATGATACACAGCTCATGGAACACTATGGCAGAGCTGCAGCCCCGTGACTCGGTCTTTGTAAAACTGAACTGAATGACGTAATCATAAGCTGCGAAGCTGTTTTAGTCATGTGAGTGTCACGTGTTAGAAAGTTCCCTGGGACTTTGGCGCCAAAGGCTAAGCCGTGTCTCGTCTCCAGGAGGCCAAACAAATACACATGGAGGTTGAGGTGGTCTTCCCCCAGGTCTGCGGAGCCTTCTACAAGGTGAGGAAGGCCAGTGTGCCGCCATAAAATACGATTCTCCTCTGTCAATGCTTTGTCACTAACATGGGTTCCGCCCCCGGCACGGGCCGATGGGGTGCAATTATAAGAAAAGGTGTTAGAATCTGCTGTTTGAAAACCAGCCGATAAGCTCACACCCCCACATACTTTGTATAATTAAAGTACACAATAACTACATAAATCGATGTGTTGAGATCTCCCTCTTCCTCTAGGCGTACATGGTTGACATCGACCTTTCGAATGGCACAGTACAGTTAGCCTTTGAGAACAAGTAAGTTGTGCATGTGAAGTGACTGTAAGGTAGGTCGGGGTAATTCGGGCCACGGTATAGTACAGGGTAATTCGGGCCACTTCAACGTTGCAACAGGAAAGAAGCATCCTTTTTATTCTTGCTTCTAGTGTGTTGTAGGCAGGTTGAGTCCCTGGATATACATGGCCAGAAGTTTGCCTAAAGTCTGTCCGTTTTTAGTTACCGTTGACCTGAAGTTGAAGTGGCCCGAATTACCCCGTGGCCTGAATTACCCCGCCCTACCTTACCTTGTCCATGGTTCACACATGGGATGGTCACTTGATTCTGCAGTTGGAAAGCCAATACGTGGGTGGAATTAGCTCACGTCCGCTACCCACCGCCAACCCAACCTGCTGGCAACATCCTACCAGGCACAAATGTGGAGGTACACTGTAAAGTCACTTTGTGAATTGACATTAAGCAGGGCCGGCGCCACAGGTACGGCCATGGCCGTACCAGTTTTTGAGGAGGAAAAATGGCGTTGCTGGGATTCTGACTTGCGAGCGCGTAGCTAGCTACATCCGAAGTTCCTCCTTAAGGCTTTTGCAGGCCAAAGCCGCGACCATAAGGCCAGGACAGACTGCTCCATGTTATCACGAGTCTTGGTTTCGAATCACATCGATTTTCATGGTCTAGGGATGAGACCAACACACACGGAATGGAGACAGGACTAACGCGCCGTGACGGCAACCTTCGATGTATGTACCCTTCCAGCCAACTTACCGTTTTCCTTTCCACATCGAGAGTGAGACAGTCACGGAAAGTAGTGGCAGTGCATTGCAAAGCACGAAGGTGCTACGGAGAGCTCATCCTGCTAACTGAAAAATGAAAGTGAAAAAAAAAATTTCCGCGCTTCACGCGGATTGCTCGGTGCTACGCGCCTCTATGCACTGCCTTTGGCAATGGCCATACCACTCCAAAATAGCTGGCGCCGGCCCTGTTAAGCTCCACAAATGTGTAGCAATAAGGAAAAGAGGCCTGAAAAGGCCATTCAATATAGCGTGTTCTCGGTTGTCTTCCTTCCCGTAGGCCCTCCTTCCTCACCATGACAACGAACCCGCGGGATGGTGGACAGGAACACTCATCAAGTCGAAAGGAGAGGTGAAATCTTATAACCATCTGTCCAAAGTATGGGAGTGTAGTGTCATAGTGTCTCTCCCATCCCAAAGTTGACAGGAAAGAGGCTGGTGTAGCCAAAAGCATGACCACATGAAATAAATAAAATTAGAAGTGGGGGGCACCCTGGTACCCCTCCTCTGGGGGAAAATACTGGAGTACTGGAGCAACTGTTCTAGGGTGGCTATGTATCAAGACAATGGACACCCTGGTTCTTTCCAGTTTGAATTGTCCCTCTAAACAGAGTTAGACTGCCTTGTGAACCTTCACCAGTTCATTCCTGGCAACTGTCTGAGTCCCTCTTGTGTTCACTGTCTTCTACAGCTTCACGTTGTGGAGTTTCAATCTGGCTCAGAGAAGTACCAGGATATTGTGGAGCATGACAAACTCAGGCTACCCAGTAGAAAGTAAGGTTTTTCCAGCACACTCACGCCTACATGACACACATGCTGTTACATGGTTGAAATGTTTCTCTTTCACAGTCTGCCTCTATCAAAGGTGCAGTTTTATCGAAAGGAGTTCCCAGTACCTGAAGATATACAGGAATTGTGAGTGTGTGAATATCGTTATCCTGAGATAGTGTACCCTGACCTTCCTGGGAGGGGCGGCTTATTGAGAAGATTTCTTGTGATGTTCTTTCCACCTTCCCCCAGCTGCAAGAGGAGAGATATTCATCAGAACTTCAGAAGAAAGATCCAGGCAGTGTGTGTCAAGTATGATGACGTGAAGAAGGTTCTGGTTGTCCTGGTAAGCAAAACAGGAAGTAGGTGTGCTGAGTGTGCAGCTGCTACCCTGTCATGCACATGTAAACAAACACACATACATTTGAGTTATTGCTGGACACCTGACCTTGAGAATCAGGAGTGGTACATGCTGACACACACACACAGTCTGATAATGAGATGTGCATGGACAGGGCCTTTCTGCTCATCGACATCCACTTGAAAGACCTTGGGATTCAGAGGAGCCTTCTCACCAGGAACGAAATGGTGGCACAGAGGGTTAGCAGCTGATCTTAGTGTAGCAGCTGTAGTGTGTGCACTAGTTAGTGTGGTGGTTTATTGCAGGTATCCCAGCAGCAGCAGCGGCAATTGGACTCCGGTCTCTTTGAGCAGCGGTTCTATGTGCCAGGGGACCTGGTGGGCCTGGCCATCGGGAAGGAAGGGAGTAACGTCAATGACGTGCGAAGGATGGATGGTATTGTCTCTGTCGAGTTCGAGGATTACTCCTCCATGTTCCGAGTGCGGGCTGAGGTGAGCTAGCAATTGGTGATGCACCATTGTGCCGTCCAAATGAGGTCTGCTCTACTCCCTCTCAGACTGAAGCAGCTCTTGCCAAAGCAAAGGAGCGGCTAGAGTATACCAGAGATACAGTGCTCATTCCAAGGAACCTCGCAGGTCTGACCTAGTCCTACTACATGTGCAAACTGTTTGTTACACTTACTCCCAGTTTGATTGGTAGTTTGTGAGTGCTGCTGTTTATCTCGCCTTCACACTGTGTGCTCATACGTCTCCCCTACACTAACACATTTCCTATAACCCCCTTCACACCAACATCTTCCGTTTCCTCTGACCATGTGCTCATACATCTCCCGTACACTTGCACATTTCCCCTTCACACCCTGTGTTCCTGCGTCTCCCATACACTGACACGTTTCATCCGACCCCCTTCACACCCTTTGTTCCTGTGTCTCCCATACACTGACATGTTTCATCCGACCCCCTTCACACCCTGTGTTCCTGCGTCTCCCATACACTGACACGTTTCGTCCGACCCCCTTCACACCCTGTGTTCCTGCGTCTCCCATACACTGACACGTTTCATCCGACCCCCTTCACACCCTGTGTTCCTGCGTCTCCCATACACTGACACGTTTCGTCCGACCCCCTTCACACCCTGTGTTCCTGCGTCTCCCATACACTGACATGTTTCATCCGACCCCCTTCACACCCTGTGTTCCTGCGTCTCCCATACACTGACATGTTTCATCCGACCCCCTTCACACCCTTTGTTCCTGCGTCTCCCATACACTGACACGTTTCATCCGACCCCCTTCACACCCTGTGTTCCTGTGTCTCCCATACACTGACACGTTTCATCCGACCCCCTTCACACCCTGTGTTCCTGCGTCTGCCATACACACACATTTCCTTTAACCCCCTTCACACCATATGCTCCTGCGTTTCCCGTACACTCACACATTTCCAACTCTATCTGCCAGGCAAGGTGATAGGGAAGCGTGGCGACATCATCCAGGTGATCCTGGAGAAGTCAAAGGTTAACAACGTGAGGGTCGTGGGGGATGAGGAGGCTAAACAGAGGAACTTGGATGTCTCATTACAGGTGCAGTCCAAGTGTTAGTGTGGGGTGGACCTTGCTTAGCCTCGTTCCCAGGCCGCGTGGGAACGAGGCTAGACCTTGCTGTGTTTTGATGAGACCTCTGTGCTGTTCATCTTCACTTCCGTAGGTACCGTTTGATTTTGTTGGCAGGAAGTCGGCAATAGACAATGCTCGGATGATGCTGGAGTATCACTTAGATCACCTCAAGGTGAGAACACTTTGTCTTGCAAGCCACTCCCTTCAAACGGGGAGGAAGAGTCTGATTGACACAACTCTGGAATGCTGGATGGACCAATGGGATTACAGTTGTCAACAGCAACTGGTCCATTGACGCAGGGTGTCGTTGCTCGACTAAGTGGTCAAAAGATGACACCTCTCCAATCTGAGCTTGTAGCTTCTGAATTATGTAGCATGCATGCTGACTAAATGAAGTCCCTTGTTGTGTCACTGCATCTTGACTAGACCGTATTCTTCCTGTCTGTTCAGAGGTTTACGTACTTGCTCCCTCTCCTGCTTCGTAGGATGTGGAGACTATTCTGCAGAGCCGCAGGGAGATGGACAGCCAGTTGCAGAACAGCTTTGGGGACACCCCTACCTATTACCCTCGTCCAGGGGAGAAGGACCTAAGTGGTGGGCCAGTACCGTCAGGCAGGAGAGGGAGAGGGAGAGGGGGGTTTCGAGGTGCAAGACCCAGGGACTCCGGGTTAGCAATAATTCATGTGTCCTAGACAATGACTGCAGTATTGTAAAGGCCACAGCCTCTTGCTCTTGGACAGACATTATCCTTGAGATCCCTCTTCAGTCACTGGCCACCATTTGTCTATACTCTGCCTGACAACATGTCCAGACCTCCCATGCCTTCCCCCTCTGCAAGAGTGTCAAAGGCCCGGGAATGAGGCTATCCACTGTAGTGGTTGTCAACTGTTGGAAGCTTTGTGAAGACAGATGTTCACCTGTTATTGAACATTGTTTAGGAGTCGTTCAGAGGAGGACTCTAGGCCACCTGAGGCTCCTGCCTCTCCACACGAGCAGCAGCCGCAAGAGTGGGGGGGCGAGTGGGAGCGGGGGAGACAAGAGGATACAGAGGAGATCTACTACTCCTCCCAAGAGGACTCAGACTCAAGCCCTAGCGTGGAGGAGGAGGAAGGGGGGGAGAGGAGCGGGGAGGAACAGGTGCGTGCTACACTCTGACTCTAGTAGTTAACACACATATTACTGATGGTGTTTATCCCCTCCTCCAGCGTGACAGCCCTCCAGAGGATGATCGTGGTCCTGACCGTCGTAGACAACGAGGTGGTTACAGAGGACGAGGCCGTGGTGGCCGGGGCCGAGGTAGAGGAGGAGGCTGGGGGGTCCGGGGATACAGAGATCAGCGACCCCCAAGACGTGAAAATTGGCAGAATGGAGGTGGTGGGGACTTACGACAGGAGCAACAGCCCTCAGGTGGCCAGAGCTATTCCCCAAAGCCTCAGCGAGGTCCACGAGGGGGAAGGAGGGGGAGGCAAGAGGAACAGACCCAAAATGCAGAGAGCAAGCCAACTGACCCATCAGGTCACTGAGCACTAGGATACTGGTTCTCCATCGTCGGCACTTAGACCATAAGCCACATAACTATAGTATTATGCTATGCCAAGTGATTCTAGGTGTGAGCGACGTTAATTTTGTGCAGCACTTATTATTTTGACAGTTCACACTGCTCTTTTTAGTTGGCATCATCATGACTTGGTTTCTGTACAAATCTATTGTTTGATGTTGTTTTGAATGACTTGTACAGAATAATCTTTTATTGCGCAGTATGTCTGCTGGTGACTAAGATTAAGTTTTTTGAGGAGATACTGACACCCCAAGTATGTAACAATAATTTTACTTTGAATGAACACCAAAATGTATAATTGGCGAGCTTCTGTATACATGATTGTGTAATCATAAAGGCTTAAGTATGTAATCTTTCCCGCCTGCATGCACATTTTTAGCCACCGAGAAGTGTGTCATTCCTGAGTGCCACAATCCCTGCCATGTGGACGAGAGGAACTGTTCATGAGTGCTGTGGCTACACCCATGCAATGGAATACCAGAGAAGGCTAGCCATAGAGCAGGGTAAGTCAGCATATAGAATCTGATGTGTTTGCATCACCTGAATTGACACACACACCCATTTGGATAAGTAATGGACTCTACACCACAGAATGGTGGTGGGTGGGTATATACCACTCAAAGGCTAAGTCTTGGAGTGTACATGTATATGAAGCCCTTTTTGTGTAAACACATGGGCTAGTTTCAGCTTCTAACTGAATTCACTGGAACGAACTCATTCATAATTTCCATTGGGAAGAGGGGAGTCTTGAATGGTGCAAATGTTTGGTCATAGCCTCAAAATTCTCTTTACAGGAAAATGTTTTTGGGAAGCCTATCCAAGCTTCTCCATCACTCAAAAGGAGTGTGCCAGGATTCCACTGTTAGTTCATTTTTATACACAGAAGGAAGCCAGCTGAGTGTGAAGGGGGTGACACACTGCTTGCTACCTGGATGCTCCAACCCCGGCCGCGTGGCCCTTTGAGAATTACTGTGGAAGGAGGCACGCCAACATTGGAAAACGGCAGGGATTAGAATGTAGGCATGCAGTCTCCCATAATTTATTTCAAACCTAATTCTCCCCGTTCTGACACTGTATATGAAACGTGTGACAACTTCATCTTATTCTGACATCTTTGACGCAGCTCCCCTGGCCTCAGTGGACACCAGTGCTCCACAGCATACTTCCCTGTGCATGATCCCACAATCCATCCCTGAGAGTTGTACCATCCAGCACGAGAGTGGTACGTGTACCATCCAGCATGCAAAGCAGGGTAAGCAGTTTGGCATTGCCCGTATGAATTCTGCTTGGGACATACTGTAGCTATGGCTGCAGATGTGTTTTGCAGACTCGTTTTGTTTGTCTTTTCTCTAAGCTCCTGTGGACAGGGTAGAAGACCAGTGCGAGCTTCCAGGCTGTACCGAACCGAGGGCACCAAAGTTCTTCACTACTGCTGCCGTGAACATGCACTTGAAGATGCTCCTAACCTGGGTAGCTACTTGACACAAGCACAGCGATGCTCAAACTGACTCCCTCTGCAGCAAAAATTCTCAAAAGCGATGACGAAGTTCAGGAGTTCCTGAAGTTTGCAAACTTCACAGTTGTCTCCGTGGATGGAAATCAGAATGCTGTGGCACCCGAAGGAAAACTTTTCGGCGTTTCATGTCAAAGATGTTTTCTCTCCCTAAAGACCAGCGAAAAACGTGCCTTGCATTCCATGGTACACCAGTGAAAAATATTGAAAGTATTTGCCGGGAAGGCTACGATCCTAAGCTACGACGCCGGAAGAAATACGGAAAAGGAGACTACTTTGGCACCACTCCAGACATATCAATGAAGTACTGTAAAGGTGGAAAGAAGATGTTGTTAAATGAACTCTTACTTGGAAAGCACGGAACGCATTACACACAGGATGGCAACATCTTGGTGATAAAAGACCCAACACGTAGTCTACCTCGCTATGTAATAACTGTCCGGTAAATGGTCTTTGGAAGTTTACATTACACGTGTTAACAACTCTCATATAGTAGGTGACTGAGTGAGTCATTGTAGAACACCCTATTGTTATTCTTTGACATTGTGAGTTGTAGTTGCAATTAACCATATTGATTATGCAAATTGATGATCATTTATGTGCGATTGATCGTAGAGAAAATCAACATTGGCATTCCATACCCAAGGTCTATCTATTACTCTTTGTCCCTGCGTTCACAGGATTATTGGTTAATTTGCCTGCTCTAGTGGCAATCAAGCAACGAATGACCAGGGCAATAGGTGAGGTCTTACAATGCACCACCAGCTGTTGGTACCAGGTAAAGTGCGCTTCCAAAAATAGCGCCCAACAATCGTCATCCACTTTTAGGACAGAATGACCGTCCAAAACTGACCATCCACTTTTGGATGGCAGGCAATTACTAGATGACCTCCATGGAAAGTATAGCAGCTGTTAGCATTGGATGATTATAATCGTTTGTCCATGCATGATGGCGGTATACCGAGACCCCCAAAGGGTTGGGCACTTTTACATTTTTGCTCACTAGGCTCTCTGACTTAGAATGATGGAACTGTGATGCACAATGCTTGTACTCTACAATGTATAGTGTACAATTGGGTGTTTTCATGTCCAGGTCCACTTGTTGTCACTTTACTACACTGTCTTGCATGACATTAACAGTTAACAACATTATGCAGAATTGGATGACATTGATCGTCCACATTTGTAGCTAAACCTCCAGAATCGGACAATTGAAATCGATAATTCCTGCTGTCTCCATAATCTCCCTGAACAGGGAACCATTTTCTTTCCAGGACACAAATCTCTACAGTGACAAGCTAAGACAATCAGTACATTCATCCAACTGTTACAATTATTGTGGATGATCAAAAAGCGGACAGTCAATTTCATCGATTTTTTGGATGCATTCTGTCCCTCCGAGAAAAGAATTTTTTGAAAGTGCAACCTACCTGGTTGGTATACACCTGCATGATCACATTCAGGAGTTGCTCAAGAAATTTCTGTACCTCACTTTACAACAGGAAAACACTAAAAAGTAAATAAGAGCATGATTGTACAAAGATCACATAATCACATACATGTATATAGTGTCAAATGTCACAGGTAGAGACCATGCACAAAATGGAGTTCACATGTAGAGTGTTACCATGGTAAAACCAGGCCTCTCAGACGTCACATAAATAACCACCCTACACGGAGCCATACCTGGTCTGTATATTATCACTGTTATTGCTTCTAGATCGATCTGTAAGAAGTCGTGCTTCACTGTCTGAGGTGGGAGAGAAGGGTGTTTCGTCATCCGAGGTGGACTCAGTCCGGGACAAAAATGGAGGGGGGAGGTCTACTGCCGCTCCTCTGCTGCTCTCTGGCCTCCGTGTCACTTCCATCTTGCACAGAGGACAGAGTGAGCTGTGGTGGCCCAGCCACTCATCCACACACTTAGGGTGGAACACGTGATCACATGGCAACACACGTACTTCAACACCCTCTTGGAAATCTTCCACACAAATTGCACAAGTATCACCGACTTCTCCTCCAGCATGGTACTTTCTTTTCGGCAGCCTCTTTGTCTCTGCCTCTCCAAGTGGCACCTGGGCTCCCAACTCAACCTGTAGCTCCTGCAGTTGACGCAAGATGCTCTCAATGAGTTCCTGGCGTGCAAGTCTCTCCTGGCGCTGTAGCTGCTCAAAGGTTCGACGACGCTCCTCAATGTAGTGCATCCGACGATCAAGGTCTGGATCATGGTGGCGGAAACGGGAACAAAACAGCACGCAACAACAGATGCACACACCGCAAAAAAAGACCACAAATGGAGTGACTACTGCAAACAAGGAGATAGCACTGCTAGCATTAATATGTGCAGTGATCGGATCATCCGATGAATTTGATTGAGCATGCTCTCTCAGATAGTTTGCATATTCATCAGTAACGGCAGCCACAGGAAACTGAGTGTTACTGAGAGCACTTGTGACCGTAAGATCTGTGTCATTGTAGCTGGATGTAATGATCAGCCTGTAGCCCGCATTGCGTACATTGTTGACCATATCAATGGGACAGGAAGGATACCCATCCACCAGTGCAATCCACGAGGAATTCTCAGTCAAATTGGTCGGGAGTAACGGGATGTAGTGACAAGCATTGCGGGGCTCCGGCTGCAATATGCGCCCAACAAACGCAGGTGGTATATTGGCATAACGACCTGAAAACGGGGTGAGGTCAGTATAGTCTTTCAAGCTACCATTTGTCTGGCCATTGTAGAAAAGGTTGATTTGCAGTTCCCCTACGACACACGCTCCGGCAGTGAGGAGCGATATTGCTAAGAACACCACTCGAGATCTGAGAGGACTCATTGTTCACAATGTACAAGCGTCATTCACAGATCGTTGCGGACACACTTGTACTTCCACACTGTCGACCATTTTGCTGCCAGATGTTCAACACAATGACATCAGGACGTCACGGGAGGTGAGATGGGGAATCCCCTGGCCTCACGCCGTCACGGAATTGGGGAAAAGGGCGGGGCTGCTCTGAGCCCATAGGGGGCGTGTGCTGTTGCGAATTTGATTTACGATGGCGGTACTGTTCTTGCTTGTGGTGCTAGCTGCTGCTGGAGTCGGTAAGTGGAGTATAAACACTCGAGAATTTTGTCCTCGTACACAATTTAAAATTTACGCGCCTAGCTCCACCAAGTTTAATTGCTTCAATTATCCTTGGCTCCACTGAAACGCTATCTGCATGCATAACCGGGTGCATGTCAGCTTTTCCGAAGGTAGCTTAATTAATACGGCCAATTTTAAGTTCCCTCAAAGTAGTCAGCAGGCTATAAACTGCTTGCTCACTAAGTTATAAGCTCAAGTTGTGGATGCCAGCTGTCCTCTCTCTCTCTCCAGATTGCCAGTTTGTATGTTATCACTTACCGACCTGCGGAGATGGTGTGAGCAGGCCTGTGTTCGTGCTGGGGGAATCCCTGGAGGATTGCTGTGGACAGCCAGATGTGGTCTCTGCCCAAAGGGACACCGCAGGGGAAGGATGTATTGAGTGTGGTGAGTATGTGGACTAATCAGTGTCAGTGAACTGTGCATATCAGGCCATGAGCATGAGTCAGCTGCACAGAATATGCAGTTGCTTCATGTGCTGAGGTACTGTAAACCTGTGTTGAACAAGTGTCTTCGTACAGTGCTAAACTTGTTTGCAGTAATAATACACACAGTTTAGTTGTGGGTGCTGGTGCAGGCTTGCTCTATTAGAGACTACAACATGGTCAACACCCACTAACATAATTAGTGATGAAGCAATACTTCTACTTTTCCATCTTTGCTTGTTTACTAGCCATGCTTGAAGAAATGGTCCTATAAGTGTCACATCGTGCTGTTGGTGCACTCTCCGCTCAGAGGAGAATAATATGACCAGACCTGTCAATCTCAATAATATTCCTTGCTGCTCTCTCCCTCCCTCCCTCCCTCCAGGCCCTCCTTCCCTGGAATATGTGACCCCCCGCTACTCAGCACTGGCCCCTCCAGATACCATTGTACTGGAGGTTCGAGCCACCGGGTACACAGCCATCACATGGATACAGAACGGAACAGCAATGCATGACTTTCCGCGCCTGGAGCTGGACGACTTTTCAAAGCGATTCATTTTGAACGATACTTCTGAGGCAGATTATGGCAGATACGAGGCTGATATGCATGTCATTGGTGGTGGGGTGTTAACTGTGGAGTTCTTTGTGGATGAATATGGTGAGTCCTGACTGCTTGTGGTTTACACAATGCACTGTTTCAACTTGTGCTGTCTGCATTGAGTGGAATCATGAGCAGCTGCATTCATGCAACACTGTGAATATGGTTAGTGATCTAATGTCCCCCATGGAGATATATAGGTGTACCATCTGAGTGCAGCTAGATTTGGAAACCTAATACACCCACACACATACACACCAGCTGCCCCAGTGGTCTCAGTGAACCAGACCAGTGAGGGCGACTACCTCAACCTGACCTGCACTGCAGTTGGCAATCCCCTCCCTTCCGTGACCTGGCGGCAGGGCAACAGGACCCTCCCCCCCAATACCACCCTCACTAGTGCCACACCCCCTCCCTCCACCACTGTGGTGTTGGAGCTGTACAATGCGGTACCAGGAGTGGAGTACACGTGTGTTGCCACCAACTCCCATGCAGGAGGGAGCAGTACTGTGTCTGAGAACATCATCATCCTGCCAGGTGAGTGAGGGTGGTGTGAGTGAGGGTGGTGTGAGTGAGGGTGGTGTGGTGAGGATGTGAGGATGTGAGAGTGAGGGTGTGAGTGAGGATGTGAGAGTGAGGGTGGTGTGAGTGAGTGTGGTGTGAGTGAGGAGTGTGTGAGGAGTGTGAGGATGTGAGAGTGAGGGTGGTGTGAGTGAGGAGTGTGTGAGGATGTGTGAGGATGTGAGAGTGAGGGTGGTGTGAGTGAGGGTGGTGTGAGTGAGGGTGGTGTGCTGAGGATGTGAGTGTGAGTGAGGGTGGTGTGAGACTGTGAGTGAGGATGTGAGAGAGAGTGAGGGCATGAGTGCAGACAATCATCACTGCTGTGGCTAGCATCTCATACACTTACACTTACATGAGTCATCACTCGCTGTGCCAGAATGTGGAATGATAAATGGAGATCCAACCACTAACAGGTCTACTACACACTGTTCATGTCTACCGTAAGTATGGACCCATTTTACTTTCCCCCAGAACCTCCGCAGGTGACCCGTGTGAGTCCATTGGCTCTTGAGCCGATCGTTACTGTCCCAGCTGCGATCGATCTTACTTGCGTTTCACGGGGACGTCCTGCCCCTGATATCACCTGGCTGAGGGATGGTGTGCCCCTGGTGGAGGAGGTAGGAGGGAAGGTGGAGTTAACAGCGATGACCAATGCAGAAACTACCGAGTCTCGATTGAGGGTGGACCCCAGTGGGTATGAGGACCGTGGGAACTACTCCTGTGTTGCAACTAATGCGGCAGGAGAGGACTCCTACATCTTCCAGCTAATCCTGAACAGTGAGCGTGTGGCCAGTTGCTTTTGTAGACCACACCATACTCACACACACACACACACACACACACACACACACACATGCACACACACACACACACACGTATCGCAGTTCCCCCGAACGTCACCGTATGGCCGGAGAAGGAAGAGGTCAACATCCATGACCAGGGGCGCATGGTTGTGTTCATGTGCCGGGCATTTGGCTCCCCAGCACCGCAGGTCAGCTATAGCACACCATGCAGTAAAATCATCTGCAATCAGAACAGATGCTTGTAATGCATGGTGTACAGTGTTTAGACATGGCTGCCAATCGACTGTAATACGTAGTTAGCATGCTAGATCAGAAGATGGTCTTGAAATTACCCCCCCCCCCCCCCCCCCCCCCCCCCCCCCCCCCCACACACACACACACACACACACACACACAAGGTGATCTGGGTGAGTGGTACTGGTGGTGTGCTCAACGGCTACTGTGAGGGGCCAGCCCTTGCGGAGGTGTTCGGGGAAGCTCCTGCCCTCGACTACAATGACTTCTATGACACCTTCACCAGACCAATGGATGCAGGAAGTGGGTTCATCTTTCTTTCTATCTATCTATCTATCTATCTATCTATCTATCTATCCATCTATCTATCTATCCATCTATCCATCCATCTATCTATCTATCTATCCATATATCTATCTATCTATCTATCTATCTATCCATCTATCTACCTATCCATCTATTTGTGTGACTGTCTATCTGTGCTTATCTATCTATGCATACCTATCTATCTATTTATCTATCTGTGTGTATCTATCTAGCTGTCTATCTATTACTATCTGTCTATGTGTTGTATGTATCAATTCATTTGTCTAGGGCTGTTTGTCTGTATCTAGCCATTTATCTGCCTACCTATCTATCTATCTATCAGTGTATATATATATATATCTAATCTGTGCTTGCCACACATCTGTTCATTCAGGTGGGGACTATGTGCAGGGAGGGAGTGGGGATATGGATATGGTGGGGGAGTCTCCCGAGGAGGTTCTGATGCCTATGCGCAATGACACCATGCTTGTGGAGGAGCTGCGTCCCAGTGACTGCAACGTCTCACTGATGGTGGCCGACCGCAACTCCACTACCGTGTCAGTACTCACCATCAACAGTGCCCACATGGAGCAGTCTGCTAACTTCACCTGCTATGCTGAGAATCTCATTGGGAGTACACAGAATGCCTCCGTTCAGCTGGTGGTCATAGGTACGTGACTGTGTCCTAGTCAGTGTTTCATTTTGAAAATCGTGTGAAAATGTAGTGCGGAGAAGAAGTAAGGGGGGATGCATGAGTTGCTTTGCATATGTATTAGTTTGGTATCTTTCAAGGGGGGCAGCAAAGACTCAAGGCCACCCCCCCCCCCCCCCCCCCCCCCCCCCCGGGATGTAACCCTGATAGTGTTTAGGTACATGTAACCACATCCGTAGGACCTCTTCCACTGCACTTTCTTGACCATGTGCGGTCCGGAAAACAGAGCAGGAGAGGAACTTGGGATGAGGCTAGTGTTGAACATCATGACACCTGTGGCCTGGAAAATATTCCCGCTTAAGAATATTGCATGGGTACACTGGGCAAAGGTAGCATGATTTTGTTTGAACTAACAGGAATTCAATGTCGCTGCTGAGTGAGGTACGTTGTTTGGGCTACACGCTCACTGAACCCTAGCAAGGATATTGCTCACTGCATGCAACCACATCAGATACGCAAACAACAAACACACCGCAGCAGTGGTATGGCACTGCATGCCATTCACAAGAATTCCACTTAGGCAGCAAGTTAATGTATTATGTGCGATGCCATGGGAATTGGTGGGCACATTAATATTGTTCTGTGCTGCTGTTATACTGTCAACTAGGTATGCCTGTTTCTCTAGCAATGAGTGTACTACTGTAGGACTAGCCTCATTCCCAGGCCGCACTCAAAGGACATTGCCCTCAGACACCCACCTACTGGAAACTTGCCCTAGCATAACCATATGTTGTCGAACAGCAGTCCTGTATGGATTTGAAACACACACATTTGCAGTCGATTTGCAAGTGTTGGAGACTACTACAGATTCTTATGCGTAATGTCAGCCAGCATTGGTTTCTCAAAGAAGTAGCTGTGAATGCAGTGCTTATACCATGTAAGGAGTTTGGTAGGGCTGCTGCATTGTACCGGTATATAATTCAACAAGACATGGAACCTAAAATGTACAAAAGTAGATATAAAATGTTCCTTCGCGGTGTTCATCATCTCAAAATTTCATTTTGGCATTTCCAAATGTTTTTCCATTCCTGTGCATCTCCTGAACTCTTCTCCTGCAGCCTCCCCCTTCTTCCTGTCCCGCCCCCACCCCACCCTCCACCCCATCCTCTCCCTCTATGTTGAGCTCAACTGTACCGTGGTGGGACACATCCCCTTGGAAGTGTTGTGGGTCATGAATGGTGAACCCCTTGGTTCGCAAGGGAGGGTCAGCATGGAGGTGAGTCACACGGAGTCCATTGTCACTGCTGTGCTGCGGATCGTGTCAGTGGAGGAGGAGGATGCTGGGGTGTACACATGCCTGGCTAAGGACATCAACGGAACTAGTTCCACTTCCACCACAATTGATGTCAGAGGTGTGTGAGGGTGTGTGTGAGTGTGAGGGCTTGAATGTGTAAGGATGGTATGGTTGTGCTCCTGTATGCAATAAAATTGAGAAGGAGGAAGTTTTGGATCAAAGATTGCGGAGTGCAAGCGAGGTTGGAGTAACTCCCATCCTGACAGTGTACCATGCAAAGCATACACACCTCAAAGTCATGGCTACCGTCTTCTACCCCTCACAGTGCCGGCTAACATCACCTCCCCTCCCGTGACCACACCGGCAGAACTCTTCTCCAACTCTTCCTTCTCCTGCCAGGCCAGGGGCCACCCTCTCCCTGCCATCTACTGGAGCAAGTTCTCTGGCAACGACACACTCTCTCTGGATGATTTCACGACTGATACCCCCTCTGCCAACACATCAGTTGTGCGAGTAGTGCAAGTCGGGACTGACGTCAGAACAGGGGTTGTCACATCCCGGCTGGTGATCGAGAATGTGCAGCGCGGGGACCAGGGAGTGTACGTGTGCCGCACATCCAATGGTGTCTTACTTGCCAACCTCACAACTATCAGAGACAGTGCAACAGCTGAGCTCATTGTGGAAGGTATGCATGCCATCCAAAACATACATACATAGCTGTATACATACATAGCTGATATGTATACTATGTATACATACATAGGTAATACAATAGACAACGTAATGAATATATTGCACAACAGCATTTCTGTTCCGGTGTTGTTACAACATGATCCAGTGTCCGGAGTTTCTCCAGTCACATAATCACAGTTTCCTCACTGTTTCCTTCCCCCCCCCCCCCCCCCCCCCCCCCCCCCCCCCCCCAGCTCCACCCTCCTTCACGTCTGTCTCTCCCTCCCTCACCTCCATCACCGTGACCTCCCCCACCCCCGTCCTCTTCTCCTGTACGGCCCAGGGCCTCCCACGCCCTGAAATAAGCTGGAACTTCGCTGGGACACAGCTGACTAACACCTCCAAGCATGTGATCACCACTTCTACCGTCCCAGGAAGGGAGCTCTCCCTGCACTCCTCTCTCCTGGTGGTGAACACAGAACGAAGAGATGCTGGACAGTATGCATGCATCGCTGACAACAGGGCAGGAGGAAACTCAACCACCTTCCAACTGGCTGTGCAGAGTGAGTACACGTAGCTACGTATCAGAATTCATAACATTCTCTGATACACTAAAGTTAGTATTCAGAATCTATAGTGTTCTTTCTCCACCCCCTCAGCCCCTCCCAGTGTCACCATCACACCATCACTCATATCCACCACATTCCCAAATGGTTTGGCTATGTTTGAGTGCGTGGTGATGGGGTTCCCCCTCCCCAGTGCCACCTGGTACCACGGCACGCAGGAGCTAACATCAGTGTGTGATGACCCGCTTGGATGCTACGGTATGCGTACATGAGTCTACTGGCGGCACTTGTACCACAAGATCTGTCACATTGTACGCATGACTCTGGTGATATCAGCAATTGATCACTTAATTGTTATAATTTCAGTGACAGAGTTTGCTCGTTGCTCCCTAAGCTTCCTCCCTCCCACCCCCTCATTCCCTCCTTCACCCCCTCCCTCATTCCCTCCCTCCCTCTCTCACCCCCCGATCCCTCATTCCCTCTCTCCCCCTCTCACCACCCGATCCCTCATTCCCTTCCTCCCTCTCCTCTCTCCCTCCCACCGCCCTCCCTTTCTCCATCCCTCTCTCTCTCTCCCTCCCAGGGGAATACTCTGAAATGGGTTCGGCTGAGCTGCGGTCAAGCCGCTGTGAGTTCTTCTGTCGAAACTCCTCTACTCTGTCCATCTCCATTGCTATCACGAACCCAGCTGTGGGGGATGCAGGCCAGTACGTCTGCTGGGGGAACAATGGGGCAGGGGATCCTGCCAACGATACAGCCACCCTGGAGGTGGAAGGTGCATATGTGTACATGTGTATATGTGTGGGATGGGGGGGGGGGGGGGGGGGGGGGGGGGGGGGGTACGCAGTTATTAAATGTACAATGTTGTATAGATCATATTTGGAGGGGGGAACTTTCCCCCTATCCGCCTCCTATGTACGCATACAAATGTGTAGAACTAGCTCTGTGCAATGTGATTATGCATAGCTTACTTTTTCTTTCCTTCCTCCCAGTGACTCCACGTGTGTTAGTCAGTCGTGCTCATCCCACTCGTCCTGTACGGGAGGGAGACACCCTCTCCCTCGTGTGTGAGGCGTATGGTCTTCCCACCCCCGAGGTGACTTGGCTACAAATGGGAAGCCCAGTAAGCATCATGTTTGCAGACAACCCCCGCCACACGATCGAGACCATAGTGGTTGAAGAGTTCTTTGTGCGGAGTGTGCTGAATATCAGCAATGTGGTGCCAGGTCTGGACGAAGGGGAGTACAAGTGTCGTGTTGACAATTTCAACATCAGCAACCAGCAGGTGGCCGCCAGCATCAATATCTCTATCCTGGGTGAGCAAATTACGGTCCCCTTCATGGTGGCATAGGATTCGTAGCGGCTGTGGCAGCTACACCTTTCAGCCCTTACATTTTCTGGGTGGGATCCGGACTAATCAACGAGATAGTAGGATTATGCTGTACTACATTATATGTACATAGCTATAATGTGTACGTACATAGCTATATGTATACGTAATCCTTTTTTTTCCCTCTATACGTATTTAATGCAAAACTGCACCGGAAGGCCCAACTAGCAAATCTGCTAATATTAAGGACCCCCTAGTACTGGTAAATCTCTGTCCTACACTCACACACACAGCTAGAAATGAGTGTGTGCTGAGTGAGGAGGGTACCCCCTGCCTGAATGGAGGGGTCTGTTTGGACGAAGTGGGAGGATACAGCTGCATCTGCACTGGAAACTTCACAGGAATCGACTGCTCAGAGAAGGGTAAGTGTGCAGCCGATCTAGTGGTGGTAGAGCTCGTACCATCACATACAGCTCTCTCTGTCTGTTCTTGGAAAACTCAACCATCACTGGATATATGAGTTGGAGTATCTGTCACTTGTGTCACCTGGGAAGAACATCCCCAGGCTCACCAGTAGTACAATATTGACTCTGTCTCTCTCTTTCTGTCCAGCTCTCTCCCCAAGCCTCCCAGTGATCATAGACAACCCTGAAAACCGGGAAGTGGACTTCTTCCAGCCGGTCAACCTCACCTGCAGTGCCACAGGAGAACCCGAGCCAGTGTACACCTGGTTCAGGGTGAGCAGCTGCAGCTATACCAGTAGGAGTGACTGGCAGCAGACTTCATGAATGGCTGCAGACTGCTATCCTTGGTCCCAGGCTCTCTCCTCAAAACCAGGGAGAGAGCCTGGGAACGAGGCTTGCTGACCGCATGCATGGCTGCATGCATGGCTGCAGACTGCATACTGTAGAGGAATACCTGGAAGAAACATTCTGCATCTGTACATGCCCTTACCTTATACTCCCTCCCCCCTCTCCCTCCTCACACACACACACACACACACACACATCAGGATGGTGAGCAGGTGACAGTAACGCTGGACTCGGTGTATGCCATCCCCGAGGTACGCCCCATCCACAGGGGAAAATACACCTGCATTGCTACCAACCCCCTCGGCAGCACCGACTCATCCAGTCCAGGACTGCTCACCATCACAGGTGCATAACAACAGTTCATTAGTTACCACTGTGCTTTACATCGTTCATTGTCAGGATACTATACTAGCTTTCACCACTGTACATTGTCAGGATACTACTAGCTCTCACCACTGTACATTGTCAGGATACTACTAGCTCTCACCTGTACATTGTCAGTAGCTTCTCTGGTACTCTACTACCAGCTAGTGCTACCGTAATTAGGCCACTCATGAATGCATGCACACATATTCAGGTGTGTTCCAGTACCTGGCGAATTTCACCAGTTGCCAAGTCAATGCCAGCAACAACTTTGATGACTTGCTCAACAAGGTACTTTTCCAAATCTGTTTATCCACGATTATAGTTATTGTCCAGTCTCCCCTCCCTCCTCCTCACTTCCTCCTCCTCCTCCTTCCTCCCTACCCCCTCCCTCCCTTTCCCGCAGATGACAGACTGCATTTCTGGGAACGTTCTTCAGGAAACGCAGGCAGAGATTTACTCCGTCACATCTCGGTACAGATCCATTCCAGTGTATATACGTATCCATGAAGCTGGATGTATGAAGAATACTGCACAAAGTGTGCGATATAACTCAGCTCACCATCTTCCGCTATGAGCTACGACATAAACCTGTTGGAACTCTTCCTCTAGGCCGGTTCGTGTTGGCCCTACTCCAGAGGACCAGGTGGTGGTGACCGTGGTTACCAACAGTAGCACTACCTCTGGCATAGCGGAAGACCTCAGGACAGAGCTCCAGCTGGTCACGGAGAAGTTTGGGTGCCAGTTCATCAGCGTGGTCCGATTTGGTAATTATAACTACAATAACATGGTGTGTTCTGTGCATAGTGTAAGGCTAGCCTCGTTCCCAGGCCGTGACCTGGGAATGAAGCTAAGTGTAGGACCACACCCATGTAATAATTACACCACCTAGTAGACTCTATGTAGGAGTGTATAAATGACATAAGTCCTCGCTGAAACTGATTGGTTCGAGTCAGACAACCACGGAATGTATCAGTGGCAGAATCACCCCGAAAGCATTTTCAATGACTTTATAAATCTCAGCCTGCTATGAACCTGATCACAGTACTAGCTATAGGTACTGTTGCAAGGTATACCTCCAGCCACATTAATTTTGTCCCTCAGATGGGTGTCCGGTTGAGAGCAGAGACTTCAACGTGGAGTACAATGTGAGTGTGCCATGGCAGGAGGCAGAGATCATCGAAGAGGTGACAGTCGAGTGTCCCTGCGGCAGTCTCAATGCATCCGTGCACGGAGGGAGAACCCTCTCACGGAGGTGCGGGGGTAGTTACACATACGGTGCCGAGTGGGGGGGCGTGGCAGACGACTGTACCTTCAGCAGTAAAACCTTCCAGCTCTGCAACATCACAACGGTATGTGACCATTAGCAGTCTAGATATCAGCAGGCTATAGCTACCTTCATTCCTACACTAGCCTCATTCCCAGACCACCTCATTCCCAGACCATCTAGCCTCATTGCAGACCACCTCATTGCAGACCACCTCATTCCCAAACCACATGCACACAAAAATTACATTGTTATGCCCCCTCCCTCCCATTACCCTCACACCCCACACATCCAGCTGGCTGACATCTCCCAGCAGGCAGGTGCTCTGGCAGAGGCCACTGGAGACTCTCCCTCCTTCTCCTCCCTCGACTTCACCATAGCTGCTGCCATCATGAGGATCTTTGCAGATTCAGCACTCGCCTCCACTGGGACAGAGGTATTGTACATGTACCTACTACAATACAAACACACACTTCTCCCTCACAATGCAAACACGTACCCAAACTGAAAGTGGCTGATTCGGTTTCTACAGTCTGTACAGATGCCCATAGTACTATAGCAAGAGTTATAGCCTCATTCCCATGCAGTCTCGGGCCTGGGAACAAGGATAAGAGTAGGTTCAAAATACAGTGTTGTTTTAGTACAACGTTCTGACTATTGGTTTAGAGATTGCAAACAATTAATCTTAATCTCAAAAGGATTACTGAAAGCATTTTTACTTCTAAGTCTGACTAAGAAATTCGTTAAATACGCCTTACTAGTAAGGCATATAACAACACTGACTAGTAATTATAGATAATAATTATGAGGTTGAGATCCATTTCACCTAGCCTCGTTCCCAGGCTCCTCCCCCTGCGCGCGCCGACGAAAAATACCGGAGCTTTCTTCTTTCTTCAGGGGGGAGCCTGGGAACGAGGCTACATTTCACCCCAATGGTTAACGTTGTAGTTTTAGACCATAATAATTATTATGTTGTCAGTGTGATGATCGAGTAGACAGCTGCATGTCATGCTTGGCTCTCGTGCTCTCAGTTCCAGATGAACTTCACCCGTAGCTTTGACAACCTCCTGGCAACTGATGCAGCATCAATTGCTGAGAGCCAGGAACAGTTCCAGGCTCCCTCCGGGTGAGTCTCCACACATAGACACATCATGCTTGCTCAATATTGATCCTTCCACTTCTCCTCCCGGCCTCCTTCCCTCCCTCTCCCTCCTCCCCCCTCCCTCCTCTCTCCCCCCTCCCACTAGCCTTTTAGACACCCTCTCCATATTTGCTGGTCAGGTAGCTGTGGGTCCTAGTCAGACCATCAGCATCACAGAAGACCGCTTCCAACTACAAATCGAGGAAGTATCCACTGCGACATTCACCAACCAATCCTACTCCCCGGAGCTCAGTACCCAGGAGGAGGAATTCCAGGAGGACTTTGAGGGGAAGCCCTTGATGGATGCCTCCATCACTCTACCCAGGGCACTTGTGGATCAGCTGAATATGCGAGGCAGTATGGAGGCGACACTGAGGCTGGTTAACTATGGTCTTCTGACAGACTCACTGTTTGTGGTGGAGGAGAACTCTGAGTTGGGGCAGATCCTGGCCAATGGGACGATGAAAGTGGGAAATGTGATCATTGCAGCCAGCGTGGCGGGAGAGGGAAAGGTGGAGGGCCTCACAGAGCCAGTGGTGGTACGCTTCACCCAAACCAAGGTGCGCCATCCTCCTCATAGGCTGTTAGCTTGTGAACAATCACTCCATCTATCTGTGAACAGTATTTCCATTACACTAGCTATATGCCAGCTGCATGGTCTCTTCTGCAATATATAATTTCTGTTCTCTCATCTCATGATGCATCACATGACACATCATATGACGTATCACCTGACAGGGATTGAACATGAGCAACATGACTGAAGCCATGTGCGTCTTCTGGGAACCTCCAACTGAAAGTAAGCCCTCTAGCTGCTTCACTGCAGGGGTGGGTTGCTTGTAGTTAAGTCCCAACTTGCTGTGAAGAGATGACTCCTTCCACACCCCAGAGTTTGGCACCTGGTCGAGCGATGGCTGTGTGTTAGTGGCTGTGACGGAGGGAGAGATTGAATGTCATTGCAACCACCTCACGCACTTTGGACTACTACTGGTGAGCTGGGTTGTGCAGCTGGTAATACTTTTGTCTGTGCACATATTAACTTAGCCCTACCTCTGTTCAGTGTTGTTTCAGGCCCTTTTGGGGGGATTCCCCCTTGAAATTCATTTTCCCCCAAACAGACAAGTTGGGATGGTATCATGTGCTACAGTCATGATATCTTATTACCTCCCATAGGCAATCAACCCTCTCCCACCTGAAGACCCGGTAGTCAGTCTCACCTTGGAGATCATCACCTACATCGCCCTCACCCTCTCCATCATCTGCCTCCTCATAACCATCGTCACCTATCTTGCATCAAAGTGAGGGGGAAATATCGAATGGGGAGGTGGGGGGAAGGGAGAGGAAAGGGCAAGGGGAGGAGGGAAGGAGGGCTTGCAGCAGAGTGAGGGGGGAACAAAGTCGAAGGCTCCAAAAATGGATGATTCCATCCATTTTTATCACACTACACAATTGAGGCTTTAGAATCTTCTGAAAATTACAATCCATTTTATGGATGAAATTCATCCGTAATTGAGCTGTACTGTCATCCGATTTTTGTGCAGTCCATGTTTGAATGAAAGATTATAATTGGATGGTCTGTCTACTTTGGAAATTGTATACAGTGTATATTTTGGGGAATTTACCCACAATATAAAACCATCCATGTTTTGAAGAGGAACGTGTGTGCTCGGAGGTTGTTTAGCTGCTCTCAAAAAATAGGGCATATTTTGCTTAGGTTGTATATTCTCATGGCATGCATGCTGCTCACACACTACACACGCACTACACACTCACTCACAGGAAGCTACGTACGAGGGTGTTTGGTCAGATGCTCCTCCACATGTGCTTCTCGCTGCTGGGCCTCTACGCCACCTTCCTGGTGTCCCAGCAAGGAGCCTCCTACTCCGGCATCCTCTGGTTCTGCTTCGCCTCGTCTGCCGTCCTGCAGTACTTCATGCTGGCATACTTCTTCTGGACAGCCGTCGAAGCGGTCCACCTTTACCTGAAGCTGGTGAAGGTGTTTGGGTCGGATGTCCGTCACTACGTGCTCTGGGCTTCCCTCATAGCGTGGGGTATGTGGAACACTGCAGAGTAACTTGTATACTTGAAAGTGATGAAATAGACCCCCTCCCCCCACTGCCTCTGCCACCATTTCTTGTGTTGATTCCATGTCGATTGTCACCGTACAAATTGCATTGTATACACTGAGAGAATACTGAGTCATATGCACTCAGTTGACCATGTGATCTGCAGTTGGTATATTACAGTTGATCATGTGATTTGTGGTTGGTATACAGTTGATCATGTGATCTGTGGTTGGTATACTTCAGTTGATCATGTGATCTGTGGTTGGTATACTTCAGTTGATCATGTGATCTCCTGTGGCAGGGGTACCTGTTGTGGTAGTGGCCGTGTCTGCTGTCACTGGCATCTACTTCGATGTCAATGATGACAACGGCAACTTCTTCGCTGTGAGGCACATGGATGAAGTATTCTTGTGAGTCCTCTGCATGTACGCTAGTACTCAACTCACCTCTACAACACATGCACATCCATTGCAATGGAGTCCACAATGTATGGAGTACATTTTCCTAGCCTCGTACTCATACCCATGTTCCCCTACCAGCCTGAGCACAAGGCTACTGTTCTCCATGTGCATGTGCTGGTGATGTTTGCCACCAGACTAATTCATCTTGCCTCCATATTTAGACTCACTTATAATTATCGCTTTAATTTTAATAATGCAATAATGAGGTGAAATTTAAGCTATACAAGTGAGTTAGGGTTAAGCTAAGTTAGCTTAACCCTAACTCACTTGTATAGCTTAAATTTCACCTCATTATTGCATTATTAAAATTAAAGCGATAATTATAAGTGAGTCTAAATATGGAGGCAAGATGAATTAGTCTGGTGGCAAACATCACCAGCACATGCAATATGACTAAATAGATGATAACAAGTAGCTGAGTTCGCTCAGCTACTTCCCTCTTGTTCGCCTACGTGTGTAATTTGGCGCCGGACAGCTCTCCGTCAGAGCTGCTGCTCCCCGATTGCGTCCGCTTCAGCTGCTGCTCGCCACTTGTGTCTGCTTCAGCTGCTACTCCCCAATTGCGTCCGTTTCAACTGCTCCCCGATTGCGTGCGCTTCGGCTGCTGCTCCCCGATTGCGTCCGCTTCGACTGCTGCTCCCCGATTGCATCCACTTAACGCTTGTAGCCTCACCTGTTCTGGAAGATTCCAGCCCATGCCTAATGTTCTCGAACGTTCTCCGCGGAGTTCGAGGTTCAGTAAATTGAAGTACGAAGGACTAGTCTAGTCCCGCCCCACGAACATCCCACTTCCGTCACTCACACACACACACACAGTTAAAATCTTAATATATTGATGGCTCAGTGCTACATAGTGTAGGAAGCAGTTGCAGATGCCATCTCTCTCTCCCCAGCTGTCGTCCCGAGGGTTGGCCATTCTATTTCGGTGTCATTCTTCCCTTTGTCCTAATCTACGTCTTCAACTGGTCCGTGTTTGCCATAATCATGTTCTCCATGGGACGGAGGATTGTCCAGAAACAGAAGACAGAGGAAGTGAAAGTAAAGGGAGAGAAACACACCAAGGAGTACAAGCAGCTCATCGTGATCGCACTCTGCCTCTCCGTGATGTTCGGATTAGGCTGGGTATTTGGACTCCTAGTCCCCATCCCAAACCGAGTCTTCTCCATTGTGGCACAGTATCTCTTCGCTATTTTCATTGGTATTCACGGCGTGTTCATCTTCTTCTTCCACTGTCTGCGCTCGAATGATGTAAGGAAGGAGTGGACACATTGGTTCCACGTCGTATGCTGTTGCATGAAGAAGCCTGACGAGTCTCTGTCCACTCATGTGACACATGGTACCCCCAAACAGAAGAGACGCATGTACCTCGGGCCTGTAATGGCCACCAAGCCAGAGCAGCGAAAGAACCCCATCTACGAATCCCAGGACAATCTTCTGTTCTCAGATGATACCACCCCGACCTTCTTGTCCCAGTATGAGCTGACAACTCCCCGAAAGGAGAAGTTGAAGCATGACTCTGAAGTGCTCAATAAGACACAGTCGATGGGGAGCATCGACGGTCTATCCTACGACTCCCAGATAGTTCAGATTGACTTCCACACGGCAGAGACCAGTGACGAGGAGGAGGACCTGACATTGGATTTGAAGGACCTCACTGCCATCGTTAACACCAGCTTCCAGTTCCCCACAGGGGATGGGTTTGCGTCTTCCGATTTCATTGTTCCTTCCTTCCCCTCCTCACCTCCACCTGCCACATCCCCCTCATCACCAGAGGCACCCCTCCCCATGCACACAACCACCTCACCAGACTCTCCCCTCCCCACACACACACTAGCAAGTGACAGTGATGCAAACACAATTGCACTGGAAACTACTGCTATGTAAACCACAACAGAGTAACTAAACTATGCTAAAGTTTTCTACATCTCTAGTTTTGCTTTGAAATTTCTATTTAATAAAAGATATTAAGCATTCAAGTCATGATAAAAACCATGTGGCTCGATCATGGGGTGAGTTGAAGTCAAGGTGTGGTCCCACAGCAACAATCCCATGAGGTTTCATGCTGGTATGGCTCTCCTGCAGTAATTAACATCAATAGCTAGAATGAAGGTAGAAATCTGATGAAAATCGGATGCCTTTTTCATCCGTAAATGAGATATCTGCCCAATCCTGCCTATCTTCATAAGAAGAACCAGGAGAAAACCCTTCCCATAGTCAGTTGCTAGCTGGTTGGACTCGAGCCTGTGATCTCTCGCGGACTACAGTCAAGTCAAGTGTTCATCTGCTTGGTCATGTGCACGTGTACAGTCACTCTCTACCCGGTACATGTACCTTCAAACTCCTTGCTGTCTTCGGCCTCCTCTGCCTCCTGTTGTGTGACTCCCTCCACCACCCATCGTCAATCTCCACTGCGATCCAGGATACAGGGAGGGAGGGAGGGAGAGTTAGAGAGAAAGAGGGAAGAAGCGGCTTTGCAATAGAGTAGGTTGGTATTCACCTTTCCAAGTCTTCATCCACAATGGTGCTGTGGAGTGGAAATAAAATAAGAAGTCATGCATTGCGACCATTAGTAGTGCCCTTGAACTCCTCAAGCTCCTTATGCTCAGGACGCTACAGCCCAGGGCCATCAACTTTCTAGACCCTATACAGACTAGGCCTCTAATTTAGCACATCTGACTGTAGGAGAGTGTCCAGTCCAAACTTTAGGATGCCTGCCAGTTGCGGGGAGTTGTCGGGCCACTGTGCATGACAATCCCCTCCCTTACGTGCAGCCTTTACCTATAGTACCTTGGAAAGTTAGGATGACCACATTCCTCTATTCCATCCATATCCAGGAGTGGGGGATGAACATCTAGATCTGTTGCTCATGTGGGATGGGGGACCAGTATGCAGGATCTACAATGGGCATGGAGATGAGGAACCACTCACTCATCAGCTAGTTAATGAGTACAGTAGTACAAACCAGCACAATGATCACAAATCACTCCCTTACAAACAACTCACACTGTGAACACATCCTCACACCACACACACACACATACCAGGGGTGGCAGAAGCGCTTTAGCTAAATTTGATCAAGCAAAATCTAGCGGACTTTCGTGTCTAAGCAGAGGCAGCTGATTACCCTTAAAAACTTTTTGACAGGTGTACGCAAAGTACACCCTTGTAGAAGGGTCTGGGGTATGGCGATCAGCAGACACAGATTCAAATATCAGCAGCAAACCCTGTCATTGTTTGTTACTTTCACCTGACAAGTCATCCAAAACAACTTCAATTCTCCCCGCAGTAGAGAGGTCGATCACAACACATTGACAACTAGCTAGCATGTCTATGGTTATCTTTGTGGGGTATTTCATATTTATGAAGGAGAGCTGACATCTCCCTCTCATCTCCAGCCTCTCCATTTGACTTTATCAATGGCTAGCTAGGTGGCTCATCTCTGCAGGGTTTATGAACCATGCAGTATAGTTGACATCTCCACCTTCCCTCCCTCCCTTCCCTATCCATCCTCCCCATTCTCTCTCTCCACTTACCTTCGACTAGATCGACTAACAGAGGGGAGTCTCAATTGCGAGTCACAGAAACAACTTCGTTCCCTGACGCCAAGCCTTTTCGAGGCGGCGTGGGGCCAGGGCTTATTCGGAAGCGGCGTGAGGTCTGGACACCACCTAGCTATCGCCTCAAGCCCAACTGCCACAGCAACAACCGCCTTCCTCCCAGACGCCAAACTCATTCCCAAGCGGCGTGGAGCCTGTCCGCCCCCCACTACTCGCCTACGGAACAGTCAACTCGTGAATACAACCAGAGCTATGTGAATACAACCAGAGCTATGTGAATACAACCACAGCAACAGAGGGAACGCCATTGGCAGAAAGGCCTACCTGAGGAGGGCAACCATTGAGAAAATCGACAGAGACAGAAACTGGCCACCTGCTTCCCGCCAAAATTTAAACCGACCAATCAAATAAGAGCATAAGGGCCTACCGGCGCGCGCGTTTCCGGCCGGCTTTTGCGGGTATATAAAGCGTGTCCGCAGTGTCTAAGTCATTCGCGGGCTAGGTAGAGCTCGGGTGAGGTTAAGGTGAGGTGAGCCCTCACCCTAACCTTACCCTTGCTTTACCTTTCCCTGCTTGGGGGGGTGGGACAGCCTGGGGGGGGTGGGACAGCCTGGGGGGGGGTGGGACAGCCTGGGGGAGTGGGACAGCCCTGGGGGGTGGGACAGCCTGGGGGGGGTGGGACAGCCTGGGGGGGGGTGGGGGACAGCCTGGGGGGGTGGGACAGCCTGGGGGGGTGGGGACAGCCTGGGGGGGTGGGACAGCCTGGGGGGGTGGGACAGCCTGGGTG
>OZ007509.1:16046607-16362904 GCA_963931865.1 Axinella damicornis | reverse complement strand
CCCAGGATGTCCCACCCCCCAGGCTGTCCCACCCCCCCCCCAGGCTGTCCCACCCCCCCCAGGCTGTCCCACCCCCCAGGCTGTCCCACCCCCCCAGGCTGTCCCACCCCCCCAGGCTGTCCCACCCCCCCAGGCTGTCCCACCCCCCCCAGGCTGTCCCACCCCCCAAGCAGTGAAAGGTTAAGCAAGGGTAAGGTTAGGGTGAGGGCTCACCTCACCTTAACCTCACCCGAGCTCTACCTAGCCCGCGAATGACTTAGACACTGCGGGACCCGCTTTATATACCCGCAAAAGCCGGCCGGAAACGCGCGCGCCGGTAGGCCCTAATGCTCTTATTTGATTGGTCGGTTTAAATTTTGGCGGGCAGCAGGTGGCCAGTTTCTGTCTCTGTCGATTTTCTCAATGGCGTTGCCCTCCTCAGGTAGGCCTTCTGCCAATGGCGTTCCCTCTGTTGCTGTGGTTGTATTCACATAGCTCTGGTTGTATTCACGAGTTGACTTCCAATGCTGTCCCTAAGGGAGTAGTGGGGGGCGGTGCTCAGACTCCACGCCGCTTGGGAATGAGTTTCGCGTCTGGGAGAAAGGATGTTGTTGCTGTGGCAGTTGGGCTTGAGGCGGTAGCTAGGTGGTGCCCAGACCTCACGCCGCTTCCGAATAAGCCCTGGCCCCACGCCGCTTCCGAATAAGCCAACTTGGCGTCTGGGAACGAGGTTGTTTCTGTGACTCACTATAATTATATTGGTCTGTTAGTAGTCGATCTATAGTCGAAGGTAAGTGGAGAGAGAATGGGGAGGGAAGGGGGAGATGTCTACTCTACTGCATGGTTCATAAAACCCTGCAGAGAACGTTTTTTTTGCTGTGGAATGGGATGTGGAAAGGGTGAACCCGTTCTTAAACCTCCAAGAAGAGGACCTCAAGAATGAATTTCTTGTCCAGTAAACTCTAGCCGATACTTGCATGTACACTGTGGATTACTCGTTGTACAGGGTTTGCTACATGAAATACTGATTTGTTGTACAGTACTTGATCCGTGGGTGTGACTGCAATGTGAATTGCATGTGCCAGGAATGTATTGCTCAGCTCTACCTCTTTCTCATTGTTTAGAGAAGACTAAGTTGGCAGATACTGTGGAGATGGACTAACCTCGTTCTTAGCCCCCACCCCCAACGTTTGTTGCAACGACGCTAGAGATGGAATCCTTGGATTAAAAGTGAGTGGTGTGTGGGAGGTGAGGGGATACTTGTATGGGTAGTGACGAGTGCATGGACGGGGACTGTTTTAGCTATTGAGCAACTCAGTGCCTGTGCATATCTTCAATGTGCACTTCAACACATTGCTTTGCTCTAAGCCATTTACAAAATCTACGCCATCAGAGGATGATGAATTTGATATACACCTGATGAGTCTTAATAAACTGTAGAAGTGTTTGCAATCAGGGTAAAGAATTTTGGTCTGCACAATAGGTTCTTTCTGAGCTTCTTGATCACTTTGTTCAAACACACAAGAAACCACCTGAAGATACGGACTAGACGGGCGCCGTAACCATCAGTATCCACACCGTCCACACGCCCGTTGAGTCCGTAGTGGGACCATTTAAAGTTTCGTATTCAGCTTTTCAGCGAGTAGAGGAGTACTCAGAAGTTGAAGTGGTCCCACGACGGACTCGAACAGTGTGTGGACCGTACAATCACGGAGCAACTTTGATGATGACGGTGCCCGTCCAATCCCGTATCTACAGCTAGATTCTCCTGTGAAAGGGCAAAAAGTACATGTAGCTGCACCTTATTAGCAGAGAAATGTGTTGATCTGTCGTGTTCATCCTAATTCCTATGGCTTTATATTATAGCAGGTTTCTATCATGCGGCTATTCACATTTCTGCGGCTATTCACAAAAAGTTTTAAATCAACCTGGAATCAGTTCCGGACACTGCTACATGCCAAGTTCTGATGATGGCATTGTTTTCTTATTTCCATCGCGCTGATTCCGTTGTACCAAATCCAGACAGGCCACTATCGGCAGCTATACTTCTTTCGACCATCATGGCTGCCAACAAGGAGGTGAAACATGCATGATGGTGCATACTAAGCAGGCAACGTACGACTACTTCACTCCCAAACAGAAGGCGCAGATACGTAGCAAAGAGCTTCTGAACTTGGTGTGACAGCTACTGTTTGCTATGGACTCCACCGTGTAGCTACCTCTAACTCACTCATCTTCTCGTGTACGTATCTGATTCTGTTCTTCAGAGTTCAGACCACTGTTCCTGAAATAACCCACTATACGGTATGTTGATTCCTTCTTTGACCCTGGTCGCAAACACTTAAACAGGCAGGACATAAGTGACTGCCCCTTGAACAAACAGGCCATTATACATCGCATGGCAATGTGGCTACAGAACTAACTTCTCCGCACCCCTCACATACATGTACACACACAGCACACACACAGACACGTGAGAGAACCTCCAGGCATAACCCTCAAAGATATCGATAAGGTGGACGAGCTCACGGTTGACATAAAGATCAACCATCCGGAGATCAGTGAGTCGGACTCTGCAGTATGGAAGGCACTGCTGCCAATTCCCGCCACCTTAGTAAGGAGTTGAGGGGAGAGGGTGAAATCGATCAGTGTAACCTCGAACAATACGTAAGTGGGAGGCCTTGAACACAAGAATCTCTCTATTGAGGTGTATGCAGAACCATTATAGTTCGCAAAATTACGCTGCAAATGTTACATCTTGTATGCCTATGATTGTGAGTAAATCTAGCTGGAATTGCTGCACTGAGTTTTGCTAACTTTTCGATGCAGAGTACTTATTGTCCACTAAAACTGCTATGATTTTTAGTGATAAACCACACCCACAATCACCACACTCATAAATGCAAGGGAAGCGTGGTGGTGGATCCTTGTACCCACAACTTACACGTCTTTCAGAACTACCCCCTCCTCCTCCTCCTCCCCCTTCTCCCGATCCTGTCACCCCTTACACATACTCCCTTGATCCCTCCATCCCTCTTTCCCTCCCCTCCCCTCTTCTCTCCCTACCTCGTTCCCTACCTCATTCCCTCCCTCCCAATCAGGCCTCGTGGTGGTCACTGGACCACTTCCTCGGCCATGAAGACAGTGGAGAGCTCAACTCTGTTGCTGACCAACTATCTCGAGATGAAAATGTATGTGATCTTCTCCTCTGTGGATAGATGCCCGAGTTTGCTGAGGATGGCTCTGAGAGTGGCCGATCGATTTCAGGACCCAGAGCATACCGTGAGTATTTGTTTTTGGTTGGGTTTTGTTGGTGGGGGGGGGGGGGCATGTAGGAGAGGGCGCCAGGCTAGCCATATTCCAGATTTCTAACCCAATTGGTCGCTCTTGTACCTGTACATGTACCTCCTTGCTCATGATCATTTGAATAAGGATAGCAGTAGGAATGGGCTGGGAATGAACCTCATTTCGCGTACCTTGTTCCTATGGGTATGCAATATAATGTCCATTGAGTGTGAATCGGTCTTCCGACAGGACGTTCCCTATCTCGCAATAACAGGCTTCCTCTTTCTGAGGTTCTTTGTACCTGCCATCCTGTCTCCAAAGCTGTTTGCGCTGCGGGAGGAGCACTCTGATCAGTGTGGTGAGAGGACACTCAACTCCAAGGTACTGTGTGTGTGTGTGTGTGTCCCCTCACTCCCTTCTCCCCTCATTCCCCCTCTCTCGTTCTCCCTTCTCTCTCCCCCCCACCCCCAACCCACAGAATCTACAGTTGGAGATGGACGTGAAGGAGGTGTGTATGAAACCAATGTCCACCTTACTTCCTGATAGCGTGAAACATTTGTACAAAACCTAGACCAGCAACAAGGTACATGTACATATGTTGTGAGACATGTACCTGTGATGCAACTGTGATGTCACCATTTATGATGTCACTGTGATGTCAGTGATTGGCCATTTGTAATATGTCACCGGGTATGAGAAAAGTGACTTGTATTTTTGTTGTTCTTCAAAATCTCGTATCTCGATCAACAACCAGTTGTGACGAACTGATTCTTGGCACAGTGCAAGTGCTAACCTTGAACTAATGTCATTGTAGCATGATATTGCCATTTTCTGGAGAAGCCCATGGTTGAAAATGCTGTGAACTCCATTTCCATATTATTGCTTCAGCGGTGGCGTAGGAAGATGTTTTTTGATAGGGGGGCTGGAACTTACATCATGCATGTATGCTATTACTCTCGATGGCCTTGGCGGCTGCTTCGGGCTGGTGCCTCGCCCTTATATATAGCTATCCGCTAAGAGCGACTGAGTTAGTTGTTGCAGCCACGTGGGCATATTTGTATACTGGCCAAAGAATGCATCGATCCGTCTCTGTGCCATCATCAGCCACCGCACCCTTCCACATGTGTAGTTCTCTCTGAACTCGTCGGTCTACATATGGTCAGGTGGCCGTGTGGAGGGGTGTGTCACAATGGCGTGCGTGCACGTGCACCCGTATGAGGGCATGCCCTTATTTTCAACGTGGAAATTTCACGGGGGCGCCAGCCCCCGTTGCCCCCGTGGTTCCTACACCACTGTTCAGTAACACCACCTCCGTAAAAGAAATTACATTGCACTTACCACTTCGTGTTTAGATCGCTTTTGTCAAATTTTGATTTCCAGCCAGCACACTAGACTTATGGTAGGATGCTTTGAAGACAAGAGTGCATGGTGACGTACGTCATCGTCATTTGGCCATTGTTTTTGTGCAGTGAATACGTTTGTTACCACATGAAAACTTACAACAAAGGAACATTGATACAACCTAAATTAAGAATGTAGTAAAACAAGAGATTTCTTTTTTTTGCCTTCCCTCTAGCTGCCATTGCATGCTCACTTCAACTCGACTATATATCATAAACAGCACGGTCATCATGCACGTGGCATGCGTTAATTGGAATGAGCTAGACTTCCTATCTTCCCTAGCCATGCACTAGAACCCTAAACCATCTACGAATCCCAGGACAATCTTCTGTTCTACCACCCCCAACCTTCTTGTCCCAGTATGAGCTGAAAACTCCCCGAAAGGAGAAGTTGAAGGACGACTCTGAGGTGCTCAATAAGGCACAGTCATTGGGGAGCATTGACGGTCTATCCTATGACTCCCAGACAGTTCAGATTGACTTCCACACGGCAGAGACCAGTGACGAGGAGGACCTGACACTGGATTTGAAGGACCTCACTGCCATCGTTAACACCAGCTTCCAGTTCCCCACAGGGGATGGGTTTGCTTCTTGCGACTTCATTTTTCCTTCCTTCTCCTCTTCACCTCCCCCTTCCACGTCCCCCGCATCACCAGAGGCACCCCTCCCCACATGCACACAACCACCTCACCAGACTCTCCCCTCCCCACACACACACTAGCAAGTGACAGTGATGCAAACACAATTGCACTGGAAACTACTGCCATGTAACACGTAACACACAGAGTTTCTACATCTCTAGTTTTGCTTTGAAATGTCTAGCATTCAAGTCATAAAAATTGTGTGGCCCGATCATGGGGTGAGTTGAAGTCCAGGTCTGGCCCCACGGCAACAATCCCATGAGGGTTGATGCTGGTATGGCTCTCCTGCAGTAAAAACCAATAATATGGTTTGTTCACATGCCAATACTGGGAAACGTTTTGTCAAAATCGCAGTTGACAAAAGGCTATAATCCATGGTTTTTGGGTCAAGATGGACATCATCGAAATGCTCCACTCATGCTGATCACAAAGATGCAAATCACAGCTTCATATCTCATTCCTAGCCCAAAGATACTTAGCACAGTAGTGCTATAGCTGCATGCCTAGCCTCGTTCCCAGGCCTTCTACACCACCAGTTTTTGATTGCTTGCAGAATTTGTGCACATGTACATGTAGGCGATCAAAAACTGGACGAGTAGAAGGCCTGGGAACGAGGATACGCTTGTCCCCTTACACAGTCGTATATTGGATCGGCTGTGCTATCGGCCACAGACATTATTTTGTCATCTTATCGGAATTCCCCCTTTACTCTGCAAGCTAACCTGGTAGTGGTGCTCAATATGGAATCTGTTGGTAGTGTCTCCAAACCCAGGCATCTGGTAGAGGTCACGCAGGTAGCCCCACAAGTTGGGGTAGTCCACTGTACGCTTCTTGTTACACTATAGCAGAAGAAAAATCACTCCCAATGTTAGCTGAGTTTGTTAATTTCCAAGACTAATAACTTTGTTTACCAAGACTCAAAGAGGTATTACCTTGAAGTGTCCCACGTAGACACAGTCGAAGCGTACAAGGGTGGTGTACAGCCGGACATCAGCCTCGGTGATCTGGGGACCAATGAGGTAGCGTTGTCGTGAGAGGATCTCCTCCACACGATCCAGTCCTGCAAACACGTCCTTCACTCCCATATCATATGCCTCCTGCTTTCTAGCAAATCCCGCACGATAAACACCATTGTTGATGTCCCTGTGTGTGAGTGTGTGTAAAGATCTTCCAACTCACCCTCATTACTGCCTCACTTTCTCAGTGCTCATAATCACATTGGAACATGTTTCTATGGTGTGAAATATGTCTGTCAGCAGCCATAGAATAACCGTATTATGATGTGTTCCAGTCTCAGGTGCACATCGAGGGTCTGTTAAATGGCTTACTAGCACAGGCCTGGTGGAAGCTATTTTAGATCGGTATATGGCCAATTGGCAAAGGGCATAGAGGCGCGTAGCGCTGATCATATCCGTGCAAAGCGCGGTTCACCTTCTATCTGGATTGGTTCTCGTAGTACATTGCGCTGCCACTGCTATTGAACCTTTCTGGCCTCAATTCCATGGCTGCCTCACTCAACATGGAAAGGAAATGTGAATTGGCTGAAAGGGCTGGTAGCTATTAACTGGCCGCTCGAAAAGAAAAAAAAGGCTAAATATTGGTCCGGCCATGGCCGGAGCAACTGGACCGGCTCTGCCGGCCCTGTAGCAGGCACAGCAGAGCAATATGGGAATCCCAACAGAGGCAATCAATAACTACACACGTGTGTATGAAGTGCTGATTGCCGCCCTGAGAGAAGTGGCTGTGCTTTGACTTTGAAGCAAAAATATAGGGCTTCCACAAAATATGTTTAATTTAGCTCCACACACATTCCAGTGGAGCTATATAATTACGCCCAGCAAATAAGCCCATATTAACTACACTCTCCTGAGGCACGTGCATGAAGGGCGTGGTGTGGAGGGTGTGGGGATGAGACTAGTTGTGTCCATCACCCTCATGGCATTGTGTGTATCATGAGTGGCCTATCAATGCATTCCTCACTTGTAGACCCACTCATTGAGTGAGTCAATCTCTGCCTTCAGGGTCGCTGGGTAGAGGTCAAGAGCGCGCTGCTCTGGTGTCCTGCAGAACTCGTTGAATTCAGAGTTGAGCATGCGAATGATCTCTGAGGACTCATTGTTGACAATTGTTTTCTGCTTCTTGTCCCACAGCACGGGCACTGTGAATCTGCCCTGGTAGTCTCCGTCCGCTAGAAAATACACTTCCCGCATGAAGGAGAACCCGTTTACTGTGTCCGCGGTTGCTCCTGGTGCGTCCGGATTGAACCTCCATCCCTTCTCACCCATGTAGTAGTCGACGACATCCAGCGAGATTGCATCTTCCAGTCCCTTCAGCCTGCGCACAATGAGCGTGCGGTGCGCCCAGGGACACGCGTAGGAGACGTAGAGGTGGTAGCGGCCACTCTCTGCTGGAAACCCACTGCTGCCGTCACGAGTGATCCAGTTTCGGAAAATAGACGCTCGCCGAAAGAACTGGCCTTTCTCGGTCGATAGGCTGGCAAATCGGTTGGAGACCTCGCCTGTAGCAGCCATCATCATCGATTATACCACGCCTACCAGCTCCTCCCCCCTAATATAAGAGAAGGGCTTTTCGGGAATTGTCGTACACAATGGGAACACAGACCACAATACATAAACTTGTAAAGGACATAAAAATATGTATACACAGACCGTCATAATTATTAGCACAACAATAAAGGCAAACTGTGGAGTTCACTGTTCTTTCTGTACTGTCTTATTTGTAGTGTTTGAGGACATACAATCCCTTTCAACTGCAGTACTGCAGAGACCTTCATCTAATGCATGCTAAAGGTTTGATAAAAATTGTGTAGCTCGATCATGGGGTGAGTTGAAGTCAAGGTCTGGTCCCACAGCAACAATCTGGTGAGGGTTGATGTGGGTATGGCTCTCCTGCACAAAAAAAATCAATTCATCATGTGGATTAACCCACCAAACAGCCTGGCTGCCTTTAATACTTGCATTGTTGCCTGCCTCTCTGTTCGAGTCCTGCAGGTCAATCATCACATGCAGGACTACCCGTAGGACTCGAACCTGTCCTGCATGTGGACTACTTCTTCACTCGCTACAGCGATATTTTGGTTGTTGGTTTAAGCCATGGGTGACATAACTGTTAGACTGCTTCAGCTAACCTGACTTACTTTTCCAAGTGTAGTTTAATTTTCTGTGGCCTGAGGTTGTGCTATGCTCATTGCTCGAGCTCAGTCTCATTCTCATGACAGTCATGTGCATGCAACTGCTCCATGTCCTGCAAGTGCATGCACTCTTCGCTCAGGCTCACCTCCCAATGTCCTGCATTTCCACTAGTACGTATTACTGCAATGAGGTTGTGAAATTCGGGTCTGGCACAGAGCCATTAAATATTATTGTGATGCATGGAGAGCCTGGAAGCAATGCTAAGCATCTCACCACAGTGACTAGTTTGCTAACCTGGTAGTGGTGCTCAATATGGAATCTGTTGGTAGTGTCTCCAAACCCAGGCGTCTGGTAGAGGTCACGCAGGTAGCTCCACAAGTTGGGGTAGTCCACTATACGCTTCTTGTTACACTAGCCGAAGAAAAATCATTCCCAATCCTGAGCTGGTTACCAATGCTTATCGCACATGTAAGATTAGAAGAAGCATTACCTTGAAGTGTCCCACGTAGACACAGTCGAAGCGTACAAGGGTGGTGTACAGCCGGACATCAGCCTCGGTGATCTGGGGACCAATGAGGTAGCGTTGTCGAGAGAGGATCTCCTCCACACGATCCAGTCCTGCAAACACGTCCTTCACTCCCACATTGTATGCCTCCTGCTTTGTAGCAAATCCAGCACGATAAACACCATTGTTGATGTCCCTGCAGGTGTGAGAGTGTGTGTGTGTTTGTGTGACAGCTATTATATAATACTCCTTTCCTGAGTGAATAGTCTTTATTGTGTGATAAAATATGTCTATCACACACAATAGCAGCCATAGAATAAGGTGTACACAAGGATAGTACATCTTAATTCATACGTACATCCAACCTTGGACCAACTGCTTCTGCAGGGGACATTAAAATTTCACTGACTGCATAGACATGTATGAATCAACAACATGGATATTGGTCCGGCAGGAAGTACATAGTTAAGTATAGGTAATGGGCACACATAAATTTGTGTCCATCATTGAAAGTCTCCATGTGCATTAGGGATGCGGCTATTATGCGGGCACAGTTTCCAGCTTAATAGGTAGGTTCACGGAGTTGGTATAATGCGGGAATAAACAGACAGGCATAATCGGGGCTGAATTGCAAGTGGCACGCGTGTTAAGATGGCCCACCAGTGGTGAGGCTGCTAGCGAAAGTAGTCGAGACTCTAGTGATCTAGCTAGTTGTAGTTCTGGTTCTGGTCTGTACTTTCAATACTAGACCAACTGAAGTCTCCACTGCCTTCAGAATAGAAGACTGAAGATTTATCCACCTCTCGCCGGCAAACAGATTAGCAGTGCTTCGGATCCCAAGTGAGCTATATCAAGAACATAATCGGAGAATAACAGCAAGAGCATTATCGGACATAGCTAATGTGGAGCATTGGGGAATAGCATAACTGAACTAGTGTGCATCATGAGTGGAGGTAGTACAGTAATGCATTCCTCACTTGTAGACCCACTCATTGAGTGAGTCAATCTCTGCCTTCAGGGTCGCTGGGTAGAGGTCAAGAGCGCGCTGCTCTGGTGTCCTGCAGAACGCGTTGAATTCAGAGTTGAGCATGCGAATGATCTCTGAGGACTCATTGTTAACAATGGTCTTCTGCTTCTTGTCCCACAGCACCGGCACTGTGAACCTGCCCTGATAGTTTCTGTCCGCTAGGAAATACACTTCCCGCATGAAGGAGAACCCGTTTACTGTGTCCGCGGTTGCTCCTGGTGCGTCCGGATTGAACCTCCATCCCTTTTCATCCCTGTAGTAGTCGACGACATCCAGCGAGATTGCATCTTCCAGTCCCTTCAGCCTGCGCGCGATGATCGTGCGGTGAGCAAAGGGACAAGCGTAGGAAACGTAGAGGTGGTAGCGGCCACTCTCTGCTGGAAACCCACTGCTGCCGTCACGAGTGATCCAGTTTCGGAAAGCAGACTCGTGCTGAACGACTTCGCCTTTCTCGTTCGTCAGGCGGGCATATCTGTTAGCAGCCATGGTATTCTAGTCTCGAGCTCGAGCTGATATAGTCTAATGCTGAATGGTCTGGTACCGAGACTAATGCAGGCTCGAGCTCGAGACTAGAATACCCCGCCTACCATTCCAGCTAGCTCCTCCCTAGGCCCTGCGATCCTCAAAGGGAGGAGGGGCTCGCAGACACGCCCTTTAACGCGCATGCGCGCTGAAGAGTTCTTCTGGAAGCCAGTCAGAAAGGCAGGACAGGAAGGACGTACGTAGTACTAAACCAGCAACAGGACTGCGACGCGGAGGACAAACAAGGGCCAAGGAAACGCGAATACAAGACGTGAAACTTCATAGCGTATTTGTTGACTCTGTGCTCTGGAGTAGACTGTACAGTACCCAAGGCACTATGAAATTGCTAACAGTGAATATGTGTATGCATGTAGGGGCGCTTCAGGAGCGCCTGGAAGCGTTAGGCAAGCTGGTGCTGTCGAAGAGACCCGAATTTATTGCGCTGCAAGGCGTCAGTAACGAAGTAATGAGGAAAATCAACGGAACCATGTGGGGGACGAGGTACAACCTCATTCACCCTCCAACTAAGTATGAGACGAGAACAAAGCCCACGGTGGCGATTCTCTCAACCTACCCCGCCCAGGACTCAATCTCCATCACCTACCATGAGACTATGACCAACAAGGTACTACTGAGGGGCTACTTTGTAATGTACGACAAGCAGAAGCAGCCGCATGTTATCAGTGTGTGTTCAACGCAACTAGAGGAAGGGAGGGATATGTCAGAGGTTCGGGAGAAGCAGATCAATGAAGCATTCTTGTCGCTAATGGATGACGAGGATTGTTTTGTTCTAGGGGACTTTAGCCTACTTAACGACATTGATGGAGAGCTGTATCTTAGTGGAGACTGGCATGACTCATGGATTACCAATGGGAAGGGAAATGGGGAAACCTTTGTACCTGCTATGAACCCACTCTTGAAGGACAAGAAGGCGCCGAGCGGAAGACCAGATAGAATCTTCTTCAAGTCGATGCGCTACAAGCTGGAATCAGTGGAGGTAGTGGGTAAGGAGCCTATTAGTGGTACAGGGACACACATCAGTTCCCACTTCGGAGTCCTCACAAGCTTTACCCCACTGGAGCAACTCAACCCTCCAGCTGACTTCACTGAGGTGCCCTGTTTCTTCAAGAGGGAACAATGGTCCCTTAACTTTGAGCAAAGAAAGTGACATTCCTAGTAGCTCATCCTCCCTACTAGCTCATCCGACACCAACGCACATGCACCGAACCACTAATTTTCATCTATAACATCTCCTTCAGTAAATTAATATGATGCTGTTTGTGTAAAAGTGTGTCATTGTGGTCTTTGTACGATAGCACACGCACAACAGATTATTGTAAAGCTGTATAATGCCCGCAGGAAATGCTATAAACAATGTAAGTGATGTGTGGTTGGGGAGAGGAAGTTCACAGGACACTCAGAAGTGTGTGAGCATGGTTTCATTCATCTGTTTTCTGATAGCACTTTTGCTCTTGAATTTGGCCTCCAACAGAGTGTGCTCAACCTGCACGTGAGGGAGGGGGGGTTATAACCATGACTCTAGTTCGGAGTCACATGCACTGACGTGCTAGCAATATGGGTAGGGTTACACGTGTCCACTGGGTTGGCTTCACATGTGAGATCAGATGTGGTCACTAACTAACCATACCATATTAGAACATTCTTGCAGTGGTACAACATGCAAACACAGCCAGCATTGGCTGTGGATCCTTCAACTAGTACTCCGATCAGATTACCAAGTAGTGAGATTTTCGTGCAGTGGTTCCCCACTGTCCCCACGTACCACTCCGATGCGAACTTCCATCTGTGTGCTCTCGGCCTTGAGTCTGGTTAAGGACTGTTTGATGCGCACCAGAGGACCTGCGTCAGTCATACTGGTCCCCTTCTCGTCCATCTCGGCCTTCACTCTCTCCAAATCCTCCGTCACCTGTGAAGAACAAGTATCACAAGGGCCAACAATCTGATTAACATTGCTACATTGTACAAAATCCATTGTGGGGGCATGTGAATGTGTGTGGGTGTGTGATCGATTGTGTGTGTGTGTGGTGTGTGCATGTGAGATGTGTCAGGGGGTGTATGCTGACCTGTGCAAGTTCCCTGGCAAGGTCATTGACACTGGAGCTGCCCTGCTTGTACCTATCTCTCACTTCAGCCAGTTGGTCCTGGGACATCCGGAACTCATGGATATGGTGCTCCAGCTGCAGTGCAGACGAACACACACTTCAACAGGGACACATACACTTGGTCCTGGATCCAAACACCAGTGAGGTGCGTATGTACCTGAGTGTTGATATACTTCTCTCTGGAGGTGATCTTCTCCAGTGTCTTGCTGATCTCCTGGTGCAGTTTGTCCAGGTAGACCTGGGTCTCTGACAGTGTCGACTCAATGCCCTCCTTGTGCACATGCATCTGTTCATAGTGTACCCGCCAGTCCTGTGCGTGTGTATGTATGGATGGGGTATAGATACCGCAAGTGACTTTGGTGATGAGGTGGAGTATAAGAGGTGTGTGAATGGCACTAGGTTCGACATGGTCCATTAGATGAGAATGCTAATATGGTGCAGCATGTCTCACAAAACAGGCACAGCCATAACTTGATTGATGAGCATGTGTTAATTAATGCTCACTCGGTTGTCCTGCCTGACGTGGACCTTCAGCGAGGGGAGCACCCTCTCCACCTCCAGCCTCCACTCCTGAGTATCCACTGTGGACTGCATTGCACCCTTCACCACAGCCTCGCTCTGTGTGTGTGTGTGTGTGTGTGTGTGTGTGGGGGGGGGGGGGGGGGGGGGGGGGTAATAAGGACGGGATCTATACATATACATGGCACTGATGTCTGGAGATACAAGCATCAGGTTGGTGAGGGTGGTTGGTGAGTATGATAGGAGCAAGACCTGGAGTTCCTTGGCCTGCTGCAGTCCGGAGAGGTCCAGGAAGACAGCCCCCTCTTCCTCCTCACTGTCCCCCGCCTCCTCCTGTAGAACACACACACGTTGTAAACAACCACATGACACCATCAATGATTTAGTTTCAGGGAGATGTGCGAGCAAGCTATGTTGGGAGCTTATTAGCTGGTTAAGCTCCTAGGCTATGTAAATTTCCAGAGAATGTATTTGGGGATAAGGAGTTGAATTGACCTGAAAATTGAGCAGAATTTATTATCTCTGCATCTGCAGTCCAATGTACCAACCATTCTACCACACATCGTTCGTGAGAACAACAGCTGATGATATCACACAGCAATGATCTACTGAGCTCACCTGGATCTCCTCCTCGAGTCTCGAGAGGCTGAGCTCACAGCTGTCCTCCTGCATTATCTCCTCCTGTGAGGCCTCCTCCACATGCACTGGCCTGATGGGGAGGATCGCATGCTAACTGAGCCCCCCTCCCCTCCCCCCCCCCCCCCCCCCCCCCCCCCCCACCACACACACACACACACAGTATCCTATATTCCTATATAGTCATTTGGTCGACTTAAACCTTCAACCTTCAATACAGGGGTTGGGCATTTTGACTATAAACAATCAACTACCGGAATCACAGTATGCTGAAACTGGAGGTGTAGAACGCCTGGGAAGGAGGCTAGGGAACTACAGTGCTACAGTATTTAAGCAATCAAATCTAAAGCTCTATAAACGTTTGCGTTAAAATTCTAACTAGACCTGAAGTTGTACATATGGCCATACCACACCAGCATGTTGGCATGATAACACAATTAGCCTGTAGTCCAGAAACCTACCTGCTCCATGCAAACCCCGTGGCTTCCAGGGCGCACTCTGCCAGGTCACTGAGGATATTGCATACCTAGGAGATTATGAGAACTGCACTGACTGGTTTCATGGATGCCACCCATTAGCTAGGCCAGCAATTGAACCTTCCCAAATGGTTAAATTTGTTGCTGTGGCAATGGCACTCCTTTCCGTTGGGACTGGAGCAGCTGACTTATGACCTCATCATTCATGCATGCACTTGAACCCCTCATAAGCTCCTATGGTGGGTTAACAATACTTCATACATGCTTCTCTGCTTCTTCAAGCAGCTTCTTCCGGTCTGTAAAGAGTCACTAGCCTCTGGATCTGGTGAGTAGTAGGGCCTGAACAATTGGTTGCAAACCCCGTGGCTTCCAATATGGTATGGTTAGTTAATGAGTCAATAGTGACCACTCACACGTGAAGCCAACCCAGTGGACACGTGTAACCCTACCCATATTGCTAGCACGTCAGTGCATGTGACTCCGAACTAGAGTCATGATTATATCGACTGATTATATCAACTGGTCGAGCGAGCCAATCTACTCTAGTGCATGTGCAGATGTAGTGTGTTTGAACTTTGAACAAAACTCTGCTATCATGTCAGTGATGTGATTTGTGCTGTGTACAACTAGCAATGACATCCTGCCATTCCTCAATTAGTACTCAATTAGTCGATTAGTTGTGCAAACTGAAAGTCAATTAGTTGACTAGTTCCATAGCCGTTCAGCAATGACAGCACACAATCAGGGGGAAGGTTAAACTGAATGGTCAATTTCGCCAAATCATAGCTCAGGAATTAATGAGACAACTCACATGTTCTCCAGCGCCTGACTTGAGTTTCGCAGGGGGGAAGTTCGTTGAAATGCCCTAAATGAGCAGTAATGAGGAAAGGAAACCATCAAGTGTCAGAGATTGCATCACCGCTGAGTGAGAGATTGCGTCACTGCTGAGTGGAATTCACTGTGGTTGCCATTAGAATGTGCTGTATGGCTTACCAACTGTCTGGCCTCTGCTAGGATTGTTGCTATGGTGGCATTGGGGTCGTCGTACTGCAGGAGGGAAGGAATGCATCACTGCAGTAGTAAAGTTTCAGCAAGTGCATTGATCTGATTTGATTGCCAAAATAAAATGAATTCCAAGCCCTGTCGTATACTGGAAGCAGATCCCATCCTGGATTTTGATTAGAAAACATCCTGGGATGGGATTGGCCTGCGGATGAAGCTAGGACAGAGTTGATAGTCTCCTCTAGTTCTGTTGTGACTCCCCTCACGTCTATCTCGCATACCTCCTGTGGCTGCTCCAGTTTCTTGCCGCAGAGGGTCAGCAGCCAGGTGGCCAGGTTGGTGAATGCAAAGAACTGCTCACCTGGGTTGGTGGGTAGAGCAAAATAGTGCCTGCAGGAGCAGCCAAAGGGGTGTGTGTGTGGTGTGTGCAGGGGCATGGATCACACAAGCTGCCACACTGAATCATGTATTTGGTAAACAGCAATGTGCAACCCTTCTTGCCTAGAGAAAGGCCTGAACTTGTGTTTTTTGCAGAAGCCTGTCTCATATTTGAGCAATTTCAACCTGTCCGCCAGGTCTTCCATCTTCACGAAGACCAGGTGCGCCAGTAAAGGACTTTCCGATAGCTCACTGCCCCGCCTAGCCTCTTCGCCATCCATCGCATTCTAGGGTGACAGCAAGGATCAGCTAGTTGTATGTTTATTCGCGCTCCCTTGGATACAAGGCATTCTATTTAACGCACACCTTTATTTGCGGTGACGTAATGATAAACACGAGATAAGCCTAGGGGCGTGGCATAATCGATGGTGGATCAACATAATTATACTGCATATCCTGGCCAGAGATGTAGCATGGAGAGACTCTGTGGAGTGGTAAGATTGTGTGCTGGCTACAATGTAATGATACGATTTGTATGAACGCACCTTGGATGTGGAAGCTTGTGGAAGCCAACGAAGTGACAGCATAGCATGATAATAATTCACGTAATTTGCGGAAGATTTTTGCGATGACAGTGGATGTGAATATGTTTTCCTCCCCCAGGATTCCCTGCCAATCGTTTACCATCGCTTCTCAGATGGGGTGGAGGTTGTGCGCTGTGTGCTTGAGTTCTGCAAGGTAGCCAAGCCTGTGATATCTACCTAGACTACCTATCTATTTATCACATGCATGCACCCATCCAGGAAGTAGCAGAGGTGGAGCGTTCCTACTCCTCTTCCATCCACCGTCTCCTCCGAAGCAGTGCCTACACATTTCACTCCAACATTCTGATGCAGTGGCTGGGCAGTGAGCCCTTCGAGGAAATAGGGTGGGCACCACACACATGCACACACCACCTGCTGCTGAAGAAATTGTACTGGTACGACATAGGGTGAAAAACATCCTCCCTCTTCCAGCACTCTGAAACATTGCTGGCAAAAACTCGGGGCAGAATTGTGCAAGCTGGCCGACTTGCATGCAGAAAAGGTGTGAGTGATTGTCAGCTGTATTCCTCTTCCCCTCCCTCCTTTCCTCCTCCTCACCCCCTTCCTTCTAACCTCCTCCGTTCCTCCTCCTACTCACCCCCTCCCTCCAACTCTCTTCATCTTTCTTCTAATCCCCCTCCCTTCCTCCTCCTCCTCCATCTCTCTTCCTCAACCCTCCTTCCACTCACCCCCGTCCCAACAAATCTCTTCATCTTCCTCAACCTTCCTTCTCCTTTCCTCAATCCTCCCAGGCTGATGCTTACATGGAAGCAGTGCGTCAGCCCCTGCTTGCGCTTCTACCCCAGCTCGAGGAAACCAGGAAGACAGTGAGCAATAGTGTCATAAGTACAGCAAGTAGAGGAGGTTATGAGTGATGGTACTGCACTCACACACACACACACACACACACACACACACACACACACACACACACACACACACACACACACACACACACACACATAGCTGAGATTTAAGATGCAACAGTTAAGGACCACACTGGAAACTGCACAGAGAAGGCACTCGCGGGTGAGTGAGGGCACGTACCACACCATGGAGTGTGTGAATGCAATTTGAATGATACTGTACACCTGTATTAATTGCCAGGAGAAGCAGAAGTACCTCCAGATGGGTGATAGCACAGGGAGACAGCAGGAAAGGGTCTCAGAGCTGAGCCAGAACTGCACAGTAGCTGCTACATCTAGACTAAAGAAGGTCGGCTGTAGGGGGCAGGATGAATGCTTGTCCTCTTGTTTCTGTTATGTCACTCCTCCATGCTGCATGTGACAACAGCAACTCTGGAACCCATCTCTGTTGGGAAAACAATGCACTTCTGATAGAATAGGGAATGTGGCACCTTGTTGATGGTTGCCTTTGATAACGTGCACCATTTTAAGAGTCCAGCTCTGGTGGTTGCAATGCTAATCTTGTTTTGACATAGACCTTCCCACCAGATAGTCTTCACATTTAAGCGGAAAAACTCAATTAAAGGCTGAGCCTATGTATGATGATGATTTCTGTGCCTACTCTCTGCAGATGGAAGCGAGGGCTGCAATGATGGAAGGAGAGCTTGCAACTCAGGAGAGCACGTAAGATAATAGCTCTATAGTGCATGATGTATGTTCACAGTGTAGCATCTGTCGCATGTGTACACGTACGTACATGTATGTGATGTACTTATGCACACACATCACATGCAGCAACACTTAAGTACTCTCACAAACAGGTGGTAACGAATTGCAGCAGCTGTTCCTCTCTCACCATGTCACAGGTATGAGGAGGTCCACACTGCTCTGGTGGAGGCACACGAAACCTTCAATAGCGAACTGTCCGAGCTCTACAGGGTACAGGGTCCAGCATATGAATGCTTTGTTCAATACGTGTCAACTTAATTTCCATGCTGGATAGTTGGAAATGGTTCATCTGGACAGGAATCGTAGTGAGAATAGTTATGGCCGCAGTGCTGTAGGTTTAACCTAGACCTTCTTCAGCTTTGCACATGGCCAAAGATGAAAAGAAGGCCTGGAACTGTGTTGTGTGTGTGCGGTCTCAGTCATAATCTGTTGTGCTTTTCTTTCTTAGAACACTGAGGCCAAGGAACTGGAGAGAGTGAACACTCTCAAAGATGCTCTACAGGAGTTTACAGTGTAGGCAGCTTCATGGACTCGGCATGAACTGTGCACAGCAAACATGACATTTTCTATTCCCTTCCACACTTTTTCCTCTCCCCCCTCCTCCTCCTCCCTCATCTCCCCCCTCCTCCCGTTCCTTCCTCTTCTCCCTTCCCTCCACACCTCCCTCTCTCCTCCTTCCTCCCTGGCCTCCCCCTCTCTACTCACCAGAACACTTTCCAACACTGCTCCTGCGTATCTGGAGAGCATGCAGCACATTGTGATGAGCGTGGATGAGATTGATGGCTCCAGTGACATCCGGTGTTTTGTCGAGGGACACGAAGAGCTGTTGACCCCACCCCCTCCTCCTGAGCTAGAGAAACACCGGATCAGGGTGAGCACCTTGTCAGAGAAGAGATTTACATTATCGATCGCTCGGGATGTCTTTATAGAATGTTCATTGCTCCAAAGGATACAGCAGGCCTTCCATGTCAGGATGATGGCAGTGATGTGAGAACAGAGCCGAGGGAGGGGTCCTCTCCAGAGAGCACTGCCAGCGGCGACAGCGAGACGGAACCAGAAACTGCAAGCTCCAACACCAACGAACTGGAGCAGAGTTCAAGTCCAGTCAGACCTGCCTTACCTGACAAACCACAAAAGATGGGTCGGCCTGCTGTTGGTACAGATAAGAGGAAGGAACATTCTGTTGTCAAGGATGGGAACGTGAAACCAGGCAATGTGATTTCCAAGCAGCAGAGTTTGGGTTCGGAGAGAAGTACGTTCCAGCGGAAGGTGCAGAGTGAACTGGGAGGCAGCTCTCCAGATTCCAAAAGCAGATCTCCTCCCCCCTCCCACGCAGCACATATTTTAACGACACAGGCATCTTCCACCGCTGCCAGCATCAAGGGATCAGTCAGCGAGAAAGGAGAGAAGAGACAGACCGTAGCGAAACCTCCCCCGGCTCCGAAGCCGGTCTCCTTGTCCTCCAGCACCAGCACAGAGGAGAGTAATGTCAAACGTCCTGACACTAAGCTCCCGGTTAATCCCCAACCCTCTGGTAGTGATAGAGTGGATACGCATGAGGGAGCACCTGTGACAAAACAGAATCCAAATTCTACAGCACCATTAAGGGAAAGAACTGGCAGCGGCAGTAAGCGACCCTCTTCTAAGAAAAATGAAAATGGACGGAAGACTCAGTTGAAGACACAGGGTCCAACCAGGAGTGCATCATTAGGCAGATACCCACACAAACTAAGAACTAGTGTTGTGGAGGAGGATGGCAGAAATCATTCTAAGTCAGGAGGTAGTCCAAGGTCTGATTCCATGGCCAAACTGAAGGCAAAAAAGGAAAATGAGGTACCACAAAATCCACACTTGCTGCAGCTGCTCTCCCAGTTGCAGGAGTGTGCAGCTGCCAGTGACTACTACAGCCTGCTTGGTGTGGGCCCCTCTGCCACTGGCGCCGACCTTGCAAAGGCTCGGAGGGATAAGTCCCGGGAGCATCATCCTGACCACTTTGGGGGTGACCATGAGCAGAGAGCTAGGTGAGATGGAATGTACATCAGAATATACTTACCTTTAGGGGTATGTGTATTATATTTAATTTAGCCTCGTTCCCTGGCTTCCAAGCACCTGGGAATGAGGCTATAATATAGTTGGATGTTTTATTATTGATTGACTGAGTAATCACATGTTGAGTGAGTACGATGGCTACTAGTGTATGTGTGGCATTCACTCAAAGGAGGTGTGTCCATCCGTCCTCCTCCTCCCACCTAGGGCTGAGGAGCAGCTGGTGAGGATAAACCAGGTGTTCCAGGATGTGCTGAAGGGTGAAGAGACCAGGGCACTCTACAACCAGCTTTGTCACTTCAGACAGGTAATGGTTACCACTCTGTTTGTGGGTCCAGTGATACAACAGACTAGCCTCATTTCATAGGAACGTTAACATACATTACCATTTCGATTATCGATTTGGTGCGGGGGGGGGGGGGGGGGGGTTATTAGTCCCAGCATGCGTTTGTTAACATTTCTGTGTGTCCACGCTTGCGTACTACCTATATTGAGTTGCTAGAACTAGGCTACCCAAATCACAGAAATTCTGTAACTCTTGGGTGGTATGGCTGACATAAATATTTATTTCAGGCAATCTGAGATATATATATGGCCTGGTGAATTCCAATCTCCAGTGGAAGAGGACTATGGATGACATTCCAGCAACTTCACATATGTGACTTACTTTCCTCTCTCCTCTAGATGTACCCCCGTATCCTTGATCAGGGTTGTCATAGGTTACAAACTGCTGAAGGGAAGCTTTTAGCCCTCCACCGTGCAGTGAAGAGGGCCCAGATGCCCCTGGCACTGATGGAGGAGATCCAACTAGCACTGAACCTGATCAGAACACGACTCAAGATGCTAGACAGTTCATAGTCAGGTGCCACACTTCAAGCTGTGTGTCATTAATACTTTATTTTTTGTGGTCTTTGATTGATTTTGTGGAGATATATACTTGGAAATTTTTAAATTGTTTGACAAAGTGAAGAGTTACAACAAATCATTCACATGACAACAGTAACTGTTGATACTCTTTGTCACTCCACAAACGGTTGCTTGCAGGAAAATTAAGTGGAAACGATGTGGCATCACTCTATATACTCTCAAAGAGGGTTTCTCAAACCTGCACAAGTAGACTGGAGTGTGATGAAGAGCTTACTATAAGGGCTGCTAGACAGGCTAAATATAAAGAAAAGGAAGGAATTCCTGGCCTGTCTGTCAGATATGGCAACACTATGCATAGCTGGAAATGGACACCTATTAGGACAACAACACCCATAGCTTATAGAACCAGAACAAGAATTAAACAGTAATGAATTTAATTGCATACTATGTGTTGTAAATTGTCTCATGGGCCAAATGTGGCCTGCTGCCCATGGGGTGTGACAAAAAAAATCTTTCATTCATATAGCATCATGCTCGTTTTCATCACCAAGGGTGTGGAATGCATGTCTAGACCTTTCTTGACACTCGGTCTGAAGATGAACAGAGATCAGATGGAGGTGGGCTGATTGCCATCACTGTTAGTCCGAACGATTGTCGACTCTATCCTAAAGATTGAAATATTAACCATTGGAGTACGTACTTTATGTATACACACCTACTAAAATTTCCTGAGTATGCAGGGTCCAGAGTTGTTTGCTTTGAAATTATGGCCAGGTTACTCAATTATGATTTCACAGCTGCACTGTCCGACTCTCAGAACTTGCATGCAGCTTCCTGGACACTTAAATTTGGATGAGTGACTTAATTGATCAGCACTCAAATTTAATGACATGTTTCACACCATTTCCAGAGTCTAGACTAAGAACATGAGACACACCGCCTCACAGACAGCAATCACCTTCAACAGTAGTGACATTGTATCAGATAAACAGGACTATAGTTACTGTGTTGGTGTGAAATTGAGGGAGAATGAGTGAGTGATGTGTGTGTGTGTGCAAAGTCTCAAGTCTTTTGCTTGCTGATCTTCTTGTGGACCATGGACCGGAAGTCGGACAGGATCTGGTTCTCACGCTTTGCCCTCTCGTCACGGTTGAACATTGCAAGAGCTCGCCTGAAGGGATCAAGAGATACACAAAAGCCAAGTTTCTAGCTTATAGTCATCCACGCATCATGGTGCTTTGTATCTGGTCCTGTGTCCAGCACTTGCCTGTCATCTGCATTGTAGATCTGGTTCTCCTTTCTGATACGTACAGCCTCCATGCGACGATGCCTGGCAGGATGGGGGAGGGGAGGGCATGGTCAACAGACAGGTCCATTAGTAGGCAGGGGGCAACATAGGCATTGGCCCATCACACTAAGCAAGAGCGCATGATGTCATCATGCGCTCTTGCACTAAGACAGCATGCACTGCTGGTGAAAGGATATGAGTCTACACGCCCACTTTCATACCAAACACGACCCAAAGTAACAAGTTTTCGCTAACGCCGATCATCAGTTGAACATTGGTATCAGCACCAGTATCGGTTTATAATCAGTATCGGTGGAATTACCTCATACAGTGACCGATGTTGTTCAATTTTTCTTTGGTGGGTGAGGACTATGTTTGGCATGCATGTATGTATAGTACACTGTATAATGCTTCCTTCGATATTTGAAGCATGAACAAGCCAAATATCCTGTAATCGGATCAGTTATCGGTATTGGCCATCAACCACTAGTAATTATTGGTTATCGGAATATCACAGTGGAGGTTGGACACATTTTCCTATCACTGCGTTTGAACAGAAATAATTGCGTGCTTTACGTTCCTAACCTTGCCAGCCTTGTTCCCACGTCAATATGGCCTGGGACCGAAGGTAAACGTAAAGTGCCAATGAGAAGTGAAGCTACAGTTGGGGAGTTTGAAAGGTAGGAGTGCGTTGAAGTCGCTTCAGGTTGGGAAGGCATCCAGTTGGAGTACTGGGAGTGTGACTTCTCCGCCATCCCGCGCGGCCGATCCTTCAAGAGGCCGTACAGCCAAAGTGACCGTTGACGGCATATATTTGGAATCTACATGTACTCTACTGGAGCTTTCGAATGATGTTAAGATACTCCTAAAGACAACCGAGAACACACTTCAGTATAGTCAAGAGTTTGTGAACCTCCATATAAAGTCGCCTATGCATGTAGGTCACACAACTGTGTCCAACCTCCTCTGGGAATATCGGCTTATCGGTACACCACTACTAACGTTACTCTGTAATGAATCTCTGCTGTCCATTAAGCGAACACACACTCCTATTTGCTGTCAGAAAATGTCTACTGTTTGAGTCTACTACTCTCCCTACCTGCTTCCACTCATGACGTAGCCAGAATCCTCAAAAACCGAGATCTCATTACTTGTGAGCCCGATCTCTCCCCTGCGAGGTATCCTCTTCCCAGCCTCCACGTACGCGGCCATTGCCTCTCCCTCACCAGGCAGCAGTGCGTGGCCAAAGCTAGAATGAGAGAACAAGTGCAATCAATGTCCATATATGGTGGTGGGTATTATCACCAGGGACTTACTCCTTCTTGTTGACACTAGTCTGGACAGTGATCTCAGGAACAGGACCAACAAAGGCATCATTGGCATCCCTCTTCATCTTCTTTTCCACCCACACCCCCTCCTCCCCTTCCTCACTTTCGGACTCTGATGAACTTTCAACCTTCTTCCTGTGCTTCTTACTCCTAGAAATAATGAATTTGAAAATATATTTCCATTTGCAAATTACCAAATTAACCCCCCCCCCCCCCCCCAACATACACTCTAGTGGAACCTATGAACTAGTCTCTATAGATACACTTACTAAACACACTTCACTCACTTCTTCTTGTGCTTGTCTCTTGTCTTCTTCCCTTTCTTCCGGTGCTTCCTTCTCTTCCTCCTCTTCTCCCCCTCGTCTGAGTCACTGCTGGAATCTGAGGGCTGCACCAGTTCGGCCATCAGTCTTGCCTCTTCTCGACGTTTCACCACCTCATCGTCATCTGAACTGCAGGAGGAAGGAGACCTTTGTATCACACATACTACACTGTACTACAGTCAAACCTCCGATAGTGGACCCTCCGAGATAGGGACACAATATACTCTACAAAGGACGCTTTTCAAGGTCCCAAATGATTGGTTTGCCTATGGTTCTGATACATTTTGAACCTCCGAGAAGAGGACAACCTCTCTACAAAGGACAAAAGACTTGAATTTATATTGTTCCCGAAGTGTCCTTTGTTTGGAGGTTTGACTGTAAATACTGTTGGACTGAGACGGCCACATGTGCCTACATCTTCGTGTAAGTAGCTGCAATTGAAACAGAACTGCATTGTCTGAACAACTCACTCCAGCTCAGGCGGTGGTGGTGAGAGGCCCCACACCTCAGGTACGCCAGCCACTACCAACTTCTCCCTCTCCTGCCGGCGCCTGAACAGACACACAACCACACACACAGAGTGAAGTGCTAAGCTCTACTAGTGTCCTCCCAGAATCCTTCACACGGAACAGAAAGGATTGAATCATGTATTCTGTTCTACTAGGACTGTAGTCCTGTTCACAAGAACCCTTGTCACGCTTTATCATGCACGCCTCTGAGGTTAGACATACACTCAGAACACTGCCCAAATGCAACTAATAATGGATAAGGCCGTTTTTCACCTTGCTAAGAAATCACTCTGTGGTCTGCCCCTCTCTCTCCAGCCTCCGTACCTGAGAAGATGACCACCCACTTCAGTGACAAGACAATCAACCACTAGTAAAATGCCCTATCTTTACCCTAGCCCGCGAGTCCCGTTGTGTCCGCGTTCATGATGGTGTTGTTTTCGCTCCCTGGATCTCGACCGAGATCTGCGTCTCTGATGGTGGCTGGAGTAGCCACTGTAAGGTGGGCTTCTAGACCGACCCCGAGGGTAGCTTTCAACGCCTGTGGGCATCACAGTGTCCTCGCTGGCGACGTGTTTACGTTTATTGGTTCAAAATTTCAAACTCTATGACGTTAACTTAGAGTGCTCCAATTATGCGCAAAAGCACTTAGCAGGTAATATCAAACAGTGAGGAAATGGCTGCGACCAGTCGGGGTCTAGTGTGTTTGTTTGGTCTGGTTTCTCTTCTGTGGGTTGTGGGGAGTGCAGAGGGACCAAAGAAACTGACCCACCCTGCGCTGACGGGAACTGCATCACTCACACTGAAGGTGCTCTACTGGTAAGTTATCTGCAAGTTCCTGAAGTTGAGTGCATCATGGATAATTAAGACTACTCCATGAGTGCATGTTGTTCATGTTGAAATAATCATGCACAAAAGCACAAAAGGTGTTTGTACAGAAGGTGAGTGTACTCCCCTTTGTTGACTGGCAATGAAAGCAGTAGCATGTGTGGAGTCATCGTTCTACCAATATAATGCATTCGTGCACATGATTTTACCCTGTAGCTACTCCTGAGGGTACCGCAAGGTGTTTGAGCAGTATGCACAGGTGCTCCAGTCGGATATCCCTCATCTCAGCGTCGAAGGTGTCACCTATCCTCCCCCCCTCTTCAACCAGTACCTCAGTAACGTGCTATTTGTTGTGAGGATGGCACTTCTGCTGCTGTTGGCTGCCGGACCAGATGCTCTGCGGTACATCGGGATTGAGAACCCTCCCCACATCTATATCTGGGCCCAGGAGAACAAGGTGAGAGATAGTCTCATTCCTAGATCATATGCGTGGTTTGGGAGTGAGATATGTAACAATTTGGCAGAAATCTATTTTCCCGTCCTTTTTGTTTCACAGGTAACAGCCTTTCTGATTTTGTTTCTCCTGGGAGGACAGATTGAAAACCAGCTTCTCTCCACAGGAGCATTTGAAGTCTACCTTAATGGTTAGCAACAGGAGCTTATGAGCTGACTACAAACTTGGAACAATTGCTCTGCCCCCCTCCCCCCAGGGGACCCAGTTTGGTCCAAGTTGGAGACTGGCAGGCTTCCGTCTCTGAGTGAGATGAAAGGGTTCATTGAAGAGCCTCATCAGTTTGCTTCTGTCAGTGATGGACCACCAGTGGGATAGCATAGGCCGATTGCCAGTCACAGGTGCTGTTAGTGGACAGTGTACTACTTTGTGTGATGTAACATCACATACAACTGGGTTTTGTGTGGCCAAGTGCATGAGACAAAGGCAGCTTTTGTCTATAGCCAAGAGTACATTCAGACTAGCCTCGTTCCCAGGCCGTCTCCTGCTCCATTTTTAGCCACATAAATACGTGACCTTTGAGCCCCCGTTAGATAAGTATCTGATGGGAGTTCAAAGGTCATGTATGTGGGCTAAAAACAGAGCAGGAGACGGCCTGGGAACAAGGCTACATTCACTGCTCAAGTGATTTTATCTGCAATCAGTATTACATGATCTGATTTGAAGAAATCTGGTCTTGTCTAGTTTTAGAACTGCTCATTCTAATTCCTTGCCACTTAACAGACATTGGGTATGCCAGTAGTCCATCATCATTTTAATTGTAATTCTCATCATCTATCCAGTGTGCTGAGAGATCGTGGACTGCTCATGATGGTGTGTGACTAAACTACCTCTGTGTGGGGCCACACACCTGATGCACTGGATGCAAGTCATGTGACCTTTGTGTGACACTAGGACTGGCACTTAGCTCTGTATGTATGTGATGTTGGAAAGATTTATATTTGTATTGAGATAAATTATATCAAAAATGACTACAGTGATATTGCTGATGGAGTGGCTTTAGTCAAGAGTTCTTGCTAGTTTACAGCTGCAGTATACAGCTAGCTTGGGGGTGGCTGGATAGTCAAGCATGAATCAAGGTGATGATTTAGGTCCACGTTTGAGATGCCTACAAACTCCTTTCCACACACGGGGCACCTTGCCACTGCCCTACGTTTCCGCGCTGCCATGACGGGAGGACAGTCCTCGGACTTCCTCTTGCCTAGCATAACATTCTGTCCCTTTTCTCCCTTCCTCTTCAGTTCCAGTTCCACAGCTGTTTCCTCATCAACTAGGACTGGGTTCTCTCGACTGGTGGAAGACGGAGCTTTGGCAAAGCTTGCAGTGAGTTTCATCTGTGTCCCTCTGGCTTTAGAAGCACTTATTTCTGCTCCTCGAACACTTGTCTTCACCTCCTGTCTTGAAGTGGCATTATCACACACACCCTCTATCTCTGAGCTGTTTGATTTGAGTGACAAACTGGGTGCATCCGTTACACAACTAACGGTGCCTGACCCTTCCTTTGCTGTCAGATTCAACTCCCCAGCTCTTGGGCCTGCTTTGGGTTTGAAGAAGTTACGGAGTGTAACAGGGGGAGTGAGGGCCTTCGCAAGAGATTTCTTGTTGACAGGGGACTCCGGCTCAATAGTTAGATTCTTGGCTGCCGTGGGGAGGGACATGTGGAGGGGGAGGGGTTGGGCCTGCAGTGGTCAAAGTAAAGTAACAAGCAGATGTCGTCTCAACCCATGGATACCCACCCTCAACAGTAATTCCTACAGGTCCTTTACCCCAGATTGCTGTGCATGCTGGAGAGCCTTGAGGAGGGATGCCACCTCTGAGATGAGAGGGAGGGGGTACCGGATACCAATGAGCCTCCGGCCATCGTCCAGCTGCACCCGTACCACTCGCAGTGATCTTGTCTCTTTGCTGAGCTCCAGGTGGACAGCGTTCCTGACGAGGGTGATCTCAAGGAGGGAGAGGAGTGGGAGGATGCCCCCAGAGAGCAGGTGGATGTGGGACAGACGAGACCCAACTGGAAGGGGCAATACACCTCTAAACATGGAAGCTTGCATTGTAAAATCTCTTGGCCCATTCCCAGACCTCTCCTGGTCTTGGAATGAGACTACAGATATCACAGCTTTGAATAGGCACATGCATGTGGCTTACTGAGGCACTGGGATGCATTCTTGCATGACGGTCCATGGATACAATTGTCCTTGGTGGTCTTGTACTGAGCCTTCCATCCTTCCTCTACATCACAAACAACGTTGCAAGATGCAGCTATCAATACAGCAGCAAGATGGCATGGCAACGGTACAAGGTCTATCTTGCCTGCTTCCTCTGGTGAGATGCGAGTGTACTTGCTCAGGAGGTCTGTCTTGGTTTCCTCATAGAAGGAGCGACCAGTGTTGGGCCTACAGAAACAGCAACAGTCATTGAGACCAGGAGTGAGAATTAGGGCTCCTAACTAGGAATACGCATGCGCAGTGTGTTGGACGGTCACAGGTTGCGACACCGGTAGTCTGGTGCGTACGTGAATGACCACCCCTTGATCATCATTCATGTCCATGAAACAAGACAGTTTGCCAACAAATGTAACAGCTCAGTAGCTATAATAATACACACAATCTGTCACATCAAGATCCTAGAGGGTAACATGACAGTCACATGACTCACCTAGTGATTTTGAAGAGGTGCGAGGCACCCTCTTTCTGCAGGGCCAGCAGGTAGAGGTGGCGGTGGTATTGCTCTCTCCTCGAGCGGTAAAACCCACTGCTCCTTGTGTCAGCAGCCTGTTGGGCAAGGGAGGAGGCCTCTTCCCAGCTCACACCCCTGTCTGCCACCACATGTGTGTGGCTGCAAGGAATTCAGGAATAGAGGAAAGACTGGAACATGAAACACAGAACATGGACAATGGTACACAGAATGGAATGCGAAGTATAGAGAATGGAATGCGAACACTACACAAAATTGAATAGGAATGGAATGTGAACAGTGCACAGAATGGAATGCGAGTTGGAATGAGGATCACAGAGTGGACTACATTGAACACTCACATGGTTGGCACGTGTGAGAGCTTGTATTCAGCAAACACCTCTCTGGGAGTACCAACCATCATAATGGACTTGGCCATGATATCCGTGACTCCTTCGTTGAACCTATATACAAGCACATATATAATAAGCATGAGGCAGACTCTTCTCCTTCTTGATTCCATGCCTGGAGCTACAGATCAGAATTTGGATGTTCAGCTTGGGCAGGAGGCCTGTTTGGATGTTCAGCTTGGGCAGGAGGCCTGGGCTGCCGTGACACACCTTCCCTCCCTCTTGGCGGTGCTGATGACAGCAGAGAGCACCTCACAGAAGTAGCCAAAGATCTGAAATTAGGAGGACAAAAGTCAGTGTAGCATTGTAAGATGTGCCTCTATCACGCCCCCTCACCAGGTTTTGCTGGTGGACCTTTAGGCCAAGGATTCTGTTCAGGAACCTGCTGACATCCCCTGTCTCCCCCTCTGCCACGCCCATCAGACCAACACTCTCCTGGAAGATCACATCAACAAACAGATAAAGACAGCTGCTACAATGTACGTGTGTACATAATATACTATCACGTGGGTATCATCACCTGCAGAATGGAGAAGAATCGTTCCAGCTGAAGGTCCTCTGTAACCCCAGTAGCTACGGAAACTGCCTGCAAGCTGACACCACCATACAGGTCGCGCTGAAGACAATCAACCCAAAATTAGTTTGCAATTACTTGCATGTCTGGCCACACCCACATCCCTCCCTCGATCCCCCCTCACATACACGCACATCGTCTGGCCACACACCCACATCTCCCCTCTCTCTCTCTCTCTCTCTCTCTCTCTCACACACACACACACACACACACACACACACACACACACACACACACACACACACACACACACACACACACACACACACACCCACACACCAACCCACCCACCCACCCACCCACCCACCCACCCACCCACCCACCCACCATCTGGTCACACACCTGCCTCCCCCCTCCCCCCTCCCTCACACACATGTACACACCCACCGTGAGAATGGAATTGTACACTTGTCTGAGAGCTGAGCGGCCATACTGTGTATCAAAATTGAACTCGCTGAATTCTACCCCTGTAGCAGCACGCCTATCTCCCTTGGTGAGAGCACCTTGTGGGGAGAGGGAGGAAATGTGAATGTTGGTACCAGGGTATGTGTCTCCAGCTTAGCAACTATGCTATTTTTTTACCGAGGGTCTGCAGCCTCTTGGCAACAGCAGCAGCAAATCTCCTTTCCCCGCCAAGGTTGGTTGTGATTAGCTGGTAGAGGGGACCACTGTGATGTCGGGTGTGTGTCGGGAGTGTGTGCGTGTGTGGGTGTGTGTGAATAGTGTGTGGGTGTGCAAGTGAGTGTGAATAGTGTGTGTGAGTGGGTGTAATTACATCATTAAAGAGGCTGCCCCTGTAGAATTAGAAGGTGTATGCTAACAGGTACATACTCCAGCACATTAACACCAATATTCATAGACCATATTCATAGACCATATCACCAATATTCATAGCACATGAATGTCTTTATGTGATCAAACCCATAAGCGGAGCAAACCCAGTCAGGCTATAAAAGCTCACCCACCACCGAACAAGGTTAGTGTTGGCCACGAGCTCCTTCTTGATTTGAAATACAATTTTTGGAAGGGCTGGTGCCTGGTTGAACTACTTTAGCCAGGTTACTGAGCCCACATTATTTTTGGAAAAATTTCAAGCCACAATGACAGACTCTTTGCACTAGTAAGGGTTCTCATTAGCCTCGTACCCAGTCCCACGCCCAGCTTTTCGTCGCTGCTTAGTACCGTACTGCAAGCGACGAAAAGCTAGGCGTGGGACTGGGAACGAGGCTAGGTTCTCATCAGAACAAACTTCAGTTCCTGGTGTGCGCTCCCCATGCAGTAAAATGTAAACCTGGAGGTCCCCCATTAAGATATTTTAGTACTAGAACTAGATCTAAACTCATCCAAAACATGCTTGAAGTGGACCTGTTTTATCTGAAACAAAACCTGTAAGTTGCTTTGCTCGCTTTGGCTAATCATAATCAGAGTCCGGTGCCAGGCAGCTCTCTGGGCTACGCAAAGGTGTTGCGAGCTCTTGCCATCCTCACCGAGTTCCGTGTAGACCATTACTCTGACTCACTTGTGCAATAGTGTCTCTGACAAAGAGTTTAAGCACGGACCGTCTTGTTCTGACTCCATCCTATCTGACAGAAGATGCTATGAAGCAAGTTCTCTCCTTCTCTCCCCCCCATCCCTCCTTCTCCCTCCTTCCCATCTTACCGTCCCTCCCCTACCTCGACTGGTTTGCTCTGTGTGTTCTCCCCAGCTGTTGTACTGCCTTCTCTGCACTCCAGGCCAGCTCCATGGTGATGTGGAACCGTCGGCACTGGTTACCCACCCCCATGTCCGCATGCAGTGAGATACCTGAGGAATGGATGGCCACATTCCCAGTCCAGTAAGCACGGAATGGAATGAAAATATGCATGTCTGTACCTGTGCTGGCTGCATCAGATATGATGGCAACCAGTTTCTTTCCATCCATGAACGCAGTGCGCTGTGAAGTGGATACCAAGTGATTGCATGTAGAGAGTGTGTGGTCTACTACAACAGGCATACTCAACAAGGAAACAGAGCCAAGAATCTGACCTCTCGGTTGTTGAGGCTCTCGAGTGAGGTCCCCCCACTGTCTCGTAGTTCATAGTGCACTCTGTCTCCCCTCCCACATCTCACCACCCTCCCTCTTCTCCCTGTCATCTCCGCCACAGACTCCGGACCACCAAGCTGGTCAATAACGTCATCCAGTGGGCTGCAGTGATGTAACCAATGCAGTCAAACGATAGTACAGTCATGTGACCATTGTAGTCATGTAACAATATAGTCATGTGGCAGTCAAATAATGATACCTGTTTGGTAGCTTCATTTTGGAGACAAATTCAAGTAGCATGTCCTTTGCAGTGACACTCCAGAGGTCCTGAATAGGAGGCGTCTGAGGTAGGAGAGAAGGAGGAGGAAGCAGGGTAGGAGGGAGGACACAGCGAGGGAGAGGAGGAAGCAGGCAGGGAGGGACGAGGGAGGGAGGGAGCAGGGAGGAGGAGCAGGAGGGAGGGAGGGAGGGGAGGAAGCAGGGAGGGAGGGAGGGGAGGAAGCAGGGAGGGAGGGGAGGAAGCAGGCAGGGAGGGAGGAGGGAGGGAGAGAGGGAGCAGGGAGGAAGGAGGGAGAGAGGAAGCAGGAAGGGAGGAGGGAGGGAGAGAGGAAACAGGGAGGGACGGAGCGAGCAAAGAGGGAGAGAGTCTCATTCTTAGATCATATGCATGGTTTGGGAGTGAGATTATGTAACAATTTGGCAGAAATCTAATTTCCCGTCCTTTTTGTTTCACAGGTAACAGCCTTTCTGATTTTGTTTCTCCTTGGAGGACAGATTGAAAACCAGCTTCTCTCCACAGGAGCATTTGAAGTCTACCTTAATGGTTAGCAACAGGAGCTTATGAGCTGGCTACCAACTTGGAACAATTTTAATAACCTCTGCCCCCCTCCCCCCAGGGGACCCAGTTTGGTCCAAGTTGGAGACTGGCAGGCTTCCGTCTCTGAGTGAGATGAAAGGGTTCATTGAAGAGCCTCATCAGTTTGTTTCTGTCAGTGATGGACCACCAGTGGGATAGCATAGGCTGAGTGCCAGTCACAGGTGCTGTTAGTGGACAGTGTACTACTGTAACATTGCAGATACAACTGGGTTTTGTGTGGCCAAGTGCATGAGACAAAGGCAGCTTTTGTCTATAGCCAAGAGTACATTCAGACTAGCCTCATTCCCAGGCCGTCTCCTGCTCCGTTTTTAGCCACATAATATGCGACCTTTGAGCCCCCATCATTTGACGGGAGTTCAAAGGTCATGTATGTGGCTAAAAACAGAGCGGGAGACAGCCTGGGAACAAGGCTACGTTCAGACTTCTGCTCAAGTGATTTTATCTGCAATCAGTATTATATGATCTGATTTGCAGAAATCTCATCGCCTATAGTTTTAGAACTGCTCATTCTAATTCTTTGCCACTTAACAGACATTGGGTATGCCAGTAGTCCATCATCATTTTAATTGTAATTCTCATCATCTATCCAGTGTGCTGAGAGATCGTGGACTGCTCATGATGGTGTGTGACTAAACTACCTCTGTGTGGGGCCACACACCTGATGCACTGGATGCAAGTCATGTGACCTTTGTGTGACACTAGGACTGGCACTTAGCTCTGTATGTATGTGATGTTGGAAAGATTTATATTTGTATTGAGATAAATTATATCAAAAATGACTACAGTGATATTGCTGATGGAGTGGCTTTAGTCAAGAGTTCTTGCTAGTTTACAGCTGCAGTATACAGCTAGCTTGGGGGTGGCTGGATAGTCAAGCATGAATCAAGGTGATGATTTAGGTCCACGTTTGAGATGCCTACAAACTCCTTTCCACACACGGGGCACCTTGCCACTGCCCTACGTTTCCGCGCTGCCATGACGGGAGGACAGTCCTCGGACTTCCTCTTGCCTAGCATAACATTCTGTCCCTTTTCTCCCTTCCTCTTCAGTTCCAGTTCCACAGCTGTTTCCTCATCAACTAGGACTGGGTTCTCTCGACTGGTGGAAGACGGAGCTTTGGCAAAGCTTGCAGTGAGTTTCATCTGTGTCCCTCTGGCTTTAGAAGCACTTATTTCTGCTCCTCGAACACTTGTCTTCACCTCCTGTCTTGAAGTGGCATTATCACACACACCCTCTATCTCTGAGCTGTTTGATTTGAGTGACAAACTGGGTGCATCCGTTACACAACTAACGGTGCCTGACCCTTCCTTTGCTGTCAGATTCAACTCCCCAGCTCTTGGGCCTGCTTTGGGTTTGAAGAAGTTACGGAGTGTAACAGGGGGAGTGAGGGCCTTCGCAAGAGATTTCTTGTTGACAGGGGACTCCGGCTCAATAGTTAGATTCTTGGCTGCCGTGGGGAGGGACATGTGGAGGGGGAGGGGTTGGGCCTGCAGTGGTCAAAGTAAAGTAACAAGCAGATGTCGTCTCAACCCATGGATACCCACCCTCAACAGTAATTCCTACAGGTCCTTTACCCCAGATTGCTGTGCATGCTGGAGAGCCTTGAGGAGGGATGCCACCTCTGAGATGAGAGGGAGGGGGTACCGGATACCAATGAGCCTCCGGCCATCGTCCAGCTGCACCCGTACCACTCGCAGTGATCTTGTCTCTTTGCTGAGCTCCAGGTGGACAGCGTTCCTGACGAGGGTGATCTCAAGGAGGGAGAGGAGTGGGAGGATGCCCCCAGAGAGCAGGTGGATGTGGGACAGACGAGACCCAACTGGAAGGGGCAATACACCTCTAAACATGGAAGCTTGCATTGTAAAATCTCTTGGCCCATTCCCAGACCTCTCCTGGTCTTGGAATGAGACTACAGATATCACAGCTTTGAATAGGCACGTGCATGTGGCTTACTGAGGCACTGGGATGCATTCTTGCATGACGGTCCATGGATACAATTGTCCTTGGTGGTCTTGTACTGAGCCTTCCATCCTTCCTCTACATCACAAACAACGTTGCAAGGTATGCAGCTATCAATACAGCAGCAAGATGGCATGGCAACGGTACAAGGTCTATCTTGCCTGCTTCCTCTGGTGAGATGCGAGTGTACTTGCTCAGGAGGTCTGTCTTGGTTTCCTCATAGAAGGAGCGGCCAGTGTTGGGCCTACAGAAACAGCAACAGTCATTGAGACCAGGAGTGAGAATTAGGGCTCCTAACTAGGAATACGCATGCGCAGTGTGTTGGATGGTCACAGGTTGTCACCCCGGTAGTATGGTGTGTACGTGAATGACCACCCCTTGATCATCATTCATGTCCATGAAACAAGACAGTTTGCCAACAAATGTAACAGCTCAGTAGCTATAATAATACACACAATCTGTCACATCAAGATCCTAGAGGGTAACATGACAGTCACATGACTCACCTAGTGATTTTGAAGAGGTGCGAGGCACCCTCTTTCTGCAGGGCCAGCAGGTAGAGGTGGCGGTGGTATTGTTCTCTCCTGGAGCGGTAAAACCCACTGCTCCTTGTGTCAGCAGCCTGTTGGGCAAGGGAGGAGGCCTCTTCCCAGCTCACACCCCTGTCCGCCACCACATGTGTGTGGCTGCAGGGAAGGAATAGAGAAATGAAAGCAAAGAGTGGAACATGAAACACAGAATGTGGACAATGTGAATGGATGTGAACAGTACACAGAATGGAATGTAAGCACGGAATGTGAAATATACTGTAGAGAATGGAATGTGAACACTACACCGAATTGAATGTGACATGCAGAGTGGATTGTGACCAGAACTGGAATGAGCACCAAATACTACACTCACATGGTTGGCACGTGTGAGAGCTTGTATTCGGCAAACACCTCTCTGGGAGCACCCACCATCATAATGGACTTGGCCATGATATCCGTGACTCCTTCGTTGAACCTATATACAAGTGCATATATAATAAGCATGAGGCAGACTCTTCTCCTTCTTGATTCCATGCCAGGAGCTACAGATCAGAATTTGGACAGCTTGGGCAGGAGGCCTGGGCTGCCGTGACACACCTTCCCTCCCTCTTGGCGGTGCTGATGACAGCAGAGAGCACCTCACAGAAGTAGCCAAAGATCTGAAATTAGGAGGACAAAAGTCAGCGTAGCATTGTAAGATGTGCCTCTATCACGCCCCCTCACCAGGTTTTGCTGGTGGACCTTTAGGCCAAGGATTCTGTTCAGGAACCTGCTGACATCCCCTGTCTCCCCCTCTACCACGCCCATCAGACCAACACTCTCCTGGAAGATCACATCAACAAACAGATAAAGACAGCTGCTACAATGTACGTGTGTACATAATATACTATCACGTGGGTATCATCACCTGTAGAATGGAGAAGAATCGTTCCAGCTGAAGGTCCTCTGTAACCCCAGCAGCTACGGAAACTGCCTGCAAGCTGACACCACCATACAGGTCGCGCTGAAGACAATCAACCCAAAATTAGTTCGCAATTACTTGCATGTCTGGCCACACCCACATCCCTCCCTCGATCCCCCCTCACATACACACACATCGTCTGGCCACACACCCACATCTCCCCTCTCTCTCTCTCTCTCTCTCACACACACACACACACACACACACACACACACACACACACACACACACACACACACACACACACACACACACACACACACACACACACACACACACACACCACACACACACACACACACACACACACACACACCCACCCATCTGGTCACACACCTGCCTCCCCCCTCCCCCCTCCCTCACACACATGTACACACCCACCGTGAGAATGGAATTGTACACTTGTCTGAGAGCTGAGCGGCCATACTGTGTATCAAAATTGAACTCGCTGAATTCTACCCCTGTAGCAGCACGCCTATCTCCCTTGGTGAGAGCACCTTGTGGGGAGAGGGAGGAAATGTGAATGTTGGTACCGGGGTATGTGTCTCCAGCTTAGCAACTATGCTATTTTTTTTACCGAGGGTCTGCAGCCTCTTGGCAACAGCAGCAGCAAATCTCCTTTCCCCGCCAAGGTTGGTTGTGATTAGCTGGTAGAGGGGACCACTGTGATGTCGGGTGTGTGTCGGGAGTGTGTGCGTGTGTGGGTGTGTGTGAATAGTGTGTGGGTGTGCAAGTGAGTGTGAATAGTGTGTGTGAGTGGGTGTAATTACATCATTAAAGAGGCTGCCCCTGTAGAATTAGAAGGTGTATGCTAACAGGTACATACTCCAGCACATTAGCACCAATATTCATAGACCATATTCATAGACCATATCACCAATATTCATAGCACATGAATGTCTTTTTGTGATCAAACCCATAAGCGGAGCAAACCCAGTCAGGCTATAAAAGCTCACCCACCACCGAACAAGGTTAGTGTTGGCCACGAGCTCCTTCTTGATTTGAAATACAATTTTTGGAAGGGCTGGTGCCTGGTTGAACTACTTTAGCCAGGTTACTGAGCCCACATTATTTTTGGAAAAATTTCAAGCCACAATGACAGACTCTTTGCACTAGTAAGGGTTCTCATTAGCCTCGTACCCAGTCCCACGCCCAGCTTTTCGTCGCTGCTTAGTACCGTACTGCAAGCGACGAAAAGCTAGGCGTGGGACAGTTCCTGGTGTGCGCTCCCCATGCAGTAAAACGTAAACCTGGAGGTCCCCCATTAAGATATTTTAGTACTAGAATTAGATCTAAACTCATCCAAAACATGCTTGAAGTGTACCCGTTTTATCTGAAACAAAACCTGTAAGTTGCTTTGCTCGCTTTGGCTAATCAGAGTCCGGTGCCAGGCAGCTCTCTGGGCTACGCAAAGGTGTTGCGAGCTCTTGCCATCCTCACCGAGTTCCGTGTAGACCATTACTCTGACTCACTTGTGCAATAGTGTCTCTGACAAAGAGTTTAAGCACGGACCGTCTTGTTCTGACTCCATCCTATCTGACAGAAGATGCTATGAAGCAAGTTCTCTCCTTCTCTCCCCCCCATCCCTCCTTCTCCCTCCTTCCCATCTTACCGTCCCTCCCCTACCTCGACTGGTTTGCTCTGTGTGTTCTCCCCAGCTGTTGTACTGCCTTCTCTGCACTCCAGGCCAGCTCCATGGTGATGTGGAACCGTCGGCACTGGTTACCCACCCCCATGTCCGCATGCAGTGAGATACCTGAGGAATGGATGGCCACATTCCCAGTCCAGTAAGCACGGAATGGAATGAAAATATGCATGTCTGTACCTGTGCTGGCTGCATCAGATATGATGGCAACCAGTTTCTTTCCATCCATGAACGCAGTGCGCTGTGAAGTGGATACCAAGTGATTGCATGTAAAGAGTGTGTGGTCTACTACAACAGGCATACTCAACAAGGAAACAGAGCCAAGAATCTGACCTCTCGGTTGTTGAGGCTCTCGAGTGAGGTCCCCCCACTGTCTCGTAGTTCATAGTGCACTCTGTCTCCCCTCCCACATCTCACCACCCTCCCTCTTCTCCCTGTCATCTCCGCCACAGACTCCGGACCACCAAGCTGGTCAATAACGTCATCCAGTGGGCTGCAGTGATGTGACCAATGCAGTCAAACGATAGTACAGTCATGTGACCATTGTAGTCATGTAACAATATAGTCATGTGGCAGTCAAATAATGATACCTGTTTGGTAGCTTCATTTTGGAGACAAATTCAAGTAGCATGTCCTTTGCAGTGACACTCCAGAGGTCCTGAATAGGAGGCGTCTGAGGTAGGAGAGAGGAAGGAGGAGGAAGCAGGGTAGGAGGGAGGACACAGGGAGGGAGAAGGAGGGAGGGAAGGAGCAGGGAGGAGGAGGAGCAGGAGGGAGGGAGGGAGCAGGGAGGAGGAGGAGCAGGAGGGAGGGAGGGAGGGGAGGATGCAGGCAGGGAGGGAGGAGGGAGGGAGAGAGGGAACAGGGAGGAAGGAGGGAGAGAGGAAGCAGGAAGGGAGGAGGGAGGGAGAGAAGAAACAGGGAGGGAGGGAGCAAAGAGGGAGAGAGGAAGGAGGAAAGGAGGGAGGAAGAGGAAGAGAGGAAGCAGGGAGGGAGGGGGGAAGAAGTGAGAGAGGTATTGATGGAGGAGGGAGGGAAGAAGCAGCTAGTGTTTCACTAAGACCCACCTGGGAATGTATGGTGGTGGGGAAGTGTTCTCGTACAAACCTCTTCAGGATCTCCCGGGTGAGGGACACAAACCCGTCCAGGTTTCCCTCTGTCTGTGAGACCTCGTTCTCCAAGCTGGACTAACAGCATGCAACAGTAGCAGAACAAGAGCAGTTATACCACATTCAAGTTATATAACATCATGTCACATTCCCAAGTCTGCCCCACCTCCAATCTTACTCAATAGGAAAGGACCACAATTAATATACTATAAAAGAGGTATCTAAAACCAATGAGGAAGTCGGGTGTAGGGGATTCAAGAAACTCTGTCTGTGAATACAGAAAATATTTTGCTGTCAGGGGAACATAGGAGTGGAATTCCCCGTTTTGGTGGACGGGAGCTTGGGAGGATTAATCACTGTTTGATGAATTGTCTAGTTATCTAACCTCTCCGGTGGTCTGGAGTCCAATTACGACTGCAAACTCCTCCGATAGGGCCCGCTTTGCCTCCGACACGATTGATGGTACCTTCATGCTTATGCTGGGAGGGAGTGAAGCACTAGTTTACTGAAGAGGTATACATACCTGCACACAAGAGTACACAGTCCAAGAATACTGATCTCAACATAAATACTACACAACCTGGAAAGCATTGTGCTGAGATAGCCACCTACCAGAGTTGCTTGAAGAACCGCTGGTGTGCACCCCAGAACGTGGACCAAAGACGCTGGTTGGGGGCTCCAACCCGTGCCTGAGCAATGTTGAGAGATTTGTGAAGCTCGCTCCTACAGGGAAGAGAAGAGACAGCTGTTTGAAATACAGATTCTGTGCCGTGAAAGACATGTGTGGTAGTGCCTACCACACATGCGCAGCAGTGTCATAGGTCTGGATTTGCTCCTCGCTGAGAGGGACCTCAAGAGTTGTGAACTGCAGAGGAACATGTCATGTGACTGTCATGTGATCATACAGCAGCACTCTTCCAAATTAAAAATAAGGCTAGTGTAGTGTCGGGTTCAGGTGAAGCTGAGTGCAGAGGATCAAGATATGCAGATGTGGAGTCGGTGACTCTGTGCTCACTTCTGCTTGTCTGAAACTGAGTCCTCGGGAGACGTACAGCCCTGCAGACTTCATCTCCATCGCTAACATTTCAGCTGCTCCCAGCCCTCGCTTGGTGATACTCTCCAGGAAGGTGTCAAAGCTCTTGTAGGCCATCCCTTCCCCCCATAGACCCAGACGCTCCATATATGCCTGTGAAGTGGGGGAAGGAGGGAGGGAAGGAGGAGGGAGAGGGAGGGAAGGAGGGAGAGGGAGAGAGAGAGGGAAGGAGGGAGAGGGAGAGAGAGGGAGAGAGAGAGGGAAGGAGGGAGATGGAGAGAGAGAGGGAAGGAGAGAGAGGGAAGGAGGGAGAGGGAGAGAGAGAGGGAAGGAGGGAGAGGGAGAGAGAGAGGGAAGGAGGGAGAGAGAGGAAGTAGCTACTGCAGATGACGAGTTGTTGATTTCTACTGCCTTACTAAGTTCTTGACGTCACTGACTCCAGTAGCACTACAGTATACCACCCTGGCCTTGGGGAGCATTCTAGGAGAGAAGCTGAGCCTCATCAACTTCAACTGGTTCAATACCCTCTCCACACAACCACATACTTCTGTATGGTCGTCACGGCAACAGCCACCTTGGTGCTCCGGTTTTCTCTGCCAGGGATAAAGTTCTTGGCCTTGTGGCACTCATCAAAAATGAGGCAGCCATTGAACAGTTCCCCTCCACACCAGTCCACCAGCTGCTGGAGTCGGCTTCTGCTGCGCCCGCCTATCGGAGGGGGGTGGCTCAGTTAGCCACAAATAGAACAGAACCGGCCGCCAATTACATAACGGAACTGAATGTGCATGTTCTAGCTTTTGTTCCCAGGTGGTTAGTGAAGACAGGGCCAGGTGTCTATGGCGGTGAAGCTACGTGTGCATTGTGCACGTGTGTGTATGTGTGGCACACAAGTACCTTTCTGAATGCTGCTGACTAGGGTGGCATAGGTGGAGAAGACCAGACCCTCCTTGAACCCAGCCGGGAGACCAAGGACCCTGTACAACACACAAACACTCCGTATTCTCAAGGTCAGGCATCCAGCAACAAACTCAAGGTAATAGGGTTTACTTTTATTGGGGGGTGGTTATATATTAAGACCCAGCCATACCTTCCATCAGGAGCGCCACGAAGCTCATAAGCTCCTGCTTCCGTGACAACACACAATGAGTGACTCTAGTATATCCCACAGCCATTGTGTGTGGCACACACACTGCAGGTACCTGGTCTCCTTGTCCAGCTGCTGACAACCGTCAATGACCTTGATGTAGCACCCAATGTCACGGAGATCCCTTTGAAGAGACAAGCAGGTGGAAATTACAATGCATCTTCTCACCCACCTCTCCTCCTTCCGCCCTCCTCTTATCCACCCACCCACCTCCCCCCTTTCACCTCCTTCCCCACCTCCCCCCTCCATCTACTTGCCTCCTTCCCCACCTCCCTCCCCCCCGACCCACTTCCCTCCCCTCCACCCATCCACCTCTGCCCTCTACACATACCAACCTCCATCATCCAATCCACCCCAACATATACCTCTCGGCATCCATCTTGAGGTCATGTGACACACTGAACCAGATATGCTTGTACCTCCCCCGAGCGTAACTGTCAAGGATGATTCCAGCAATCTGAAGAGGAACGTGTACTAACCGGTAACACAAGCTACCCACCTAGCACCCCTCCACCCTCTCACCTGCCTCCCCTTCCCCACGCCAGCACCATCCCCAATGAAGAACCCAGCCCTACTGCCACTCGGGAGGACTGTCAGGTGGCGCTGGCACTGCACGAGGACAGGTGTACATGTATGTGTCAGACCTCAGGAGTTACAACTAAGTCCCCCCCCCCCCCCCCCCCCCCCCCACCCCATGCATGTGTACATGTGTGTGTGTGTGTGTATGTGTGCACATCAACAAGAAGGCTCATACAGCATAGAGGATGCCTTCGAGCTGTAAGCTGCTGAGTTTGCCAGAGGAGATGAGGTGGGACGGGATGGAGGCTTGGAGGGAGTAAGTGGCAGGAGGCAGAGGAACATCCTACGAAGGGAATCACATTGTCACAGCAGTGACCATAGTTACGTAGGAACACTTGGTATTGGCTCACAGCAAGTAAGGCTGCTTCCACAATGTCTGCAGGGTGGGGCATGGCTGTGGAGAAGGCTGGGTTTCTGTTCTCATAAGCAGAGAATACCTCCTTGCTGAGGGAGGAAGGTAAAGAGGTGGGAGGAAGAGGTGGGGGTGGAGGAGGGAGTGGATGGGAGAGAGGGGTGGAGGAGGGAAGAGGAGGTGGATGAGAGAAGAGGAGGAGAGGAAGAGGTAGGGGTGGAGGAGGGAAGAGGAGGGAGGGGAGAGGGGGTGGAGGAGGAAGAGGAGGGAGGGGAGAGGGGGTGGAGGAGGGAAATGGAAGGAAGATGGGGTGGAGGGAAGAGAGAGGGCGGTAGGGGAGGGAGAAGTTTATTCAAATGACCTTCAGTGTCACTGGTTCCATCCCCCCTTACCTCATGGTCTGGTGCACCTCCTCCTTCGCCATCTTGTTGATTTCCTCCTGCTCCTCAGATGGCTTAATCTCCCTCTCTAACACTACCCTCTTTCTCGCTCCTTCACCCACTCCTGACACCACCCTCACCTTCGGTAGCGGGTGTACACTGGGACTAGAACCACCAACTGTCTGCAGGAGGAGGTTGAGCGCCTGGATTTGCTGTGCATGTGGCGTTCCCGTTGGTATGGGTGACGGAGGCATCAGGAGGCTGGCTGGAGGACTTGGCGAAGTGAGCAGTGGAACGAGAGGAGGGGAGGTTACGACTGATGCTCCAGTCAGCCCCTGGTTGTTTACACTGGTCCCTCTCTGCTGATTCTGGGGACTCAGTGAAGTGGGTAGTTGGCTTCCTGGGATGGTAGGAGGGGGGGATGTTGATGGCCCAGTCAGCCCCTGGTGGTTTACACAGGTCCCTCTCTCCAGCTGCTGATTCTGGGTAGATGTCTCCATTCCCACATACAATACATCTTCGTTGGAAGCCATGCCCTCAAGAGCTACTAGTCTACTAGTACTACTCTCTCAAATTATTGCCTTCCACACATGCTTCCACGTGGTTGCATTTTTCCCGCCAGATGTTTATATGCTAATTAATGCCCTACAACAAAGATGCCCAAGGGGAAAGGAGGAGCGGCCAAGGGAGGAGGGGCAGCCAAGGGAGGAGGGGGAAAGACCTCCAAGGGAGGCAAGGGAGGTATGTGCTCTACCATCAGAGTAGTTAGATCTGCATGGAAATGTCCCTTGTATAATCAAGGCAACCAAAACGCTGCTTGATATTTCCGAGTGGGATCTGGGCATGAGACTACAAGGGCCATAGATGCTGTATCAATTATACATAGTAACCCCCACCCATTAATAAGTATACAGGGTCTGGTCGCAGCTTAGTCTCATTCCCAGACCCCCAATTTTTTTCCGAGGGGGGTCATGGGAACGAGACTAGTCACAGCGCTGTGACACCAACTTGATCATGTGCATTATCAATTCTTGATCTAGTTAACGTTGCATCACCTCCATGCTACATGCTTAGGTGGTGCACAAGCAGCTGAGCCATCCGGTGGAAAGGGGAAGAAATCGGGAGGTGGAACAGCTGTGAAGGTGTCACACGCATGCACCTCACTTTCAGCATGACTGTCAGCCTGGGAATGGAATCATGCTCCCACCGGCTAGTCTCGTTCCCAGGCCCCATACGTAACTTTGAAAGTGGCCTACAGCTGGGAACGGGCTAGCTCCTACCTCCATGTAATAAGGTTTTGCTTTAATGTGTTCCCATGCAGGTAAGGCATATACTGTGCGAGAAGCACTCGAAGGTGATGGAAGCACTTCAGAAACTGCAGGAAGGGCAAAAGTTTAACGAGGTGGCTACTGCCTACAGTGAAGACAAAGCCAGACAAGGGGTGAGGACTGTTAGTTCGATGAGAGGGAGGTCGGACAAGATTGTCATTTGTATGAAAGTCATTCTTCTTTCTCTGTTGGCGAAGGCTGCTTTGTGCTTTCAATGCCATTACATGTATACACTGCAATGCTCTGCCCACTTTCTTTGCCATGGGTAATACGTTGCACACTGGCAAACTTCTGCTAGAGCTGTTACTATTCTGCAACTTCCGCTAGCCTCGTTCCCAGGCCGCCCACACAGCCTGGGAACGAGGCTACAACTTCCGCATACTATTATGCCATAATTATGGAATCACTGTATGTGATCTTGTCTGACCCCCGAGATAGTTAGGCAGTTAGCTTGTGCATGTTTATTGTTTCCTGTACCATGTTGCCAGGGGGATCTAGGTTGGATGACAAGGGGTTCGATGGTGGGGCCGTTCCAAGAAGCTGCCTTCAAGCTTGATCCAAGCACTGTGGATAGACCTGCCTACACAGATCCTCCCGTTAAGACACAATTTGGCTACCACATCATCATGATAGAAGGCAAACGGTAGATCTAATTTCATCAAACATTTTGAGAATAAAATTCACGTTTTTCATTATCTGCTAGTCCTATCTTTAAGTTAAAACGACCTTGTCCCCAGCTAACCTCGTTTCCAGGTCTTTCCCACCTCTCACTTGCAGTAGGAATGCCTGGGAACGACACTTTGGTTCAAAGGTCAAGTATGCATAAGAAAATGGCTGCAGATGGCCTGCTGATGGGGCTAGTTGACTTTCTCCTTGCAGAAGCAATACATGCAGGAGCAATACATGTACGCTCAGCCCCTTGGTAGTTGTATGATGCAACAAAGATAGTTTTTGAAAAATAGAGCCCAAGAGGACATGGAAGTATTCGGTTCAGTAGTTGAATTCGAGAGAAACAGAGAGGAAGCTGTCTACCAGACCATAATGGAACCCTATGTACCTGCACCACTACAACTATCGTACGCTGTGCAGGAGTGTAGTGATACTGTCCTCAGCATGACTCTGACTCTGATCCAGTTTTCTTGAGTGCTCAAAGCACTTCCACATTCGGAGGGTTTCGTCTGCCCCGGCAGAGGCCACTGTCGTCTTCCTGGGACTGAGGCACATGTGCAACACCCTCCCCTGGTGGCCAAGCAGCTCTCCCACGCGTGTCATGGAGGGGAACTTCCAAATTGTCATCTGGTGCTTTGGGTTGCCATGAGCAGAAATCATCTCTCGGTATTCACGGTTCCATGCTATGGCTGAAACCTGGAAGAAGGGTTAAACTATCCATGACTGGTGTCTTCATTTACACTTGTTTCTGGATTGTCACCAAATGGTTGCATGAAACCCACCTGTGACTTTGTGTCGACGGAGTTGACACATTGACCATTGGTTGCATTCCATATCTTTATGCACTTGTCGCTGGTGCCTCCTCCAGTTGCTAGTGTATTTGGTTGCCAAGGACACCAGGTGACGGCCTAATGGAAGGAGGAGGGGGAATATGGTAACTAGCAAGGTCTCTGCAGCTGGAACACATGTGTGAAGCCAGTCTAGCCAATAGCCCTTCTCCGCTCAGCCAGCCATGTGAGATGAGAGGGAGGGAGGAGAAGAAGGAGAAGTGGGGAGGAAAAAGATAGAGTGGGAGGAGAGCCAGTATATATAGTCAGGAGCGCATGAGCTGCCGAAGGAGCGTCAAACACAGCATGCACGCCCTAGCCGAAGTAGTAGTCCTTCACACATCCCAAAAGTTAACCTTATACGGCAAGAGGCCGTCACGTAAAAGTGTGAAAGACAAATTGGCGTTTGTGAGGTATATGACCGTAAGGCGTGAAGGATTACAACATGTCTATACTAGTTCCACGCTCCTTCGCCGCCTCTGGCGGCTCATGTGCTCCTGATATAGTCCATCACATCTTTCACATGAGCACACCAACCACCAAAAGTCATTACTTGTACCTGCCACCAGACTGGCCTGAAGCTAGCCTCATTCGTACCCAGGCTTTCTCACCCTAGCATTTGTCGGTACTGCAAGCTACAGACGCTGGGGCACGTGAGGAGGCCTGGGAACGAGGCTAGCCTGAAGCAAGTATCCACTGAAATAGTGAGAGCACTTTGAGGCTACACACACCTTCACGGCTGCCTGGTGTCCTCTCAGGATCTGCTGGGGCTCAAGAGTGTTCCTGGCATTCCAGATGCAGACCAGGTTGTCGTTGGCTCCACTGGCTAGGTGCTTCCCATCGGGTGACCACCTCAACCCACACACTTCAAGATGGTGGTACTGTGACTTTGCTACACAATGGTCTTGTCTGCGCACATCATGGTAGTGAATTGCACCATCCCGGCTACCACTGCAAATCAGAGGAAGCCTCCAATAAATACACTACATATCAAAATTATGTACTCTGAAATGCAGCTAATCTTTTGGTGTGACTTACCTGGTGAGTGTGTGCGAATTCCATGTTAGTACTCCTACTCTTTCCTCATGCCCTTTCATTACGCGTACTCGTTTGCACTTCTCAACATCCCACAGCTGCAGAATGGAAGAAATGTACCTGGTCTACGAGTTTGCTTATACTATACATATGGCTGAAAGTGTAAGGTAGTTATTGCCAGTGGTAAAGCGTTTTCCCTCCTCCCACGCAGCCTGGGAACGAGGCTAACGGGGAGGCAAAGTATTAACTTTGACTGTTACCTGTATTGCCGCATCGCTTGCTCCAATGGCCAAATACTTCCCATTTCCAGCCCATGAAACTGATGAAATGTAGTCCGTCTCTGAGCTTAATTCCAGGAGTTGCTGCACAGAGCCATCACTTGCATCCCAGATGAACACGCTGCCTCCCAAACCAATGGCCAAGCGGTTGTTCTTACCCCAGTCTATAGTGTTTAAGTCTGTGGGAAAAATGGCACTAAGTGTTACATTCTGATGCTAATCTAAAGAATGTGATAATTAAGCATGTGTGCATTTTATTGCAGGTGCATTATGTTTTGCCAGATTTCCGGACACGGCCCCAGTTTTCGCTCTCTAGCAGTAGTTTTAACAAAACAGTACAGTGTTGGAAAGTTCAAAGGTCGGGTACACATGTGCGCTTACCATGAATTAGAAGAATTGCTAAAGGAGCGAATGCGATGGCTGTGAAGTGCCGTGTCCAGAACTACCCTACCGTCCAGAAATCCCCTCCCTTACCTTAGCCTGCTAAAGCACTTACAATAATCATCCACAAGGCTTGGGGCATCCAAAATCCTCTCAGCACTAGTGGGAATGGGGTGAGGTGGCTTCTTTTGAGAACTCCTCAGTGAACTAGCATTGAAGGAGGCACTCGTACTGGCATTGTAACTGAGAAACGATCCTGTGTAAGTGAAGGGTACATAAGTTGACATTAAACACAACTACAATGCATCGTTGCCTATGCATGTGTAAGTTTAGACTGCTGTATACCTTCTCCTATGGAAGGAGTTGTTGAGCTGAAAGAAAGCACACCCCGCTGGCTCTGTGGTCTGCTCTTTGAGACGGCCTTGAGCAGGGCATGGCGATACTCCTCTCTGGTTGGACTCTCCACTGTGTCTTCCTCCTCCTCCTCCTCTTCCCTCTCCCCCTCCTGCCGCTGAAGTAGGTAAGAACTGTACTCTATGTCCGTCGTGTTTCTGTTAGGGATGAACCGGCATCCTGAGGGCGACTGTCCCGCCCGGCCAGGAGACTTCTTCCTGGCTGACTTGGGAGGAGTCCTCTTAGAGTGAGAGGCTTTGCCTGGCGTCCTGCACGGAGTCTTTCCCTTCCTTGGACTCCTTTTATACTTTATCACAAACTTCTCAGGTGTTTTTGTTGAAGCCAGGTTGCTCACGTTAGGAGTTCTGATTCGAAGTGGTGAGTTGACTTCCGAACGGGGAGCCTTCAGCGGTTGTCTTGTGGGCACCATTTGCCACCTCTCCACTGGAGCGGGTAGGGGCTGCTTTAGCCGGATGAGTTCGTTTAGTTGGGCGTCCATCGTGTACGTAAAACACACAGCAAAGCTCACATGTACTTTCGTCAGCTGAGATATGGCTAAGTGAAATTTGAACTTCCCTCCAAATTTAAATTTAGGCGAATGTAATCTGATTGCTCAGTTTTAATAATGACGTAATTGAAGGAGGATATGGAGAATGTGAGAATAAGAGCAGCCTGTAAAGAAGATGTGCCGGGCATTCTATGGCTGATTCAGGTGATTCAAAGTCACTAGTGTTTCCTGTTTTTGTTTCAATACAAAATTGTTGTTAATGCAGCTTCTTGCAGAAGTTGAAAATGAGCCTCATGCTTTGAAGATTGGAGAAAAAGGTAAGACGTATCCAACTTTGCTCTGTACAGCATGTAATTTAGGTTATGTTACTTAATAGAGTTGCTGAGAGATGGGTTTGGTGAAGAGAAGTACTTCCATGTACTTTTAGCTGAGCTGAAACACCCCCCTCCTCCTGCAAAGCAAGGTATGTTGTATGGGTGCCAGTATGCGTACTTTGTCGGATCAGTGTAAGTTACTGTGAGATTCAACAATTCATCCAACCCTAGACACTGAAGTTTGCAATGCCATCATGATTATCAAGGTCACATATCCAAGAGCGTGTGATGACATGACATCATTGTCACTGTGCCGCAATGACGATGATGTCATCATGCACTCTGAGGTGGTAATACTTGTAGTAGAAGGTCAACTGAGCAACAAGGTACCTGGGATGCTGGGAGCTTACCAAGCATAATTTTTTAATTCTGGCAACATCAAATGACTCAACTACGTAGTTCTCCACTTGTTGATCGTCATGTAGGAAAGATACCAGGCTCCCCCCCCTTCCCAAAGTTATTTCTGCACAAGAGAGCACTGATAATTACCCCGCGCGCGCATGCGCAAAGCGGGGTTAAGCAATCGGTTTTGTCCGTCAGTCGTCTGTCAGTCAGTCGTCTGTCTGTCTGTAAGATGAAGAAAGAAATCTCCCCACATAGACCCTCATAAACCATTGAAATGGAGTCAAACAATAGCAAATAGCAAAAAACTGCTCTATGTGTACCTGACTGAAGTCAAGGCGCTCCGTTTCGCTGTATTTCGGCTATTTCCTACTTTTCATAACTATTTATAACATTGGCTCCACCTCTTCGTGACCACAGAGTCCCATCAAGAACAAGACACGCAGTGCATTTGGAAACTTCATGCTTCAAGATGACCGCTAGGAAACTCACGATGTATGTACTTCACATTCATCATGGCTATTGTTTTGGCTGTTTTTTCCAGCTATTTCCTATTATTCATAACATTTGGCCCCACCTCTTCAGCTTCACAATAGTATATACGGTAAGCGGTCACTCCCACACCTTGGATATGGCCATACACGAACACAGTATACGCGATAGCCGCCCTGTTCGATGCACATCGGCAGAGATGTCACGTCGATTGTAGCTGCACTGCATGCATCCTGACGTTCAGCGCGGGGTATGTGTTCTATGAACACCTCTAGTTCAATCTTTGTAGATGGTGGTGGCAATGAGACAATCCAGCTACCTTCTCAGACGATGAGAAAAGATGAACAACTTATTGGTTATGCCTTATACTTCCACACCTACTCCACGTGGGAGGGTCGAGTGATCCACATGGAGGACCTGTTTGTCAGAGAGGAATACAGACGTAAGTCAGTAATGCAATAGGATTGCCGCAGCTGTAATGTGCTGTGGTTTATTTTTCCATACAGGTATTGGAATTGGCACAGCCCTGATGAGAGAATGTGCAAAGGTACGTTTATCAGAAAATCTTCCTTGAGCTCCTTGTCACTTACAATTCTCAGAATCAGACCCTCCCAGTTAGTCTCATTCCGAGATCCTGCACATGAAATAGTCTCATTCCCAGACCCTGCCTGAAATGCGGAGGGTCCGGGAACGAGACTAAGGAAGGAGGGTCTGGTGACTCAAATAGGGCTCTAGCAGATATACACCTGGTGCAGCTAACATTCTACCATGGATGTTTAGTTGCATGAATGGCCATGACATACCTGAGGACAAGTGACGGGACTAATATCACTAGAAAGACAAAACTTGACCTTCAAACCCAGCAACTCTGTTCTGGGTATAGAAAGATGTGATGGCAGAAATGTTCTTTGCAGAAATGGTGCGTCATAGTGTTGGAATGCAAATGAAGTGTTGGCAACCCTACTTGAGTCACCAGACCCTCCATTTTTCTGGGGAGAGTCTGGGAACGAGACTACCCTCCTGGGCAAGGGTCTGTTTCTGAGACCCTACATGTGTCCCATCTCAGATTGCAGTGTCAAAGGGTTGTGCCCGCTTGGTCTGGCAAGTGCTGGACTGGAACACACCGGCAAGAGATTTCTATGAGAGACATGGTGCCCAGTGCTTGAACGATTGGTTGCCCATGAGATTGAACAAGGACACCCTCACGAGGTTTGCCGGTGGGGCGGAGCAGAATGAACGGCAAAGTTAAACACGATAGATGTTTCATCTTGAAGAACTCAAGTGATTATTGAATGTGTAAGGAAAGTATGTTATGTAATTGTTGAAGTACATAAAATTTAACTGTGATTCTAGTATTCACCACAGCTCCCGGTACAGAGAGTTTAGTGCCATTTTAAAGTTGTACATGTGTACATCCTAGAGGTCGTGTTGGATGAGGTAGTCTGCTAGTTTCTCCATGACTGAGTTACAGTTTGCAGGCTGTATTCCATGGCTGTAAGTCCCAATCAGGATGGCCTTTCTTGTCTTGACAATGCAAACACCAGCATCAGCCCCCTTGCGGCCATAGATTGACTTCCCATGGTCGCTCCTGAGGTAAATGAAGTTCTGTTTGGCCACTTCGATTCCATTCCTTCGCAGCATGGACTCATCACCAGTGATGCTGGCCAGGAGTTTCTCTATCTGCTCATTGGTCACCTGTAGAAATGGACAGACCTGATTAAGGTTGCATGATCAAAAATATAGGTACCATGCATCGGACCTGGAAGTCTGGAGAGGAAGCCCAGCGGGCGCCGTCCATCCCGTGGATGGCTGCCTTGCTGACTTGTCCGGTCTTCACCAGCGCGTCGTCCACGTAGGACTGCCAACGAGAACGCTTCGAGTGCTTCGACATACCTACCAGCTACTGCAGACCCTTCACTGACCGGCGGAAGGCTTCGCCGGCTAGTTCGATGCGTATCCACAGCAGCGCCTAGCCCCACCCACAAAAATATTAATGTTTTGTGTTTCGTTTAATTAGGAAGCCAAACGCGGAGATTGCATCTTGAAATATATTAATGTTGCATCATTTACTTTACTGGGCATCATACACGCATACAAGAGGGAAATCTGGAATGAGCGAGCCGAGCAGTGAGTCAATGCAGACTGCTATAATACAGCACATTGACAGGGAGGTCACAGAAGGTAGGCTCTAAATGGAGAAACAGTCTGAGGCTCCAAGCATAGATAGTATACTCCCTAGTATGAACTATGCCCCAGGTCATATGTGATAATCCACTCCTTTCTATATGTGCAGAGGCGGATGATGTGATATCTTCTGTTCACTTAAACCGGCACCAGCTCAGTACAGCGTGGCGCAGGGCGTTGGTCCTTGCAATGCACACCTCGCCTGTTAAACAGTTCGGCATTGGATTTGGAATTGGGTGGTCAGTAAGTTTAACTCTTTCAGATATCAAATGTTTTGGAGACGTCTCTTAGGAATGGGGATATGCCATAGACATAAGACAAGTGAAAAGTTTCATTACAGTCCGATTAGATTGCAGAATAGGCAGTCACTACCACATTACTTCCTGTTTGAACTGAAGCTTGAGAGTGTGTTGCGTGTATAGATATATTCACGAAGTTACGAAAATCCCAGCCTTGTCTCAGCTTCCCAGGAAGGTTGTGCAGCCAGGCTAGTGCCTCACAGAAGTTCTAAATAATGTCTATCTAAAGAATAAATCTTTGACAGTGGCAACTCAATTTGTTACCCTTCCCAATTTATTTCCTGCTCTGTTAGGATTTCAGGATACTTGTTCAGAAGAGTGAGCAGAACAGCTGCCTTCCTGGTGGGATGCTCTTTCATAGCTCTGCAGGTATGGCTATCTTGTACAGATGTATCTACAGTCACTGCTATAGGCAGTACTACTCACTTTTGTTCATTATTGCAACCAAATTAACCCTCAAACAAGTAAGCAAGTTCTGCGTAGATTTCGTTAATGCCACTCAATTACAGCCTATACATTGACTGAGTGTGGTATAGCCTCGTTCCCAGGCCGTTTTGGGCCTCATACCCAAAATGGCCTGGGAACGAGGCTAAGTGTGGTAGGGAGCAAGGAACGTTTTTGCATGTTGCAGGACTTGGCAGTAGGCACTCGAAGAGTGGAAAATCACGTGTGTGTATTTAACTGTAGTGCACGTTTCCACTCTGCTAGTGTCAGCTGCTGCCTCAACCACCTGCAAAGCAGTTTTGTATTGTCCAATTTGTTGTACACCATGATATGGATGATTGTGATGCACAAACCTATAGCTTACCATTGCAAGCGCACTGGAGTGTTTGTGTCAATGTACTTGTAATATTATTGATGCTTTTGACACTGATTGCAGGGAGCCACTGCGCTGGGGATTATTGACATAAACTGGAATCGTTTGAGGCTTGCAGCTCAGCGCAAGATGAGCAGAGTGCAGCAGCTAGCAGATACATCAGACCTGTCAGTCACAGACCAGGTTAGGCTGTAGTGGCAGTGAGCCTGCTTCATGCGAAGACGGAAGACTATTCCAACTAACTGGAGCTTTGTTTCCATACCTGACCCTAGCAGCAGGGTGGGGCTCCATGCATCCTACCTTTAATGCTGTTAGCAAAGTTTAGCTGTTGAGTAGAAGATGGCATGTGCACGTCCATCAAGTCCTCGAAATGGTTCAACAACCGTGCCAGCTGTATTGCCCCTTTGTCACAAAGCTGGGGACTTCTCCCTGTAGGAGTGCTTGTACCTAGTGTAGCACTTGGTGCCAACGTGTCTGGGTACCACCGAGGGCACATGTACAGAAGAAATTTGGCATAGTTCAATTCTTCTAAACTCCCAAAGTAATACTGTTAGCAAGGGTAGATGATGGCATGTGTACGTTCAAGCTGGAGATAGCTTTATGTAGGAGTGTGTAGCATTTGGTTGCCTGGATATCCATGCATGTACATGTACATGTATATAGCTCAACTCTCAGAGCAACTGTGTGTAGCGGCGCATGCAGGTGGGAGGGGAGCCTGGGAATGAGGCTAATCCCACTTGACTGTATGAGAGACCATTGCTGTATGACTGGAAAGTAATTCCTCTCTTCTCTCTCCTCTTGTTCGTGCAGGTAGTCCGCTTCTGCAGACAACACATGTACATTACCAGTGGGTTTGCCACTGGTGCAGTCATGGCCATCACATTCTAACTTCCTAAATACACAGTCAGTGCTATATGTACACGTATGCATGTGAAATTAATGATTTGATGTCTTCAAGTTCAGTTCATTTTGATTTGGTAACCTGAATGCCACATCTCCAATACAGAAGGTTTTCATGCAGATCCTGGGCCCCATTAACAGGGGACGGTGATACGACACCATTACTTGAGTTACCATAAATGGGATTTCTCAAACTTGGTTTCTGGAAGGGCAAAGGGTATTTCCTTTTTCAAGGCAAAACCCCCCTTCAACAGAAAAACCAAGGGCTTTAGTGGGATTTGAACCCAGGACAGAGCCTGAGCACTAGTCTCTCACTCTACCATGCAGTGCACCACTGCACACCCCATCAAGTTACTGCATGTAATATGGCTCAAATGTGAAGGACACTATTGCATGCAGCTATAGCCTTGTTCCCAGGAGCTCAGTAATTGGAGCACCTGGGAACGAGGCTAATGCAGCTATGGTTCTGGTTGCTCTACAATCATAGAAGTTCATAGTACAGTATGTAACCAAGTGATTACATGTCTGCATGTGATTACTAGCAAGGCCTTCACTGCTGGTGTGAGTGTATAGCTAGCAATATGTAGTCCAAGAGATGACTGGAGAAGCTATAGCTACTAGTCGAGCATACTGAGGTGCTAGATACGTTTGAACACAAGATCGTTCTTGCTGTTCACACATTGTATGTCCACCTTGACGTTACACTTGAGCATGTGTGTGAGCAGTTCTTCTGCATACCCTATAAGGAAATGTGTTGTCTTGATAGAGGGAAGGGGGGACACGATTCCACAGACAACGATGGTGTTATGGCGCCTCTTGATCACCACTTCCGACAGCCACATCTTGTCCCAAGTGCCCAGAATAAACCTACGGATGAAACTGTCTTCAACGGCCACCTGCATTGTTTGTTGCGGCCCAGCATCCCTCAGTGTTGCTGTAATGAAGGAAGGAGTTCATTTATCACCATAGTTACAAGTTTCTCTTCTGTCTAGAATCATGAACGTTGTGGCTGTCTAGCCTCGTTCCCATCCTCCAGTTTTGCAGTATGCAAAAATGGCCACCACTGGAGCTAGGTGAAGAAGGCCTGGGAACGCTGTCTACATGTATATCACTGGTGTCGGAGCAGGTCTGGCAGGCCCAGCTGCTGGACCAATGTTCACTGTATATATGGTGACTGAAAGCGAGTAGCTGTGCATGATCTCTGAGGTCCTAAATTTCCTCGGTGGGTGGGATCCCCTCAGTCATCTCTTTATTTTGCCTGACCAAAGCTCCGATGCCCCTGTATACGATGATCTACTAAGAGGATAAATTTAGTCTGGTCCTCAGACCTTTGGGCCACAATGTGACACTAGTATTTTAGTCCCATTACAGTTCAAGTTGAAGTTTGTGTAAACTGACCCTTCTCTTGTTGGTTTGGGTAGAACCTAGTCTCGTTCCCAGACTGTTTATCCAGCGCGTGTATCGCTTCCAGTATCCGTGCTGGGGTTGGTTGGGTCTGGGACCAAGACTAGGTAGAACTATACTATACGATAGAACCAGACTAATACTACAAAAAAAGTCAACTAGATCGCTAATCTTGTAAGCCTACAGAGGTAGTCAGTAGCCCCGTTCCTAGGCCTTCTACACATCCAGTTTTTGATTGGATCGCTTGCATTTTTGCATTACTGCAAGCAATCAAAATCTGGAGGTGCAGAAGGCCTGGGAATGAGGCTAGGTAGTCAGTACGTACTGGCATTCCATGAGTTCCACCCCTTGGTGACACCGATGCGGTATGGTGGCTGGGCTTGCTCGTAAGTGAGGGGGAAGTCCCCCTGTGGAGTTATCTTGAAGTGTCCTGCTGGCCTGTTGTTCTTAAAGTACGAGGCAGACGTCAGGAGACCACGAGCCAATGAGCGGTGGGCAGGGCATACCCACACACCCAGGGACAGCTGAAAAATGGAAACTTATTATACCACACACTCCTAACATCCAGTTCAAGCAGGGTGTGGACACCATACAGGTATGAGGACATGCTTGAATTTTTGAATATGGCATCCTTGGTAGCCCGCAGGAGACAGCAGAAACTGTGCACATTATATAAGAACTTATCTGTGAGAAGCATGTGTGTCTGTAGTCTCGTTCCCATAACCCTAACCCTTTCTCAATTTTTCCAAGGGGGGCCTTGGAACGAGACTAGTGTGTATGTGAGCCTGAGCTTTTTTTAAAATGCCACACACACACACTCACATAGGCCTAAACTCACACAATACATACAGTGTGTCACGATTGCCATAGCACACATGCATTTATACCTTCGATTCTCTCCCCCTCCACCTCCCTACCCTTCCTCTTCCTCCCCTCCTCCTCTTCACACACGCACACACTGGATGTTTTTCTCCTTACACATGCAACAACTCACTCTTGCCAATATCATAATTTCCAGTGCAGCGAGTCGGCCAATATCATAATTTCCAGTGCAGCGAGTCGGCCAATATCATAATTTCCAGTGCAGCGAGTCGAGCTCAGCTCAGTCTCAGAGCTATAGCTAGCTGTCATAAATAATTTGCGATGACGTCATTAACATTTGTGATGACGTCATCTACGATTTGCAAGATGTCATCAGCACATGCACGTGGACGTGGCTAGTTAAAAGTACGTGGAAGTTGGCAGTAAGTTTCAAGCTAAGCACCACCATCCAGTGTTGGTTCCCATGAGGACGGCCTTGGTACCAGTCTACTTGTGCAGCTGGTTATCCTCCCACTAACGATGGTACATGTGGTAGCTCTCACTCGTGATCCTTACCCGGGAGTTGGCAAGCATGTAAAGAAATGTGGACTGCTTGGAAAGCCAGGGTGGTTTCCCACACCTAACAAGCTTCCAACCATGGTCAGTGGGGTGTGGCTTTATGAATGAGGGAGGTAAGAGAAACATACAGGACAGTGGCCCTGTTACCAGCCTAGTGTCATCCTGGGAGCAGGACTCTACCTCAAGTTCAGTCAGCACCACGACGGTTCACGAAAGATAGGACTGAAGTCCGCAAGGAATCTTGCATCTGTGAATGGTGTACTCACAGGCTTTATTGAGCAGATGCCAGCGATTGTGCCAGAGCGCCTACACGGGGATCTGCAGTGTGTCACTGATGACATCAGCAACCCCTCTAACGGCGATGAAGGTGGACTGGGCAGTGGCAATGGTAAGGAGACATCTAGCAATTGGCATGGGCTTGAATAACTCCTCCCACTCCTGGGTTGGCTTCTGAGCATAATCAGGATCCCATAATGAGGAATGTCCAGTATAGCCACAGAACGTGTTTAGTCAAATGGCAGCAACCTAACCGTGCCCTATTTGGAACCTCCTTATGTAATAAAATTAATCACTTTAGTTTGACCGCAGTAGAGATTCCCACTTGCCATATATGGTCAACAACAAGCCTGTTATACCAGACTTGTTCTCGTAGTTGGACACTCCTACTCGTTATGGGCTCCTGGCATACTAGGTATTCGATTTATTCTAGCGTAATACAGTGAGGTCACATTATCACAAGTACTTAATTATTGCCCATCACTGTGCAAGTCATTTCATGTTGTCATATACTCATCTTCCAGAAATTGCCCTCGACTGCCGCTGTGATGAGGTTTCCTATGAACTGATCCATGGCAAATGGGATCACATCATTTTTCATGGCAGGAGGAAGATGGCTCCATTCATCCCTGGATGTGTTATACTGGAAGATGTAATACGTGTGGAATCTCATCCCCTCCAAATAGACCTGCCTGTCGCCATGGCCTGTGTATGGGACATCCCCACTAGTATATCAGCACACCACTTCCACTGCAGCCTATCCTGGCGGCGGTGGAGCTGGGACAGGAGGGAGGGGAGGTGTCTGGAGGTAAGCCATAGTAAGTTTTCACACTTGGTTTGCATTTCAACTGTCAGTGGGCTCACAGAGGTGCCCCTACATATAAGATATATTCCAAGGGCAGGTATATCAGTATGACATTATTGGGGCGAGCCTGAGCGAGCCCCACATAGTCGTGCTTTTCAGGACCCCGTCCAGTCGGTGTCCGATTTAGCGTATGACCATATATCCAAGTGGAAAAATCGTAATGTTGCGCCGCCCGCCCACGTGCTTAGGGCAAGACGCATACAAGTCGCAGTGAAGTCGCCCGCACGACAGTACCGAGTAGAGCCTGCTACGCTTTACGCCGGTGCTATAAACTACGTAGCTACTACAGACTTGCAGAGGTCAGCTGGAGGGAGAGATTCTCTCGGGGTACTCCTCTCAGGCACAGTGTAGCCTCGTTCTCAAGTCCCAAGTCCCACGCCCAGCTTTTCGTTGCTTGCCGTACGTACAGTAGGGCAAGCAACCAAAAGCTGGGCGTGGGACTGGGAACGAGGCTACCACGAACTTGAAACTGCAGCTGCAGACCGTCAATGATGAACGACAATCGGCTACATCGCAGGCCCCACCCCCAGCTTCCCTTATTAGTTGCGCCGCGCCGCCTGGGCCTCCCAGCCTACGATCACTCAGTTATTGGCATGCAGTACGTCAGTTTGTCAGGCGAGCCCCACAATACCCTGCATTCTCCTAATATTTGTCATTGTATAGGGCATGCTGATCTTCAGCACACACACACACGCATGCACACACACACACACACATTTGTTTTCAGCAGGTGATATCAAGAAACTAAAAGACCCCTTGCACGTCATCATAGCCTACGCTTGAACTGCCGAGTTGTGTGTTCGTATCACCCCATCTGTCCACCAGTGTCCCAATGGTGGACAGGAATAGGAACCAGAAACCTCTGTTAGAGATAGCTATGGTTACAGGTGGCAGTGTAAGATGCCCCCATCATCACCCCATCTGTCCACAAAATGTTATTTTGTTGGTGATATGTAATGTGCTGCACTATCCTAGCGATCATCTTGAGCACATGGCACGAGCTATATCTTAATTGTAGCCTCGCTCTCAGGCCCCAACCAGTATGGATCCATACATGTACTTCAAGTTAGCCTCGCGATCCTGGGAATGCGGCTAAGTTATATTGCAAGTGCTATAAGGTGGAACCTGAACCCACAGAGATAATGACATTGTGTCCAGCCAGAGACTTCTGATAGAGCTGTGGATCAACCTGAACCTGGTCACCCTGATGCCCCCCTCCCAGTTGTGTTATCATCAACATACATGCAGGGATCCACCTTCTGATAATTTTCTACATGTACATTGCATGACCAAGATTTGCTTTTCATGATTGTACATCTTCTGAGCAGACTGATGATTGTACATCTTCTGAGCAGACTGATGATTGTACATCTTCTGAGCAGACTGATGATTGTACATCTTCTGAGCAGACTGATAAATGTACAGAATCCAAAATCGGAAGGCCCCCAAAAAATCCAAGGCAACAGTAAGGACACATCTGGTGATTGGGCTTTAGGAACTCCTCTCATTTCTTTCTTGAAGCGATACATGTACCAAAATTAATGTGACCTCAACACCTCATCCATGTTTTCGTTGCCCTTGCTAACTCCTAGCCCTTGCTAACTCTGGAGCTGTGCTGTGACTGCACTGCACTTCATTTCATTGGTGGGAGCTTAAGATAGTTACTGCTGGGAGGAAAACTACCTCAAGTACACTGGTACTCTATCGACCGTCTTCATGGGAACCATCAAGCCTGGCACAGTACTGCTGGTGGCTCTCCATCTTCATGGAACCATCACTGTTTGGAATGGTAGTGCTGATAGCACTTTACTGTACGTGATGAGGTTTTTTTAACAGTATTAAAATGTAATCGGTAATCACTTAGTTGGAGGGAGACAGCTCCATTCATCCCTGGATGTAACATACTGGGAAGATGTCGAAATCCTCATCCCCTACGCCCTCTATACAGGATACAGGGATATATCGTATATACAGGAGATCTCCACTGGTATATCAGCACACGGCTTCCATTGCAGCCTGGCCTGGGGCTGGAGCCTCAGGGTGGAGGATCTGGGGCTGGAAGGTGGTTCCTCAGTGGCCTCCTGCATGCAGCTGACGAAATTCATATAGCGGTGACGTCATAAGCTTAACTATAATTATAACACGTGGCAAAACAAAGCAACAAGTGAAGCAGTACAGTCTGGCAGCGGAGGTAATGGAGGGGTCTGGAGGTAAGCCACAGCAAGGTTCACTGTTGACAGTGTTGTACACTTGGTTTGCAACGGTATGCCTAGCAGTGTTTCTTTAAGACATTGCAATCCTCACACAGTGAGTATCTCTGCCCCTCCCCACAGCTGGGTACTCCCAGAGGCGTGTGCGGCCAGCCAAGCCAGGGGATGTAGTGGACCTGGGTGCCAAGTTTGGGGTGACCATGGGCAGCGACTCTGATTCTAGCGATGCAGAGTTTGCTCCAGAAAATGAGGAGCAGGACTCTGAAGGTACATAGGCAAGGAAGATATTGGTACCACATGTCCTAGGGGGACGCGTGGTCCTAGGACCAGCTGTCCGGTGGGCAACTGGTCCTAGGACCACGCGTCCGGGGGGACAATTTATGGGGGGGGGGGGGGACATCCTGTCCTGTGACACCGGCCCTGGCCCTAATGTACCCTAACCCATCACACTGGACTAATAACCACTTCGGTAATGTTATGTTGTGTGTTCAGCAAATAGATGTCTTGAGGTATATCACAAATCATCTAATGCACATGCTCGTAGAGTGCTAGTCCATAATGACATACTGTAGTCGTTCTTGTATTGAGCTCACGCGCCTATTTCCCCACAGGAAGAAAATATGCACCTAGTAGCAAGATGCTGTTAATTAATTACATTTCTCAAATATGAAGTGTACTTAATACCATAGTATCATAAATGCATGGAGTTTCTGGAATGGGGGTATTAGGATTTACCTTTAAAATTTGTGCTACCCATTCTATTCAATGCTTCTGCAATTGTACAGACTCACAAGACTCATCTGACGAGGAGGAGGAGAAGGCAGATGGTGGAGATGCAGGCAAGGCCCAGCCTAGTCCACCAAGGATCGAGGAAGACGAAACCATGGAAACAGAAGATGAGAAAGTGTCGTCTGAGCAACAGGGTACACAGTAACATTACTGTACAATGCAGCATCCTTGGGCATTGAGATTGCATTTAATCTTCTTCTGTGTAGGGAGTGAGGCTGGTGGAGGTGTGAGTGGTGAGGGTGGGAGTAGTGGAGGTGGTGAGGGTGGGAGTAGTGGAGGTGGTGAGGATGTACCGGTGAACCCGTTGCTGATTGTGCGTCGGTCGCAGCGTGTTATCAAGCCCACCAAGGACATTGACCTCTACCTGCTCAGTGCCCAATTTGGTGTGACTCTGGAAGACAGCGAGGGAGAGGAGAGCAGTGACATGGAGTTTGCCCCAGCAGACAATTCCGATGGTGATCTATAATTATGTCTTCTGTACATACACCAGTGCTATTTGCGCAAAAACGTACTGGAGAACTGTGTTCTCCACCTTGTTCTCTTGCTCCTCTCCCTTTCTGTCTCCTTTCCCCCTCTCTCCCCTCTCCCTCCCCCTCCCTCCCCCCCTCTCTCCTCCCTCCCTCCCCCTTCCCTCCTCCCTCCCCCCCTCTCTTTCTTGCTCCCTGCAGCTGATTCGTTGACTGATTCCTCTGCAATCAGTGCGGAAGGAGAGGAGAGAGAAGGGGAGGAGGAGGGAGGAAGAGTGAAAGGTGAGCTGGCCCCGCCCACTGGGGATTTAGAGCAATGACAAGATTTTTGTCTCACGTAACAGCTATAGCTAGGCCATTGTGGAGTGTGGTATGATTCTTCTCTGGTTTAACTGTCTTGGTTCAGTTCAGTCGGATGATGAACTGGACGTCAGTCGCAGCGTCAGTGAATTCAGCATCATGCAGGTGTGTTGTGCGTGCTGGTAGCCTTGTTCCTAGGCCTCCCAGATTTTATCTTGTAGCTGTGGAGAGGAACTTTCTCCATGAATTTTCTCCACCGCTGTGAGATAAAATCTGGGAGGAGGCCTGGGAATGACACACACACACATGCATACTACACTGTATGTGTGTGTGTGTGTGTGCGTGTGTGTGTGCGTGCATGCATGTGTGTGTGTGTGTGTGTGTGTGTGTGTGTGTGTGTGTGTGTGTGTGTGTGTGTGTGTGTGTGTGTGTGTGTGTGCAGAGTGGCAGGCTGAACCCCGTTCTCTTACCCACACACAACAGGAAGTGCCACAGACCAAAACCGTTGAGATCCCACTGTGCTGTGTGTGTCTTGAAGACAGGTGGGTGTGGCTTGGTTTATGTGTGTCTGTATATTATCCAAGTCTACATGTGTTGTACACTTGCAGTATCTGAATGAATTTGGAGACTGACACTTTCCCTCTGCAGCAAAGGTGAACAAGACATAGTCACATGTGACCACTGTGGTATCTCTGTGCATGAAGGTGAGTAGAAAACGTCATCACATGACTGTCACATGACCACTGTCACATGACCACTGTCACATGACCCTGCAGGTTGCTATGGTGTCCCAGAGGATGATGGTGTGGATGACACACGCTCAGACCTCTCCTCCTTCACGACCATCCCATGGTTCTGTGATGCCTGCAAAGCTGGGATCATGCCTATTGTGCGTGTTTCAGGGCCATGGGGGGGGGGGGGGGGGGGGGGGGGGGGATAGGGCAAAGTCCGTGCACATGTGGTACACACATGTAATACGTAATACGTAGTACACAATGATACAGTTTCAGAATAGTAACAGCTCCTAGTGGTGAAGTTTGCCAGTCAGTACTCAATTGCTTTATTGACTCCCTACCTGATGCTAAACTCTTGAGTGTGACTGCAGTGCAGCAGACAAACCTGCATTTTCTTATAATTATTCTCAGATGGCTGATTTCTGAACAGCAATGGTATGTCGATGACAGCAGGTAGATACAAAGAAAGCTGGTCACGTGCGAACTACCATGTGCATTTCGAAAGGGGTGGAGGAGTGGAGTGAATTTTGACCCAAAAACCGTGACACGAATATGTGACCGACCCATTTTGAAAGTTCTAGCTTTTATGCTGACTACAATGGCACAATCCCCAGCTTCGTATCTCATTCACATACCCATACCTAGTGCAACGTTCTCTTCCAAGTCTATTCCCAATACCGCGTTTGGTTCATTTGTCCGTTTTTGGCAGAAATGGCGTATCAGGTTCACTATAGAACAGGAGTGCTGTTTCTGCCAATTTCAGCTTCCAAAATGAGTAGAGAATGGTTTCCAAAATGTGCCAAGTTTGGCACAACAGCACAACTTGAAGTTCACAACTTATTCCTTCACAGACTTGTGAGTTATGTCCGAATTTCGGGGGTCTTTTCAAGCAGACGGTGAATGGACGGTGAGCAACCAACTTCACCTACCCAACTGTAAGACTCGTTGAATGCTTGAATCTCGGTCCGTTCCACAGCTGGGTGCATATGGTCTGCAGTTTGTACACTCCTGGAATAGAGTACGTGGAACCGGATTTGCTCAGTGGTGTGACGCTGGACACACTTCCAGCGGCAAAGTGGGGTGCAAAGGTACTCCCTGATCTCCCTCCCCTCACTCCTCCCACCATCCCACGCCGAGCTCATTCCCAGGCCTTCTCACCCCAGCATTTGTCGTTTGTAGTAGTACCGCAAGCAACAAACGCTGGGGTGAGAAGGCCTGGGTATGAGGCTACTCCACACCTAAAACATGCACATACAACAGGCGTGTCAGCTGTGTGAAGACGACAGATTCAGCAGGACAGGAGTGTGCATCGGTTGTGACGCTGGTCTATGCAAGAGCTTCTTCCACGTCACATGGTCAGTGGTTAGTATGTGCCTTAACATGAGGATGGTGTTAAATAGTCAGTGTTAGAATGACCTTAACATGAGGATAGGCATTAACATGGTCACTGGGCCGTAACATCCATCGGTCAGGGTTTAGGATGGGCCTTAACACGGTCAGTGGTTAGGATGGGCCTTAACACGGTCAGTGTTAAGGATGGGCCTTAACACGGTCAGTGGTTAGGATGGGCCTTAACACGGTCAGTGTTAAGGATGGGTGTTAACGTGGTCAGTACTTCAGGATTGGCATTAACATGGTCCCTCAGCCTCAATGTCGATGGGAAAAGTACTTTGCTCCTTGGGAGGACAAATGCTAAGATTCTGATCACCACCCCCAAGATTCTAACTAGTGGTCTCCAAAGCTACACAAGAGTGTTTCTGATAGTAGCTCATCTGTTACTGTCTCCACTGAACAATGATCTCCTGCAGTGCTCAGCAGCATGGCTTGCTGTGTGAGGTGGAGAGTGACGATGACAATGTGAGTGAAGACATATCGCCCAGTCTCATTCCCATGTCCCTGCCCAGTCTCATTCCCATGTCCCTGCCCAGTTTCATTCCCATGTCCCTGCCCAGTTTCATTCCCATGTCCCTGCCCAGTTTCATTCCCATGTCCCTGCCCAGTTTCATTCCCATGTCCCTGCCCAGTTTCATTCCCATGTCCCTGCCCAGTTTCATTCCCATGTCCCTGCCCAGCTTCTCGTTACTTGCGAGTGATGAAAAGCTGGATGGTGGTCTGGGAACAGGGCTACATACCACCTGCTTCATTCTCATCACTGCCGTGAGCTTCAGAGACTGGAGTTTCATTCCCAGGCCCCTCCCAGCTTTCCTTTGCTTGCAGTACCGTTAAGCGGGAGGGCCTGGTACATTTCCTCACGTGAGTGACGTCAGACTGGTAGAAAGACTTGTGGGTGCACTGGGGCTCAGAACAGCAAGAAGAACGAAGGTTCCAGGTAACATACCACACATGCATGTATCTAGCTAGTGGGGGCACACACCAAGCATTGAACGTGGTTGAACAACACGCAGAAGAAATGTACCAGGCCCTCCCTGCTTTTCCATACTGCAAGCTGGTTGGGGGCCTGGGAATGAGGTTACGTTTGTGGCAGTGGACCCTTGCAAACATTGCAGTGAGAGACTCCATGAAAGATAAGGGTCCAGCTGCGCATTCACCGCAGTCTCTCTCTCCTGCCCCAGGAAGACCTTGTGGACCCCTACTTTGCCCATTGCAAGGCCCACTCGAATAAAGACATTGTCAAGAGGAAGGTGGGTGTGTCATTGTCAGGGGGAAGGTGGGTGTGTCGTCAAGAGGAAGGTGGGTGTGTTGTTGCATGCATGTCATGGGGAAGGTAGGTGTGTCCACGGTGTACATACAGAGGATGCATTGCAGTGACTATTATTTCAATGTTGTGCCTTTTCATCAAACTACTGTTTTATAATTATTTGCCTGTCTTCCTACTGCACAGAATCAATTTGGCTATGTGTTTAGGTGCATCCAGTTGGGTTTTGTATTTGTGAACTGATGGCCGTGTTTTGCTCCTCAGCGCCGTTACTACCTCACTGCCATGTCGAAGCAGAAGAAGTTCAAGTTTGACGACACTGACGAGCGGGTAGGGAAGCAGTGAACACAGGGCAGTGAGTGGTCCTCCTTAGCCTCGTTCCCAGGCCGCGTGGGAGGCCTGAGAACGAGGCTAGGTCCTCCTCTGTCCCCTGTGCTGTGTTTGTCTGTGTGCAAGGAAGAGGTGTTGCGACTCATTCCCAGGCTGTGGAATGGCCTGGGACTAGTGCTGTTGTGTTGTGTTCCTCTACTCTCAGATTCAGCAGCATCTCAGCGAGATGAGAAAGGAGTACTTGGCCTTCTTCCGGAAGATGCAGAGGTACTACAAACCTGAGACCGTTAACAGCTGCAAACCGGAGGAGAGACTACTCCATAATGCACCCAGTGGTGTGTGGATCATGTGACCATCTGTCTCTATCATGGGAGTCATCATGTGACTGTCATGTGACACTTTAGTGATTATCATGTGACTTATTTTCTCCCATTCTGCAGCTTTCAGAAGGCTTACCCAAAAGGCACAGTTACTAGGTTACATCACTGAGGTAAGTGCGTAGCTTTTGGAATGAGTTGAACCAATCATAATGATGATGATGTAATCTCTTGGTCGACTGTTTTGTTTCAGGTCACTGGCACCCATGCTGGAGAGGCAAGGAGGAGGATTGCCCCCAAACTGACATGCGAGTTTGTCAACTACTTCACAGGTGAGGGTTCTGCATGTGAAAGAGGCTAACTCGTCCATACACACACACAGCACACACTCATGCACACATGCATATGCCATGCACACACACACACACACGCACGCACACGCACACACACGCGCACACACACACACACTCTCTCTCCCCAGAGCGGCTCTCTCGGATGCGTACATATGAGGAACAGCAGAAGGGCCTACGGACCACTAACTCGGAGCTGAAAGAGGAGGAGCTCCACGTGAAGCTACAGCTGGCACAGGTGGAGAGGGAGCTCAACTCTCTGCGGGTGCTTGGCCATGAGCTCAAGTGCCAGACCACGGCCATCTACACCAACATCACTAGAATCACAAGCAAGGTCACTAGATCTGTGGTGACGTCAGCCTAGCCGCTAGCCCCTCTCCACCAGGCCGGTCACGCACGCTCCTGCCAGAGGGGCTAGCGGCTAGACTGTACGTGGTGATGTGTGCATGTGTATCACTATGCCTCATGGAATGTCTTCCGTGTACGTATTCCTGCAGGACCTTGAGATCCCCGAGTTTCTTGGGGACAAAGAAGATAAAGGAGAGGCAGAGGAAGAGGAAGACAAACCCACGTGAGCTCCACGTCTGCTATGAGGTCGGAATGTGAATGACAGATGTTGGCATCCATATTCTGCACATTCATCACGTGTAGGTGTTCTATCTGCAAGCAGTCACGTGACCCCCACATGATGGCACTGTGTGATACGTGTAAGAAGCGCTACCACATCAATTGCCTCAACCCTCCTCTCAGCAAGGTTCCCAGGAAGTCCACTATATGGGGATGGTGAGCTCTGCAGCTGAGAGTGCATGGGACGAATACACAGGAAGACTACCTGTAGATATGGGACTGGGTGGGCACCGTAACCTTCAGAGCTGGTCCGTGTCAACACTGTCCACTCACCCATTTGAGTCTGTGGTGGGAATGCTTGAAGTTTCATATTGGCTTTTTGGCGATTCTGCTGCTTAGAGGAGTGCCTGTATGGTCTACGTAGGAAATTCAACAGTGAACTGTTACCACCATAGATTCAAACAGGCAAGCGGACAGTGCAATCACAGGCAACTTTGACGAGGACAGTACCTGTCCAGTCCCGTATTCACGGGTAGTTCTCCCTGTGATAATTGTGGAGGAAGGCCGACTCTTATTTGGGGGAAAATGAAACCCTCAGCTTGGTTGTCTGGAGACTTGTGTGGTCAGATATGTTAGTTGCTCTTGACTTCTGACCCCACAGGCAGTGCCACGAGTGCTGTTATAGCAGTGGTGATGAGCTGGTGCCAACGATAGCCGGGTGGGACGAGCATGCCTCCAGGTGTGGAAGGAAGATCCAACCACCAAAAGTCCTCTGCTACCCTGAAGACCAGGTGACACACACACACACCTGAAGCTGTGCTGTGTTAAGAGTATGCCTCAAGACATGATACCTTATAAGGTTGTAGCAGTCATTAAACCCGGTCACTGATCCTCTCTATTTGCAGGTTAAGGCCAGCAAGAAGAAGAAGAGTAAATCAAAGAGCAAGAAATGAACGACTGGTGCAATGTTTCAGAACTTTGTAAATGTTATGCAGGTGTACACAATGTCATTTGATGATGTTACTGGCTTGTTCACTATATATGTCGGCGTTCACACTACAGATCTGGTAATAGAGCATGTAGTTCAGTTTGATTTGATAACCCATGCATGTTGGAATTAATGCTGTGCATCTCCAATGTGGTGGGAGGTTTTCATGCAGGTCCCCCAGAGGATCGATGGTGATGACATCATCACTGAACTCACTTGAGTTGGCTTGCCTACGTACCATCAAGATTGAGTTCATAGCATAAATGGCATTGATCAAACTTAATTGTTAGAAGGGTGAATTCCTTTTTTCGATCTCCCAGTGCACCACCGCACACCCTGTTTAGTGTATGGCAGACATTAAATTTTGGTTTACACTCTCAAGTATTAACTTTATAGCCAGTATGATGTACATGTATATAGACGTCATTTAGACTCTATGCACTTGTAGGGCTTCTTGTCAGTCCAAAAAGAGGCCAAAAAGGCTTCAGAGGGCCTAGGGACAACTTTGAGGGCGCGCACCCCCCACTAAATGTGGAGGGGGGGGGGGGGGGGGGGGGGGCAGTAGTCCCCCTTTGCATGTCGTGGGTGGTTTTTGAGATTCATTGACCCAAGGATTTTGGAGATTCATATACCCCACCCAGGGCCTCAAGAAAACATGCAAATTGGTGGTGAAAGGTGTGGCATCGGTCAGATCTGGCCCAAGTTTAGGGAAATGCTGGGCGAAAATCCAGCCGACATCCACCTTTGACCTCTGATTGCTGGGCTTGTGGGGGGTTATGAATATCATTAATGGTATTGCCAGAGGGGTCTCTCCATGTGTGCGAGCCCCACCAAGTCTGGTCACCGAGGAGCGAATGCTGTGGGAGAGGAGTACCTACAAAGGTGGTGTGTGCTGAATGCATGAAAATGTGTTGTCTTGGTGGGAAGAATTCAGTAGTTAACCAGCTATACTTTGAATTACATCATCAAAATAGCTTAGATTCGTGGGCATCCCAAGTCTCGTGAACGGTATGTAGTTGTCATCCAAGGCTGAAAATATAGCACTGTCAAAGCTCCAGTAGTTCCTGGTTAAAGCCATGAAAACAGCCAGTCAATATCTTGACTATGGTTGCACTAGTCATGACTGGGAAGCTATGGGAACGACCGGCTCTCTCCGCCACCTAGCCTCGTTCCCAGGAGGCTATCCGTCACCCACCAACCCCAATCCTGAATAACAAGAAGACAAGTGGTGCTAGCAACCTGTCTGGAGAACAAGAATTGAGCAGTTTGGTGTGTGGTGTCCAGATTAGTCTAGCGGGCTAGCCCCTCGAATTTTTTAGCAAGCGAAGGGCTAGCTTGTTAGACTATGTCCAGATACAGTCTGTTGATCATCCCACCCTACTAAGCTAATGTCACTCTCACCCCCATCCTCGAGATATTGTGGACTTCTGCCTGACCACGTGGGATAGGCGTGGCCAGTGGGCGTGGCGGTTTATGTAAAATTTGTGGGTGGGGCTGGGTGATCAGCTGCTGCATATTGCATATGCGCGCGTACAATGCAACCACAGCGCGATCACTTTGGGGAGCCCCACCCATGCCAGATCAGCTAACATTAGCCGAAGCTATGACCTCCTCGTGTTTGCCCTCGTTTCAAGGGCTCCTGCGTAAAGTTCCGGTGGAGAAGCGGCATCTGTTGGACGGCAAAGTAGAGAATAGTCGGCACCTGGCGAAGATTGCGCAGAAACTCATCGCGTGGAGGGAAGTGTTGCCTTTCCTCTTGGAGAACGATACGGAGGAAGCGGAGGAAGCCATCATTGATGATTTCAAGAAAACCAAGAGGAGGAGGTTAGTGCACTCTGGAGTTGAACCATTATCTATTATCTATGGTTGAACAGATTACAGGTGACAGCGGAGCTCTAAGCTCCTTAAATTACAGCAACAGTACAGGTATTACAAGGTAGTCTCGCGATTTGTATCCATGGATCCCTGGGTACCAAATCACAGGTCTTTCGGTCTCAGAGTGTGCTAAATCTAATGTCCCTATTAGGCCAACATGGTGGATGGGAAGCTTCAGCTCAAGCATGTACTTGCTGCTAAAAGAAAAGGTGTACATTGCAAAAGCAATGTAATTATTGTTTTAAGTGCTTGGTGGTTAATACAGTTGCAAAATGTTTGAAGATGTAGCCTCGTTCCCAGGCCTTCTCCGCGCTTTTCGTACTGCAAGCGACAAAAGCTGGGGTGGAGGCCTGGGAACGAGGCTATGAAGATGTACGTAGGAGTGAAGGCATCAGTTGTCTTCCTTCATAAAAAACATCAAGCTTATGTAGGACACCATTGCACTGTGCAACGCTCCGTTCAAATAGGATGCAGTTGTCTTCCACATTCCATGGTATTGATCCAAACATGGTGCAACTGTACAGTATACATTTAGCAAAGTGTTTGTTAGCTAGCTATAGGACAGTTGCATCACCATCCTACCATTGCTAATTCAAATTAGACTATTAATGTACTTTGATGTTTGGAACTTAATGAGGTTTCTGAAATCCATTATACATCTCAGCTCATCACAAATTCGTATTTCATACAGATATATAACCAGGAGCGCATAATTTTACCTCAATGAGGTATAATTATGCGCTCCTGGTCATTATGCACTCCTGATATACCAGTTAGCTGTTTAGAGACCTTTGGGATGCACCTATAATCACCTTGGGCTTCGCCCTCAGTAATTATAGGTAGCATCCCTCAGGTATCAAGTATCACTCAAATATCAGCTCACACTAGGAGGTTGTAACCAAATAGTTTTGTTTAAGCAAACTTCCCAGTCATTTCTGTGCTCCAGTGACAAGGTGGCTGCATGTCGTGGGGGACATACTATTAGCTATAGCACATAAAACAATGTCAAATGTGAAAATTCTGATGACAAAGGCAAATAACAAATCATTCTTTGTAGCGATATATGGTAACCACCAAGCAGTCAAAACACTGAACCTACACTGCTTTTTGTTGCCATAGTTTCTGGCATTTTGCCATTCCTAGTTTCCTATACATCCTGAATTCCTATTACTAGATCTATAAAATATAGGGATGATAGTTACAAAGTCTCTTCATGCATGCATCTTAGAGACATGCATGTAGGGCTGTTAGTATACTTCACAGATATATGCTATCATCCGTATATATACCTTGCTGTAAAGTTTCACCTTCGCTGCATATGCGTACGCGTTCTCCTACATTCTTGTTACTTGTGTAATTTATAAGGTGGACAGGAGGTCACTTGGAAGGGTATGTTCTTTTGCATTATAGTGCATTGATACCATACACATGCATTCAAAGTGCTGACAGGATACAAGCCTGTTTCATGTCATTATACGTAAAGTAGAAATTAACACGATGCATAATTATAGGGATAACTTATTGCCCAACTTTGAAGACTGTGTGAAGCATATAGCCCTATTCCTCCATAGATTGGCACTTTTAGAGATATGGAGAGAGAAGTATGGTCCAAATGCTACCTACAGAAACCTCGCCAAGTCATTCTACGAAGCTGGTAAACCAGGCCTAGTTGAAATCGTGTGTGTGGTCATGACTTCTGATTATCCAGTAAACACATCACAACAATCCACGATTTCCTTGTTACACGCATTGACTGCTGCAATGCTTTCAACCAGCTTTTCTTTCCTTGTCAGCACACGTTTTTTTCTTTCCTTTTCTGTTGTGGTGAGTGTGCTTCTGGCATCACATTACCTAGAAGTTGACAACTCCCCAAGGGGTACCGGTACAGAAGTTGGAAGAATTTCCTGTGGTCACAAAAGGAACGAGAATGCCGCACATAACTTACCCCACCTTCCAGGGCCGTTCATAGGAAGAGACAAAGATGTGGAGGTTATCACTAATTTACTTCACTTTAAACATTCTCATACAAAAATGGTGCACATTTTTGGACTTCCCGCAGTTGGTAAGTCAACACTAGCAGTTCATGTTGGCTATGAGATGGCAAGACATGGGGTTGCTGTTCGATATGTTAATGTTGATGAAACACACATCTTCAAGGACCATGAATATACTGTAGTTGAAGACCAGAGAACTAGCTATGCTCTTTCCCAAAGACAACATGACATCCAACTATCATGGTATTCACACACTGAGGAAAAGCACATTTCAACTTCAGCACAAGGATTCATTCAGTGGGCTAAAGGACTTTCAAATTATACAGTTCTCATTTTTGACAACTGTGATCACCTGCTTCAAAACACTGCTACGCAAAAAGCATTTGTAACAATGTTTGCTGACCTCAACAAAGCCTCACATTTCTTGCACATTCTGACCACCAGCCGCCTGAAACTAAATTTGGTAGATGGATTCAAATTGCACAAACTCATGCCACTTGATAATGAATCTGCCATTGAATTATTGCAGTTAGTGTCTGATGCAATGACACTAAATAGCAGTAGAACAGTGAATGAATTAGTTGGCGGAATTCCTCTAGCCCTGAAGATAGTTGGGAGCCTTGTGAGTGAAATGCAATCGCCAGACCAGATCATCAGAGAACTTCAACAAAACCTCATAGCAACCCTCACCCCTGAAGATGTTCGACCAGACAGGGAGAAAATACGTCCAGTTTTAGAACTTTCATACAAGTATCTGGATACCAGTGCTCAAGAAAGTGCTTTATATTTGAGTCATTTCCCAGGATCATTCAGCTATGACGCAGCATCGCATATACTCAGTGATTGTAACAACAGCAATCCTGCTAGGTGTCTAACAAACCTTGCCGATAGGTCCCTGCTTGATCCATACTATTATGCTGGTCAACCTCGTTATCAATTTCACAAGCTCATCAAGGAGTACTTAAAGGATGTAGAGTCCCACAAATCAGGTATTGAAACTTCAAGGATTGCTGGTGCATTCAACGCAACTTTTGTTACACATTACACTCGAGTACTCGATTTGTTTGTCAATAACTATAATAAACTACCTCATGACAATGAGAACATTGGTAGGTTTGAGTATGAGAGTCATAACATGAAATACCTCCTGGAGAATACACATGTCATTAACCAATGCCCTACAATGACAGAAAATTTTGCACATGCACTAACATGTGGTTTGATGCTGAAAATATTTACCATGGGAGAACTATTGAATGCAGCACAGATTACTCTGTTGATGTTTAAATGTAGAGAGCGTGACATTTTAGCAGACACAAGTGCAACAAATAGGCAGCATGATCTGCTGCAGGTATTTAGAGTTTGGATAGAGTCATCTCCTGCAGTATATGACACCTTGTGTAAAGAAGCATTTATGTATCCAGCAGTATTCAAGCATTCCTGGTATTATTACGTGACATTGCTTTGCATGCTAATGATACTCCCATATATTGTTTGTGCTTGTGTTTCACTATTACTTGTTGCACATGATCATGAGCTGGGAATTATAATTTGCTTGGTTAACGTTTTTGGGATTTGCGTAGCATTGTTATACACAAGCGTACTTGCAGACTTTCTTTTGTCATCACCATTCGTATTTTGTCGACTTTTGTCACCTGGAATAATCTGTATAAAAATTGTATGTGTTGTGACATGCCTTATTTTATTATGTAAAATTTTAATGGGGACTGCTGTAACTCTTGTATATTTTATTTTAGCACTTTGCCTTTCCATATTCACTATTGACTTGGAGTATTACATTATTTATTTTATGTTTCAGCTCAGGTTTGTAAATTTCAACAATTAACTTTTTGAGTAGCTGAAACTCTTAAACTGGCTGTAGGCCTGAAAATTGTCTTGGCAGTGTATCTATTTAGATGAATATTTTATTGTAAGGGTTGTTATAATATAGAATCACAAGTATGTATACAGTCAGGCTGATCTGAATACACATGTGGATATGAATGTCATAACCTTGTTCCCAGGCTCCTCCCAGGCTTCCCCCAAGCCTTTTTTGTCACATATTGTACAGTCCTTCCCACTTGGTGAAGATCTCACATAATTTTGATGTCTAGTGGGAGGCAACATTGCGAATGAAGGTAGGGTTGAGACCTGCATGAATAGCCAGTGGGTGGTAATGTCTGGGGGGAAGTGCTGATGCTAAAGTAGTGTGTCAACAGCTGGCCTGCCTCATGCACACATGGTCAGAAACTGCATCCTATTTATGCAACAATTACCATGCAGTTCGTCTTTTGTTGCTGTGTACGTACAACACAATTTTTAATGGTAAAAATAGCTGGATATATACCCAAGTTACCTGTTACTTCATTCAGTTGTATACATTTCAGACTGGCTTTTCTGCCTGGTCAGCTGTCTCAATCATGCATTACACCAAGTTCATCCTCTGTTAGCGAAAAAGTATTCAGGCTAGTCTGCTTTATGTTCAGGAAGTTTGATTGCACAGGCTGTGAACCAAGAAGATGTTGCAATAATGGGAAGCAGCTGTGCACAGCACGCATTGGTGACTGCATGCATGCATAACTGCAGCTAGTCTTGTTACAACATATTTGGTTCAGTGGAAACATCATTTGAATATACCAAAAAGGCCCTTGGTATGAGAAGGGGAACGAAAATCCTACCTCATTCACAGGCTAGACCAAGCACACTGAGACTGCATGGTAATTTAAGCTTTTGAATATGGAACATAATTACGAAGTTCAGAGCAGAAATGCTGGGGACCACCTTCACCGACGTTCCTGTAGCTATCTCAACACTTGTGTGTGGAGTATTTGTTGCACCCTAGAGGTTGTGTGCTGCTGATCTGAAAGTCAGAATGAGTCTTGAAATAAACTGTGTAGCAGGCCATAGGACTGTGCCAGCTTCAATAATTCTGTGCCATACTACTCTCCTTCCTGCTGAGCTATATATATTGGAGAATCAGTGTAAACTTATCTGATTCATTGATTTCATTTCAGGCCTACCCCAGTTTGGGGCTTACCTATTATGCCCACACCTAAGTATTGTTATGCCCACATCTACAAACAAGGGAAAAAATGACTAGCACTGCTTTCTTTTGTCTCTTTCATGTAGATTGTCTCGTCTTTACACCTATAGTTGTAGCGGAGCATATGTACCCCATACTCATTCCAGCCCAACTAGGTACTGACACAGCTAGCTCAAGGAGGGAGGGAGGGAGCATACCCCATACTCATTCTAGCCCAACTAGGTACTGACACAGCTAGCTCAAGGAGGGAGGGAGGGAGCATACCCCATACTCATTCTAGCCCAACTAGGTACTGACACAGCTAGCTCAAGGAGGGAGGGAGGGAGCATACCCCATACTCATTCTAGCCCAACTAGGTACCGACACAGCTAGCTCAAGGAGGGAGGGAGCATACCCCATACTCATTCTAGCCCAACTAGGTACTGACACAGCTAGCTCAAGGAGGGAGGGAGGGAGCATACCCCATACTCATTCTAGCCCAACTATATAGGTACTGACACAGCTAGCTCAAGGAGGGAGGGAGGGAGCATACCCCATACTCATTCTAGCCCAACTAGGTACTGACACAGCTAGCACAAGGAGGGAGGGAGGGAGCATACCCCATACTCATTCTAGCCCAACTATATAGGTACTGACACAGCTAGCTCAAGGAAGGAGGGAAGGAACATACCCCATACTCATTCTAGCCCAACTAGGTACTGACACAGCTAGTACAAACCATGTCAAGGCACTAAGTGATGAAATGAATAATTCCTGCGTAGACATGCGTATGCAAAAGAAAGCAAACACCATCCAATTGCAAAAGTTGATGATGCAATTAATGCAAACACAATTCAATGCAAAACTAGACAACTAGCTAGTCCTTATCTTGCAACAGTGGTGTCTCTTCAAGAATTGAATCTCGAAATTGACTGTCTGGTCGCACATTATCTCCATCTACCAATCTGCTTTCTGCATCTAAGTCAGATCTGAAGTAAACTCCAGAGTGCGATTCCACAAAACTGAATAAACGCAATGGCGATCGATATACAAAGTGCAATCACTTTGTATGTGTTCCCTTCACTGTTGTTGTAGTACAGTACTACTCCAACCAGAGAATGAGGTTGAGTAGGAATGAGCTCTCAAGAATCAGCACTGATTTACTCTTATAGACATATTTGTAGTTCATGTAGCAGAGAAGCAGTGTTGTAACACCCAGGAGTAGGAAGAGGCTAATAGCTGGATTGAGGTTAGCCGTTGATGAAAGGACTAGCAGCAGAATACCTCACCTCAAACAAGCAGTAGCACTCCAAACCAGTAGTGGTGCTTGTCCTTCAGAGGAGCATAATAGGCATCAAAGACTGATTTGTGCCTCGTGATCCATCTTGAAAGCATACTATTGGGTGTCTTCCTCAGCCACTGCATCAGAAGTAGAAGCAGAGTATAAGGTAACCATATATAGCAACAGTAGACAAGCTGATGCTGATGTGAGGAAAGTGTCCGTACTCCAGATTACCATCAACAGCCCAGACGAACAGTGTTTCACTGCATGCTGGGATAGGTAGTCAATTTCCCCAATTATATATAATGCTGTAATAACAGTATGCAGAAGTTTTGTGTAAGAGAGAAACAAGAGGGTAGAGAGTATACCTATCTCCAAAGAGCACTCTTGAGTACTGCAAGCCAATTATGAATAGACCAGCGGTGTAGAAAGGAAACACAAACTGCAGCCAGGTTTTCCAAAATGCACTCAAGCCATCAAAAAAGCATGTTTGAATTCCTGCTGATGATGACCACCGCTATACAAATGAGGGTCGAAACCGGTCCATGCAGGCTGTTTGCAGGGAGAGAGTGAGCTCTTAACTGAGCTTCAGGAGGTGATTTGCAAAATCAATCGGCATCCACATCCAATGTTGTACGCAGTCATGCATAATTGTTGGCACCAACATGTAATAAAAGATGAATACTACAACACTGTGTATCTAAGAAATGTTGTATGAGATTCTTGAGTGTTGATTTACAATGTCATGTTATTGAGTGAGTACAGGTTTTAATGCAAGTTCTTGGCTGTTTGGACACATACAAGTACAACTCGAGCATGCCAATGGTAGTTGCCACAAGGGCTGGGAAAATCTACATGTGTCACAAGATAGTTTATACTGCAGTTCACATGACAAGGATCAGATTCTTTGTAATCGAAAAATGCCCCTATACTTCTGCTGTGTAGCTATGCGTCCTGTTAGTGAGGCTGGTGACTGTGCTGTTAGTGAGGCTAGTGTGTTTGTGTGTGGCACAGCTGGTCCATAATGACACTGCAGAGGTCCATCAGCTGAAGAAACTCGTCCGCTCCATCCATTAACCGCCTGTCCACCAGCTGCCACAAGGAGGGAGAAACTCTAGTCAGTCTGCATAATAATTCATGCTCATACTAGCCTAGCTTGTTCCCAGACCATCTCCCGCTGTTTTAAGTCGCATACGTGACCTCTGAACTGCCCGTCCGAACACTATTCAGATGGGCAGTTCAAAGTGTGCGGCTAAAAGTGGAGCGGTAGACAGCCTGGGAACCAGGCTATGCTCATACTGTGTATGGTTCAGAACCTTCACGTACTGAGCAGTCGCTCCAATATCACAACTGCAACAGTGTTCTCGCCAGAAATTTGTAAAAGAGGGGCACATACGTAATGAGACTCATGCTGGTCAGTATTGTGAAGCCATGTATTTCAAGTGGTTCTAAAATGTGCAGAGGCTGGCAAAGGGCACATTGTGCTTTTAGGCCAGACCACAAAGGGCACATTAGAAACCCAAAGGGCACAGTGCCCTTCAGTAGAGGCCTTGTGAGAATACTGAACTCCAACTATGTCTTGCAAGGAAGGGGTGGATATCGTGTGTAGCCTTGTTACCAGGCGCCGCCCAGTTGTTTGTCACTTGCAGCATGCAGGAGATGAAAAGCTGGGTAGGGCCGGGTGGGGGGTGGGGGGTATATTGTGTACAGGTACAGCACGTAGCTGTCATTAAAGGCTGAAAATATAGCACTGTCAGAAATTTTGCCTGTGGCTGCCTTAGTCGTGACTGGGGAGCCTATGGGAGTGACCCTCTCCGCTACCCACCAACCCCAACCCCGAACAAAAGGAAGACAAGTGATGCTAGCAGCCTGTCTGGAGAACTAGAATTGAGCAGTATGGTGTGTGGTGTCCAGAAACAGTCTGCTGGTCATTACGTCCCACCCTACCAAGCTAATGTCACTCTCACCCCCATCCGCTCAGATATCGTGGACTTCTGCCTGTCACCAACCCCCTCCATCACGACAATCTTCTCATGGAGCTACAGATGTGTGCGCACATGTGAACTCACAATAGGTCAAACTGTACATCTGAGACAAGCTTACCTGGTTCAGAGTTTGAGCTGCTGAATAACCTTCAGAAATGAGTTCCTGCAGTGATAACACACACAATGTATGTTAATGAAATACCATTTTGAAGTAGCCTCGTTCCCAGGCCGTCTCCCGCTGTTTTTAAGTGACCTTTGAACAGCCCGTGGGAACGAGGCTAATCGTGAAGTACTAAGTGCATTGTGAAGTGAACACTAACCTTGACACAAGACTGCAGTCTCTCGTAGGAGTCTGAATAACATGCTTTGATCAGAGCTTCGACCATGGCATTGGGGATGATCTGGAAGGGGTAGAGACAAAACTGACACACTGTCATTGTTTAGCACAGAATATTGTATGCATACCCCAGCAATCTCATAAATGTCTTGTTCAGTGATTTCCTCGGAGTCTTTCAACCTAGTAGCACTCTGTAGGTAGGTGATAGCCTGTGGAGGGACAGGGAGAGGGGAGTGGAAGGGAGGGGAGGAGAGGGAGGGAGGGAGGGGAGGAGAGGGAGGAAGGGAGGGGAGGAGAGGGAGGGAGGGGAGGAGAGAGAGGAAGGGAGGGGAGGAGAGGGAGGAAGGGAGGGGAGGAGAGGGAGGGAGGGACGGGAGGAGAGGGAGGAAGGGAGGGGAGGAGAGGGAGGGAGGGACGGGAGAAGTAGAAGAGAAGGAGGAAAATGGATATTGCCTGAACAAGTGGCTACCAGTAACTGACCTTCCGCAGATCTCCTTCAGAGGCATTTACAATTTGTTCAATAACCTGCAGTGGAGTGAGTATATGCATTGTTACAGACGGCGGGACACTGGTGTGCCAGGTGCTCTCTTACTTGGTGCTGGCAGCTGACATTTTCCTGCTGTGAAATGTGCTCAAGCCGGGTTACCAGGATGTCGTGAGTAAGGGGCTTAAAACGAAACTTGGAACATCGTGATGTGAGGGGCTCGATAATCCTGCAGTGTTATGGAGTAGGACCCATATCATCACACGAGGGGTTATCTGCTTATTGCGTAACAATGCTGTCGCAGCACCTGACCTGCTGATGTAGTTGCATATGAGACAGAAACGAGTTGTTCTGGACTCCTTCTCCATCGTGCGACGCAGGGCAGACTACACACACAAGATGAAGACCAGACAGTGTTAAGAGTTATATACATCAAAACGTCTTACAAGCACACTTGAACAGTGCTCATGCACGTCCATGATACAGTACAATGGCTCGTCCTCACCTGTGCACTGTTGGTCATGGAGTCAGCTTCATCGAGGATGATAATTTTGAAGGGAGGACAAGGATGGCCACTGTGTGAGGATGTGTGTGAGAGAGGAGGGATGTGAGTGGGTGTGGGGGTAGGAGGGAAGGGGGGACTGGGGGAAGGGGCCGGGAGAGGGGACTGGGGGAAGGGGCTGGAGGAGGGGACTGGGGGAAGGGGCTGGAGGAGGGGACAGGGGGAAGGGGCTGGAGGAGGGGACAGGGGGAAGGGGCTGGAGGAGGGGACTGGGGGAAGGGGCCAGGGGAGGGGACTGGGGGAAGGGGCTGGGAAGGGGACTGGGGGAAGGGGCTGGAGGAGGGGACTGGGGGAAGGGGCTGGAGGAGGGGACTGGGGGAAGGGGCTGGAGGAGGGGACAGGGGGAAGGGGCTGGAGGAGGGGACAGGGGGAAGGGGCTGGAGGAGGGGACAGGGGGAAGGGGCTGGAGGAGGGGACAAGGGGAAGGGGCTGGAGGAGGGGACTGGGGGAAGGGGCCGGGGGAGGGGACAGGGGGAAGGGGCCAGGGGAGGGGACTGGGGGAAGGGGCTGGAGGAGGGGACTGGGGGAAGGGGCCAGGGGAGGGGACAGGGGGAAGGGGCTGGAGGAGGGGACTGGGGGAAGGGGCCAGGGGGGGAAGGGGCCGGGGGAGGGGACTGGGGGAAGGGGCTGGAGGAGGGGACTGGGGGAAGGGGCTGGAGGAGGGGACTGGGGGAAGGGGCTGGAGGAGGGGACAGGGGGAAGGGGCTGGAGGAGGGGACTGGGGGAAGGGGCTGGAGGAGGGGACTGGGGGAAGGGGCCGGGGGAGGGGACCGGGGAAGGGGAGCATAGGTGCAGAAGCCCAAGGCTCAGAATGGCTCAAGAATCAATCTTCTACTCTATCCAGTCTAGAAACAGTACAAAACCATAGACCTGACTGCGACATGGTGTCAGAGGTGGGATTGTAACCAGAGTGAGCGAGAGTACCAGAGAGACAGACAACCAACGATGGTGTCATATCAGATCGCCCCTCCCAGAAGTTTGATTTCAGTCAGCTGGAGCAGTTGTTAAAGATTTGAACAATTTCAGGACTGACAGCTAAAGACGAGGAAAGCCAAGTCAATACGCTTGTGTATGCAATGGGAGACGAAGCGGACAATATTTTATGCTCAATGGGTTTGTCTGATGAAGACAAGAAAATTATTTAGGAAAGCCAAGGTCATGCTCAAGTGCGAGTTCTCCAAAAGTCGTGTCAAGTTTCTTTGCTGGATCGCGCGTCCAGCCTGACCCAGAGAAGGTCGAGGCTATTCTGGCAATGAAGCCACCAACAAGCATTGCTGAAGTCAGGCGCATCTTGGGAATGATCAACCGACTTATATAGCAAGTTCACTCCACACCTAGCAGAGAAGGCCAAACCCCTCCGTGACTTGCTGAGTAAAGAAAACCAGTGGACATGGGGTGAGAGTCAGAGACAAGCCTTCGAAGAAGTCAAGCAACAGCTTAGCTCCAGCCCAGTTCTGGCCCTTTACGACCCAGGGAAGGAGACATGCGTCTCAGCGGATGCATTGTCCTACTGCTTGGGGGCAGTGCGTACACAGAAGCAACCAGATAGCTCAAGGAGGCCATTCGCCTATACTTCTCGAGCTCTCACCCGAGCCCTCAAGGTATGCCCAGATTGAGAAAGAGTCTCTGGCAGCAACATGGGCATGTGAACGCTTCAGTGACTCTCATCGGAAAAAGCTTTTGAGATAAACCGCAAGCCCTGGTCACTCTTCTGCGATCAAAGAACCTGGATGATCGAGCTTCCTGCCAGAGTGCAGAGGTTTCGGATGAGGCTAACGTACTCCATCACGTATGTACCAGGCAATAACCTCACGGTTGCTGACACACTTTCTCGAGCGCCAGTGTCAATATCTCATGTTGATGAGGATGAACTCAGAGCAGAGGTTGAGACATTCGTTCATGCAGTCATGCAGAATTTACCTGCAACAGAGCAATGACTTGAAGAGATTTGTCAGCTACTCAAGTCGTATCGTGAAATAGGATGGTGTCAGAGATACCGAGTGGAAGGGGCCATCAAACCTTATCTCCCAGTGGCATCCAAACTGACATTACAGGATGGCTTGTTGGTTAGACGTAGTCATTCCAACATCGCTATGCCTTGACATTTGGCAGAGAGCCTGTCAGTCTGTATGGTGGCCTGGCCTTAGTCGACAGTTGGAAGAGGTGATATGTAGCTGTACAAAGACCGATCTCAGGCATTGATCCCTTCTCCCTTCCCCACGGCAACGAATAGCCACAGATCTCTATGATTGGAAAGGATCCAAGTACCTGCTGATTGTGGATTATTATTCCCGGTATATCGAAACTGCATGACTATCCAGTGAGTCATCAGCAGAAGTGATTCGACACACAAAGTCCATCTTTGCAAGGCATGGCATTCCACAGGTAGTTGTGTCGGAAAATGGGCCACAACTTTCTTCAATGGAGTTGCAGCAGAGACATACTACGAACAGCCCAACGTATCCACAAAGCAATGGTGAGGCAGAGAGAGCTGTGAAAACTGTCAAAGAGCTCCTCAAACGACCCCCTATCTGGCAATGATGACTTACCAATCCACTCCATTACAGAATGGATACAGTCCAGCTGAGCTACTGATGAGTAGGTGGCTTCGCACAACATTGCCCACCCAGCAAAAACCATTCATGCCTGACTATGAAACAATCAAAGTGAAAGAGGACAACACCAAAAGGAACATTTCGACTCGTAATATCAAGTGCAGAACTTTGCAACCTGCAAGACTTGCGTCTGCAAAGCACAGCAGAGAGGTTGCTAAAACTGTGTATTTTATGGAGGTGGGTGGGCCGGCAGGATCTGGGAGTGACTGGGCATGGGAGGATCCGGGGGGAAGGGCTCAAGGGACATTTAAAAGTAGCGCAGGTTTTTGGCATGCAAATTGTTGTGAATGCAAGTCGTGTTTACACCTGTGGCGCTTGCATTTTCAGTCCCTGGTGCTTGCATTTCAATCACTGGCCTAGCTACAAAGCCTTGGGCAGGTAATCGAAGTGAAAGAGGACGACACCGAAAGGAAACAAAAGTAGCATTTCAATATCAAGTGCAGAACTTGGGACCCTCTATCACCTGGCGACCTAGTGTGGATACCTGACCACAACAGCAGGGGCACAGTGGTGCAGTCGGCTGCTACGAGGTCCTATCAGGTTTCCACCCCAACTGGTACCATCAGACAAAATTGGTGTCATTTTACCGTCTTGCCGGAGCAAGATCCACCAACACCAGAACACTCTCAGGAGGAGAGCACTCCTCAGGAAACTACTCTGGAGTCGGCTAACGTTCCTGGTGACGGAGTGATGATAACAAGGTGTGGATGAATTTCCATCCCTCTTACCCGGTTGGACCCTAGTTTGAACTACATGTAGTTGTTGCTATGAACTCAGAAGGGGAGATGTAGTAGTAGGTCTTTGTTATGAAGACTGTCATAACCAGACATGAGCCCTGTGGCCACTTTTGTTCATTGTTGTACTTGTTGGTCTTGAGATTTAACTGACTGTGACAGTGGTAAGAGCTGTATCCAGAGGGTTATGTTCCCAAACGGATTCTTTCCATGGAATATGTCACCCCCACAACGTTCCCAATGCAATGGGTGGTTGAAAGGTGAAGCATTCATAGTCCATAATTGCATTCCACGTGCTGGTGGTACAGTATTCACAGGTAGAATGAATGACATGACTTGGCTAATGGTTGACAGGAAGTAGTACATTCCTGAGACCCTCCACAACTATTGGTTATATATAGCAGTGCCATCATTCATTAGTGAGCACTACCCTTGTTGTCACCTTCCCACCCCAGCATTTGTCACTTGTAGAAAGCGACAAAATACCGGGCGAGAAGGCCTGGCTAGTTCTCATACCACCATGCTTAATGGCGGAACTAGTCTCTCACATGTGTACTTACTTACTCTGGCCTGGTTTCAGCTACAGCCAGATGTGCAAATGTCTTCACCTTGTCCCGGACCACCTGCAACAATGAGATTATGTATACAAGCTCACTATCACAATACGTTACCAAGATTACAATCTCCCACAGTGCTGGTTGCTAGCCTCATTTCCAGGCCCCCACCTGGACCCAGCTGTACTGCAAGCGATGGAAAGCTGGGAGGGGCCTGGGAACGAGGCTACATGTAGCTGGCGGTTTGATAGGCATCTCACAGCCATACATAGCATCATATACAAGTAGCTTCGCTGGCTTCGCTTGCTCAGCTACTTCCCCCTCGTTCGCCTATGTGAGTAATCTGGTGCCGGACAGCTCTTTGTGCAGCTGTTGCTCCCCAATTGTGTCCGCTTCAGCTGCTACTCCCTGATTGCATTGATCTGCTTCAGCTGCTGCTCCCTGATTGCATCAATCTGCTTCAACTGCTGCTCCCCGTTTGCATCCGCTTCAGCTGCTGCTCCCCAATTGTGGATGCTGCTCGTTGCTTCAGTCCGCTTCAGCTGCTGCTCCCCGATTGCGTTCGCTTCGACTGCTGCCCGATTGTGGCTGCTGCTCCCCGATTGCGTCCGCTTCGACTGCTGCCCCCATTGCATTTGTTTGTAGCCCCAGCTGTTCCAGCCCATGCCCTCTTGAACATTCTCCGTGGAGTTCCGAGGTTTAGTAAATTGAAGTATGAAGGTTGCACGTCACTAATCTAGTCCTGCCCCACGAACATCCCACTTCCGTCACGCACACACACACGTTAAAATAATTATATTGATGTATATCCCGTATACCTGGATTCCACGTTCATCAGATGCATTTAGCTCCAGCACTCGGGATTTCATCATTTCATGACTAGAGGAGGGTGGGAACATAGCATTCAATTGCATTCATGGACAACTGTTACAACATATCCACTGACCCAAACAATTGTCTAGCAATCGCTAGGATGGTGGATGTTTTACCAGTGCCTGGAGGGCCGTAAAACAGCAGGTTTGGTAGCTGTGTGTGTGTGTGTTTGTGGATGTGAGGGAAGGCATATATACCTCATGTTGTATGCACAAATACTGTAAGGGAACACTTACATCTGCTCCCTGCAGACACTTCTTGAGCACGGCCACCACTTCATCTTGGTATGCAACCTCCTCCACTGACCGGGGACGACTTCAAAAAGGGAAAACGAAAACGAACTTGTAACATCTCAGTTATAATCCCATGGTCAACACCACAGACATGAATGCAACTTCCATGCACTAAGATTGGGTGTCCACTCTCTACATAGTGTTGTACTGACTATTTCTCCACCCAGGGAGTGTTTCTGCGTTCCGACTTCTGGCTCCCTTTAGAACTGGAAGATTTATCGCTGCTTTGAGCTTTCGAGCGAATCGATCCCTTCAGAAAAGCCTCCATCTTTCTCTTCCCGCGCAATGTGCGGAAATGACCACGTGGGGTAGGCGTGGCGATTGATGCAAAATGTGTGGGTGGGGCTGGATGATCAGCTGCGTTGCGCGCGTACTGCGTACCAATATTCATGCGCATATGCGCGCAGGTACTGAATGCCATCCGGCGAAAGCAACAAACAAGAAGAGCACATTCACGCAGGTGAATTCATACATCTAAAGCATTCACAACCACTGTGAGCCATTTAGACCTCACGCGCTATCTCATCTGCAGACAAAATATGCCATGTTTATGGTACCGACGGCACGCCAGTGGGAGTTGCGCCCCTGAAGGGTCAGACCTGTTTACGAGTACCAGTGGCTCACGCGATCTGCAGGATTTCTCCGCTTGTCCACTTTCTTTGCTAGCAAGAGTTACTTGGTGTTTGCATCCTGCAAGATTTGCGCCTGCAAAGCACAGCAGAGAGGTTGTGCGCTGCTAAAACTGTTACTGAATTTTGCAAGTGAGTTTATGGAGGTGGGCGGCCGTCGGGATCTGGGAGTAACTGGGCGTGGGAGGACCTGGGGGGAAGGGCTCGAGGGCTAGCCGCAAAAGTAGCGTAGGTTTTTGACATGCTAATTGTCGTGAATGCAAGCACCTGTGGCGCTTGCATTTCAGTCCCTGGCGCTTGCATTTCAATCTCTGGCCTAGGTACAGAGCCTTAGGCGGACGCGGGCGAAAGGGTTGGGGCCCGGGGGGGGGGGGGGGGGGGGGGGGGGGGGGGGGGGGGGGTAGTGCGTTAGGACACAAGTTCCCCCAGAGCTGCTGTCCTGCTGGGGTGAAATGTCCTAAGGCACAGGTGCATACCAGAGACATGTAGCAGTGGTGCATACTTTTGTTCACCCATATCCATTATTTTTTGCAGGTTGGTTGGCGGGCGTGTTCTCACGCAGCGCCGCCGTACGATGGCGGCAAAGAAGAATTCATTAACCGCCAATCTACCCAGGGGTGTGCTAGCGCTGTGCGTACTACTCATCCACGCGGGACAAATAAGCGCTCAGACTCAGAGACCAGTTCTTGATCTCTTCAGTAGTGGAAGCGATGAAGAAAACTTCGACGTTGCAGTTGGAGCAGGGGTGTTCGAGGTGCAGCTGGCTACCAACCCCGATGTGGCCGGCTTGGTTACGGACCCCGATGGCGTGCTGGACCGCGTTGAAGTGCAACTAAATGGCGCGTCTTCCGACACGAACGTGGAGAGGATTGAAGTCGACGAGGAAGCAGTGCCTGGAGTCAGCAGGGTCATTACTGGACAGGAGTACACCTTCAGCATATCTCCTCCAGGCGGAGGACCAGCCTCAGCAGCCAACTTCAGCAGTCTTCTGGCCACACTCTCTTACGTGTCTAACTTGACAGTTGCTGCGCTCTCTGAGCCACCGAGGAACGTTACCATCACCGCGTACGATGACGCTGGTGCCAGCCTCCCGGCTGTTGCACTCATCCTGCTGAGGGAGGCTAATATCCGGGGGCCGCAGTTCAGTGCCGCACTATATACTGCTATGGTTGCAGAGAATTCAGCAATTGGGGCAACTGTGATTGACACCATCAGTGCCTCAGATCCTGATGGGCTTGCTGTTAGGTACAGCTTTCAAGAATCCACATCTGTTTTTGTTATTGACCCCAACACGGCCGTGGTGACGGTACTCAACAGCACCGCCCTCGACTTTGAAACTACCCCTCAGTTTACACTCACAGTCATCGCTACAGACGAAGACCCCATTACACCACTTTCAAGTGAATCAACCCTTGAAATTTCCCTCACTGATGAGAATGACAATCCCCCCCAGTTTACGCAGGACGCCTATTCCTTTGATGTGGTGGAGGAGGCTTTGAATGCCGTAGTAGGTACCGTGAGTGCATTTGATCGCGACACGGTGGGGACCCTGCAGTATGACTTTGTTGACATCACCACTGGAACCACATTTGTTATCAACAGAGCCTCTGGAGAGATCAACGTGCGGACCACGTTGGACTATGAAGTGCAAACTGTGTTTACGTTTAGTGTCATGGTTTCTGATGGAATCTCCACTGATCAGGCCTCGGTGACGGTCAATGTGATCAACTTGGCTGACAACAGACCTGTTGTTACCCCCACTGCATCGACAATTCTCCTCAACCTGGACGCTGGAGAGAGGGAGGTGTTCCTGAGCAACGGTACAGGTGGACCTCACCGTGTGGAGGACGACAGTACCACTCTGCAGAGAGGAACTGCGAGCATTTTTGTTCTCAGGAACGGAGTGGTGAGACATTGTAGATTTAGTAGGAGATTTCATTTCCCCTGGATATTTAAGTCGTCCATATTTTCTCTAGATAGATGGGGTTTATTTTTATGTCTCATCACAAGGACAATAGGCCAAATTTCCTATAAAACTGAAGAGAAAAAAACGAGCAGTGTGCAATAAATTATATAAACAGAACCATAATAGCTACAGCATATGGTAGTAGTGGGACAGTAGAGGAGGGGTGGATTTGGGGTGGGTTCTCTGTTTGTCATGCTTCTTTATTTCTAAATTTTAGGAGGAGACATTTCCCAATGCGTTTGGTGTGTGTGAGTGTGCGTCATTGACGCCACCTTGTGGCAGTGCCTTTGGCCTGTGCAGCTTCACAGTCCGTGAAAACTTCTTCACGGGAGCCACAACCGTTGCTGGCGGACCCCAGAGGTCTGTCTTGTCCGATGGAGATGTAGCCTACACATTCAACGGGAGGAATGACCTCAGCAATAACTGGTTGCAGATTGAGAATGGTCTCAAGGGCAGGATATTGCAGGTCACTGATCATTTCTCCATTTCCATGTGGCTGAACCTGAATTCTGGCTCTGCATCACAGTACATCCTCGCGTTTGAGTTTGGCACTCAACGGTACTTCTCCCTCTATGATACATCTGTGACACGGCTCATCTTCTACTACTTCCGAGACACTCTGCCTGGTGTTGTTCCCCTTGATGATGACGGCTATGTTAGCCAGGTGGCTCTCAGCTTTTACTATGATACAGCTGTATTTCCAAGTGGACTGCGAGATGGACGGTGGCACTTTGTCACATTGAACATTGACTATCCCTCTGTCACCCTTGTCATTGATGGGTATGTGTATCGTCCCACGAGGGGGAACTATCGTGACAGTTTTCGCAGCACAGTTAATTTACCCCAAGATGGAACCATGTACGAAATGCCAGCCCCAATCTTGACAAAGTCTACATCGCAGATTGACAGTATTGTTGGCCGCATTGGAGGAAGTGCTCGAGGTGACAGATTCAGTATGGGTGGCCAGATGAGGCAGTTATCCCTCACCGACATTATCACAACCGACACCTTCAACTGCCTTGCCTCCTGCAACAACCGGATCTTCCCTAGCCCCAGTTTCTCTGTGGTCTCCTCCTTCACCACGTTGTACAATCCTGTCGCCCGTGTGCTGTCGTTCAGTGGCTCCCTCACCCCTGCTGTGTACACACAATTCATGCAGAGCCTCGTGTACTCTAGCAATGGGCGCTTGCCCGCTGAGGAGAGCGGAGAGAGCAGGATTATCAGGCTGCAGGTGAGAGAAATACTATTAGATAGATAGATAGATTTAATAGTGTGTCTGTCATGCTTTTGCTGGTTGGGTTGGTGCAGTGTGTATCATTGTCAGTCTGTTAGAGCTGATTACTACATGTATGTTTGTTGGGTTGGGTTCTAAACGCAGTGGTGTGTAGTCTCGGCCCCAGACCGAAACCAACCCCAGCACGGATTGCTTCCAGTACCCCTCGTGTGATACTGGAAGCGATCTGCGCTGGGGTTGGGGTGGGTCTGGGGCCGAGACTAAGTGGTGTGTAGTGGAAGACACACCCACATAATCAGGGACTGTTTCCTTCCTGCAGATCAGCGATGAGGTTGGCGTAGGCAACATAGCGGAGGTGAGGGTCACCGGGCGCTCCAACCAACAGAACCCAGTGTTTGATGCCAACGGGGACCAAGTGGATGGGATTGATTACTCCATCTCGTTCACGGAAGAGGAGGATACGCAGATTTCCATCGTCTCCCCTCGTGCCTTCATCACGGATGAAGACATTGCTGCCCAGATAGAGAGCGTCACTGTCAATCTAACAAATGCCCAGCTGTCCTCCTCAGATGAATTCCTTAGTCTCATCCAGGAACCCCCTGCATCACTGCAGGCCACTATCTCTGGAGGCACCAGGGTCGTGATCACTGCAATCGATCCCGCCAGTGCGAGTGAGACAGATTTCATTACTGTCCTGCTGAGCCTCCGGTATAATAATGTTGCTGACGAGCCGCTGGGAGAGACTAGGATCATTGAGTTTACCGTGTTTGACGGCAGACGTGAGAATTCCCCCAGGGCACGCACAATGATTACAATACAGACCACCAATGACATCCCGGTGGTCGACTTGAACGGAGCCTCTGTACAGGGAGAAAATGGGTCGTTGCAGTACCGTGAAGCGATGCCTGCCATCCTGATTGCTCCTGACCTTGTCATTGAGGATCCTGATAGCTCCACGCTCACAATGGCGTCAGTGAGATTGGCCCAAGTCTTTGATTTGAACAATGAGAGCCTCTCTCTCGATACATCTCTTATCCCTGGAGGGGTAGCATGTGTACCCTCCTCCTGCAATGCCACCGAGCTCACCCTGACTGGGTCAGCTGACACGAACCTCTACCAGACCCTACTCCGGTCTCTGCGGTATGTCAACCTACGACAACCCCAAGATCTGCCCAATCTCAGAGACCGGACAATCTTTGTTCAAGTGAATGATGGCGTAGCTGCAAGTGACCCCAACGCAAACGTCCTCATCGACTTCCTTCCCATTAACCCTCGTGTCATCATCCAACTGAATGTACCCGACCAGAACTATTTCAGCACATTCACTGAAGCTCAGACGAACCTCATTCCCGCTCATGGTCTTGTCAGAGTCGTGGACACCTCTCTTCAGACTCTCCAGTCAGTGGTGGTCACCATCCGCGACAATCTCCCCACTGGGATGCGGGAGGAAGGTGAGCAAATTAGTTTGACTACCATCGGGGGTCTACCCGTGGCCATTGAGATCAACACTGCCCTGAAGAGGATCACCTTCAGTCAGGAAGCCTCGGTCAATGACTATGTCGCGGCCATCAACCGTGTCCTCTACTTCAATGCGGAAGACGAGCCCTACCCCATCAACCGCTTTGTGGATTTCCTCGTAGTTCCTGGGGGTGGTGCCCCCAACGATGAAGCCTATGCAAACATTACAATCATCAACATCAATGACCACGCCCCCATATGTGATCCCAGTACTCAGCCTGTGTTTGTACGTGAGGATACTTCCAGCGGTACCCCCATCCAGCAATTCAGTGCCACCGATGCCGATATTGGGACAGATGGAGATATCTTTTATGCCCTGGTCGGTGGTGACAGCTCCCTGTTCTCTGTGTCGATGACTGGTGAGGTCCGGTTAGTGGGTGAGCTCGACTTCGAGGGAGTCAAGTCCCACACCATCACTGTGCAGGTATGCGACTTTGGGTTGCCTCAGATGTGCTGCAATTTCACACTGGTCGTAAATGTAACGGACTTCAATGACCACCCACCAGTCTTTGCACAGAATTTTTACAATTTCTCAGTTTCGGAAAACAGTGTGACTCGCATTGCCACATTTGTGACCACTGATGAAGACTCCGGTGTGAACGCAGAAGTTGCTAGTCTCCGAATTGACTCCTTCACCCCCCTGGGTGGATGCTTGGCCCACTTTGCCGCTGGTGTGACCCCTCCTCCCTTCCTTGATACGATACTTCCAGGGCTAAACTTTGAGGTCGTGGAGGTCTGCACCTTGGTTCTTGTTGCGACTGACGGTGGCTCTCCTTCCATGTCCGGAAGCACCACTGTCCGGATCACCGTCTTAAATGAGGACGACTTCCCACCAGAATTTTCAATGTCAAGCTTCACTTTTCAGGTGACGGAAGAGAACCCCTTTCCGCTGTCTGTGGGCACAGTAAACGCCAGCGACCGTGACAGCCCTTCTTTTACTTTTTCCCTCAGAGGAACAACCATGTTTGAAATCGACAACGTGACTGGTGAAGTGTTTATCCTCTTTTCCACCAACTTTAATGAGGCCACTTCTCATGCTTTTCAGGCCGTTGCGACTGACCCTTCGGGAAATGAAGGAGTAGCCTCGGTTTTGGTTGAAGTGATAGCCATTAACAACGAAGTCCCAGTTCTCGACCTCAACATCTCTGACATTACTACCACCAATGCTCGCACACCTGTCGTTTTTGTGGAGGAATCGACCGCACCTGTCCTGCTGGCAACCGAGCCCTTCATTACTGATCCTGATGCACCAGCTGTGACCCTGGCAATTAGCATCATTCGAGTGCGGGTTGTGAACAGTGGTAATGTGGCTGCGGAGCAACTGTCTGTCGATCGAGGTGTGTCGACCCCCAGCTTCACCATCATAAGTATGCCTCCTGGAGAAATCCTAGTGGAGCCCCTCAACCCCACCACCCTGGAAGAGGTGTACACGCTCTTGCGTAGCATCCAGTACCTGAACACCGAGGATGAGATCAGCGCTTGCCGGGATGATCTCTACCCCTGTACCTCGGGTAGTGCGTCACGAACCATTCTCTTCTCTGTGTTCGATGGGATGTTTTACAGCAACGAAACTGAAGCCTACGTGGTGTTTGAGTCTGTGAACGATCCTCCCGTGATTGACTTGGATGGTGCATCATCCGGGCTGGGCTACACCACTCACTTCGTGGAGTTGGCTGGACCTGTCGCCATTGCCAATGCTGCCACCCTGTCCATCGACGATGATGATGATGCGTTCATGGAAGAACTCAACTGCACACTTACCGACCCACAGGATGGCACCAGTGAGTTCCTACAACTCAATGGTACGCTTCCCAGTGGGCTTGCTCTCACTCTCTCCGCCAATGGCTACATGGTGTCCATTGTGGGCTCAGCTACCCTGGCCACTTATGAGACAGCTCTGTCTCTAATCCAATACAACAGTATCACCAGTGACCCTACTGAAGTACCTGCCCGGCTCATCCACTGTGTTGTATCTGACGGTGATCTGGTTAGCGACACAGCGGTTGCTACGGTAACCTTTCGAGCTGTTAACCAGCGACCAAACCTTGACCTTGACCTCACCTCTGCTAGTGTGAACTTCACGACTACTTTTACGGAGGAAGGTGGGGCGGTTCGTTTGACTGGAGGTGTCATCCTTTTTGATGCAGACGATGTCAACATGCTTTCCCTCATGGTGACACTTATGGGCGGCGGAGGCCCGCAGGAAGTTCTCGCTCTGGACAGCGCTTTGATCTCCCCTCCCCTTACGTACAGCTACGTGTACCCCACCCTGAGAGTCAGTGGTCTTGGAAGCATTCCAAACTACCGGGATATTGTTGATTCAGTCACCTATGACAATACGGACCCAGAGATTGCTGACATCAGAAACAGAGAAGCTGAGTTTGAGATTACGGATGAAAATGGTGAGGGGAGTCAGGTTGTGTACGCCATCATCCAGCTCCAACCTGTGGACGACAACACACCTGTGTTTGTCCCCGACAACACCTACAACTTCACCGTCGATGAGAACTCCGGCAATGGAACGCTCGTTGGCACTGTTGAGGTACGGGACTTTGATCTTCCGCCGGGAATGGAAGTCCCCATCTTCATGATTGTCTCCTCCACCCCTGCCTTCGGCACCTCGGACTTTGTCATTCAGAACAACCCGTCCAATCCACTCCAAGGACAGATTCGTGTGTTTGGAGAGCTTGACTACGATGCTAGAGCAAGAAGATACCATCTTGAGGTCTTAGCGCTGTCAGGCCTATTCAATACCACTGCAACTGTGTGGATAGAGGTAAACAATCTACCTGACCTCCCACCCATATTCACCGTCTTCCCCCCTGAGTTCTATGTCTTTGAGAACGAAGTCCCCACAAGGCCCCTGATGCCTCCAGGCGTTGTAGCAATTGATCAAGACGGCCTTGATCCTATAACGTATAGCATCAGCGGCAACGTCATTCTGGGCATCGAGCTGATTGATATCAACCCAGCGACTGGAGAGCTCACTGTGGTCAATAATATCGATCGTGAGGACCCTTTCACTGGCACGGATTTCTCTGTCACCATTACTGCAACTGACTCGACACTGAGTACCTCGGAAATTGCGACCATTGTTGTTCTCGGCGTGAATGAGTTTCCACCATCATTCTCCCAGTCGTCCTACATTGCTGAAGTTGAGGAGAATGCCCCACCAAGTGGGGTAATTGTGACCGTCAGTGCAACTGATCGTGATGAAATTCCGGATGTTTTGGCATCTGGCTTTATGACAAACATTTCCTACTCAATCCTACCAGGGCTGGGATCCGAGGCTTTCTCAATTGATGCCGAGTTGGGTGAGATAGTCCAACTTGTTCCCATTGATTCTGAGGAGTACCGCACCATCACATTGAGGGTTATCGCCAACGACAATGACTTTGTCCCTGCCCCACTGACCACGGAAGTCAATGTGCTGATCACAGTCCGTAACCTCAATGATGAGCTACCGACCTTCATCAATCTGACAGACTTCATCGTTGTCTCAGAATTGTCCTCAGTCAGCACAGTATTTTACACATTTGAGTTTGACGACCCCGACCCAGACTCGAACCTCCAGGTGCGTTTTGCTGGAACAGACCCCCCGATGTTCACCTTGAACTCGGCCAATGGGGAGCTCAGCATTGAGACTGGTCTTGACGCAGACCGTGTGCCAAATCAGTTTGATTTTGTCATCATCCTCTCTGATCTTAACACCCACGTCAATTACTCTACAAGGGCGTCTGTGTCTACTAACATCACCATTGCTATATTGGATGAGAATGATGAAGTTCCTACCTTTGCGCTGCCTTCGTTTGAGGCCAGTGTTGTCGAGAATGAACCTCGTGGGAGCAGTGTCCTCCAAGTGACAGCTACCGACCTGGATTATGGTTTTGATCCGTTTGGCACTCCCAATGGCAACAATGAACTGAGATATAGCCTCATAGACGCTCCTGCTGGCATCTTTACGATCAATGAAACGACAGGTCTGATTACCAAGCTAGTTGTTCTGGACAGGGAGGTTCGTTCTGAGTACACGTTCCGGGTTCGTGTGCAGGATGTACCACTCTCAGGGGCATCAAACATGGAGATCGTGGAGGTGAGGGTTGAGGTGTTGGATGTGAACGAGCATCCCCCCCAGGCAGACCCCTCAAACTACTTTATCTTAGTCTCTGAGGCGACCCCTGTGCCCTCGCAGCTGCAGACACTCGTAGATGTCCACTGGAGCACTATGAGTGAGTCCAAACTTACTGAAAATGTGCCCACATATAAAAAAGAGGGATAATGGTTTGGTGATCATTAGCATCATATCCCTCAGTGTTAGTAGTAGTACATGATTTCACTGATCTGCAATGTTATTCCTTTCAGTCCTCGAACCCATCGCCGGGTTCTATCTGCGTCAAGTGAGTGAGCCGTCCCTGACCGACCCCAGCGTGAGCGTTATGCTCTGCCAGTACCTCACAGTGTTCAGCAACAACACTGCCCTTCTGATGGAGGTGACGTACATGGATGGGGAGAACTGTGTCAACAGCACTGCCGACCCTCTCTGGATGCAGACCATCCGAGCACAGAATATAGGTTTCACCGAGGTGCGAGATGTACATTCACAATATTCGTATGCTTATTGTGCCATGTGACATTACCTTACTATAACCAAGTCACAAGTCGCAAGTCACAAGTCACATGATACAAGAGTGCATAAGTACACCACGTCCCCATGGAGGATGCGGTCTGTTATGCACTCTTGCATGATCTGACTAAGTTACAGATCATGTGACATGACTGATCAAATCACATGATTCAACCCATAGTTAACCCATCAAACGCAAGCATTTAAGTAGTTGCATGTACTTGCGTGGCTATGGGTGATGTGGGTAAACACACCGGTCAAAACTGGCCTCTCTGCTCATTTCAGGTTCTCATCACTGTTCCCGTTGCTGACGACACTCGGAGTGACCTCCTTGGGGCGTACACTATGGCCCCCACTGATGAAACAGCAGCAAGGTGCGTTCCGGTCTTTCTTCTGGGGTTTGTCTGTTTTCCTAAAGCCACAGATCATGTGCTCACCTCCTATCCCTTCTTCCCTACAGGTATCTCACTCTCGAGACCTATTTCTCACAGGTCCGGAATTTGGTCACAGAGCGGATTGTCAGCTTTGAGTCTGCCACCTACGTGCAGGCCCTGAATGGGGAGATTGCTGGGGGCCAGTATGAGTGCACCCTCAGCTCCGGTGACCCCATCCAAGTCGGAGTGCAGTACGAACCCCTCACTGACTTCAGCAACTGCAGCTTGGTACATCACACAATGGCACACACACACACACACCACACACACACACACACACACACCACACACACACACAACACACGCAACACAGTGTTTGGCAATTGTGAAGAAAGATATCTAGGGGGGGGGGATTGTATACTTCACTGTTTTGTGTGATCATCCCTTCGCTCGCTCAGCTACTTCCCCCTCGTTCGCCTACGTAAGTAATCCGGCGCCGGACAGCTCTCTGTGCGTGCAATGAGCTGCTGCTCCCCGATTGCGTCTGCTCCCCGATTGCGTCGACTTCAACTGCTCCCCGATTACGTCGACTTCAACTGCTCCCCGATTGCGTCCGCGTCGACTGCTGCTCCTTGATTGTGTCCGCTTCAACTTCTGCTCCCCAATTGCTCCCGCTTCAACTGCTACTCCCCAATTGCGTCTGCTTCAACTGCTGCTCCCAGATTGCGTCCGCTTCGACTGCTGCTCCCTCATTGCATCCGCTTGTAGCTGTTCCAGCCCAAGCCCAATGTTCTCAAACATTCTTCGCGCAGTTCGAGGTTCGGTAAATTGAAGTACGAAGATCGCGTGTCACTAGTCTAGTCCCGCCCCACGAACATCCCACTTCCGTCATGCACACACACACACACACACACACACACACACACACACACACACACACACACACACACACACGCACATTAAAATCGTAGTTACAGTTAATTTCACGGTGGGGAAATTTTGCGGTATTCGCAGATGAAGTAAGACCGCGAATATTAAACATGCAAAATATTTTCCACAGCTAGGCGCTAGGCATAACAGTTACTGTCCTTCGTGTTCCTGGGCTCACGCTCACACAGTAGCTCTTCCCCAGCAGTTGCTTCCCATATGTCGCTGTAGACGTGGTAGCCACGCATACACAGCTCGATCGCTAACTTGTCCTCCATCCGCGCGATCACACGTGTCATTATGAGCGGAATTATTTTTTCCGCGGGATGTAATCAGCGAAAATATCCCTCCGCGAAATATTTCTGTATCACGTTTAGCGGCTAGACCGTGAAATTATTGCCACACGAAATAATCAGCAACTACGGTATTGATGTCTATGAATGTTCCTGTGATTCTCCCCCTCATCCCCTTCCCTTCCTCCCCCTCCCCCTCCCCCTCCCCCTCCCCCTCCCCCTCCCCCTCCCCTCCCTGTCATCCTCATTCCCTTCCTCCCCCTCCTCCTCCTCCTTCCTCCCTCAGGTGAATGGTGGCTTCAGTGCTGGTGCTCTCTCCTCCACCTACAACGCGGACATACTGTACTCACTGGTTGGTTACAATGGCCGCTGCACTGTGCTGTATGGCCCTCTCTCCTCTCCCCCCTCCCCCCCTCTTGAGTCGGACCCTCTCTCTGTTGGGGCTCGGGTCTTCATTCGGCTGGGAGACGCTGGATGCACACTGGGAGGTGAGATAGACACCCTCTTATCTGTAGTTGAAATTCCGACTGTTCTGCAGCAATTTACGAAAATCTGGAACTTTAATGTTAAATTAGAGGTGCTTTCAATAACCTCAGCTAGCTAGTATGATGTGACAGTCCAGTAATGAGTTGAAGTATGACCCTGGCTCTACCTCATGGCCTGAATCCATGGCCATGTCCACAATACCCAACCTCACACAATCACACACCCCACCTCACACTCCTCACTCACTCACACCCCACCGCACACATGCACACGCCACCTCACACATGACTACACACCCCCTCACACTACACACCCCACACCCCAACTCACACACTACACACCCACTACACACCCCACCTCACACACTACACACCCACCTCACACTACACACCCCACCTCACACACTACACACCCACTACACACCCCACCTCACACATACACACCCACCTCACACTACACACCCCACCTCACACACTACACACCCCACCTCACACTACACACCCCACCTCACACACTATACACACCCCACCTCACACACTACACTCCCCACCTCACACACTACACTCCCCACCTCACACACTACACACCCCACCACACACTACACACCCCACCTCCCCACCTCACACACACACACAGTGACCTGTCCTGCTCTTCCTCTCACTGGAAACTGCGACTCAGTGCTTGGAGACGATGCACCAATACGTCTCTCCCCTTTGGACTTCTCCATTGTGGATCCGGATGGCTTGGACAACACTATCCTTGAGTATTCCATCTCAGCAGGTAATTCGGATGGATTCTTCACCATCGACAGCACGACTGGGGATCTCTCCCTCACCCGCTCCCTTGACAGGGATCTGGGACCCTCACTGTTCTCTCTGGAGATCCTTGTTTCCGACGGGATGTTCAACTCCACCTTCCAGGTTTCTATCACGGTGCAGGATGAGAATGACAACCCCCCTGTCCCAGTACAGCCCGTGTTCTCTAGCAGTGTGGCCGAAGAGCTACCCCGTCTCAGCCCAGTAGTGCGTGTGAACTTTACTGATGCTGATGCAGGTCAAAATGCTGCAATAACGTACTCCCTTGATCCTGCGGAAACAGACTTCAACATCACCGATCCATCGTCTGGGGAGATACTCACAAACAGAGTCTTCAACTACGAGGCTGGTGATCGCTTTTTCAGTTTTCAGGTGTTTGCGAGCGATGGAGGTATCCCTGCGCTTGTCAGCAATGCAACTGTTGAGGTCACTATTTTGGATGAAAATGACAACAGGCCGACTGTGACAGCTGTCCTGGTACCTGGAGCCGAGTATGTTGAGAATGAGGCAGCACCTAATGTGACTGTTGCCACGGTTACTGTAACTGATTCAGACACCATCACCTTCCCCATCTTGTTCTCTGTTGTAACGATCGTCAACGGTGGTGACGTGGACGAGCGGGTCACCTTGCCAACCCTACCCTCGGGATATCGGATCACGTTCTTGCGTGACACCTATGAGCTGATGATTGTAGGAGCTGGCAGCCCAGCAGAGTACAGTGCCCTGTTGAGCACCATAGTGTACTCCAACCCAGCTGATGAATTTGCTCTTCCTCTGAACCGAATAATCCGGTATGGTGTTTGCGACCAGCTGATTAACGCCAGTATGGCGATGTCCCTTCTCTCCCCGGACACTCAGGCTGCTCTTGCATCAGCGAGTTCCTCCGATTCCCGTCTCCCAGCCAATGATGTGCACATACTCTTCTCCTACTGTCCGCTATTGGTCTCTGACAGTGCTGTTCTGCCTCTGATTGAAGTCAATGATCACCCCACGCTGGCTGTCCCAGAGGTGGAGTTCCCTCCTATTGCAGAGGATATCGTCGCAGAGGACAACCCAGGGGAGTTTGTGTTAGATGTATTTGGTGATGCAGTGGTGGACAGCGATCGTGGGGGGTTTAAAGGGATTGCAGTCGTCAGCAACAACAGTTCAACTTCTGTACTCCAGAACAGTGTTACTTCAAGTGTTGATGTCTGCACTAGCATGCACAACGGCCTTCAAGGCACCTGTGGCGATCTGAACACCCGGTGTCTGTGCAATGGGGCCCGTGAATCACTAACGTGTGCAACGTTTGGAACGACAGTTTACTTTCAGTGTGCCAAGGAACTCAGTTCTACTGTGGCTGCTGATCCCTGCACCTGCCAGTCTGGAATCGGGAAGAGGCAGGCTGTCACGAGCGATGATTCTCTTGAAAACATTCTCAGAGTTGAGATTGATCTTGGTACTGGACGACTGATTGATATCACACCTGCATTTATGAACAACGCTGCAGCTGCTGCCTTTGAGCTCAACAACACACAGGAGTATGGTGCCATTGCCTTTGGCAATGCCGACTTCATCTTCACGTACACTGACCTGAATGTAACGGTAGTCCCCTATCCTGGCCTCAACATCACATACGTCAATGTTGGTGCAGTCTCGGAGGTCTCGGCCACCCTCCTGGGGCCATTCACTCTTGTCCGGTTCCTCCCACTCCCCCACGAGACCGGGGTGCAGTCTTTCTTCTTCCGTGCCTGGGACGGCACATTTGGTAGCGTTGGAGAACCCGGTGTAGACACAAGCGACCCTGCCAACTCTGCATTCAGTATTGAGATTGGCTTGGCAGCTGTCAACGTCACCCTAGTCAATGACCCCCCAGAGATTCAGCTTGGAGGTCCTGGGGTCTACAATTTCTCCACAACATACACTGAGAATGGGCCATCAGCCTTTGTCTCGGCCCGCAATGCTGAAGTCATTGAGTATGATATCCCTGACCTGTTTCTGAGCAACCTCCGAGTGAACATCACCACGGAAGATGGAGGATGCGATCTCCCTGACTACGCTGGCGACTCCAACGATAGGTTGCAGTATCTCAATGATACAATGGTCCCCCTGGATGGTGTCACCATGGAAACAGAGGGCCAAGCATGTGTGTATTACGTCTTTGAGGGCACACTGAGTGTGAGCCAATGGCGGTCCTTTATCACTATGATCCGGTTCCGTGTGGAAGATGCTGAACCGAGTGAGCACCGGAGGAGACTCTCCTTTGTCATCAGCGATAGTGCTCCCTCTGATAGTAACCCCTCGTACACATTCATCGACGTTGTGCTGGTCAGTGACAACTGTCCTGTGGTCAATATCACAACAAATAGCCCTCTGACGTACGTGGAGCACAGCGGTCGCATGGTAGTGGATGGAGGACTGACTGTCTCCGACGATGACCGCAATGCAATGCTTCAGGCAGCGGAAGTAAGACTCATCTCCAACATGCCTGGAGCGTGTAGCGACTGTAACCTTACTGCAGCCTCCTTGGATCCAGCTATTTCGGTAACCTTCACTGCTGCTACTTTAACTCTCCGCCTTGAAGGACCAGCTACCCCCAGCCAGTTTGAAGCAGTTCTCAGGAGCGTGCAGTTTGAAGACTTGGGAAATGAGCCATCATTTTCTATTGTGACGGTCCGGTTTGTCCTGATAGATGGGGTAGTCGCGCCTTGCACCAGTGCCGTGGGTGAGGTGAACGTTGTGATCGAACACTTGAATGACAACTCCCCTGAGATCTTCCTGGACTTTCCAACTAGTGAGGACTTTGCGACCACCTTTATGGAGGGAGCAGTGAGGGTTGCCCTCACCGGTTCTGTGATGATAGTCGACCTGGATGGGCTGGAGTCTAGCATGTACAGGATCAGAATCGAAATCTCATCGGGATGTATTTCTGCCGAAGACGTTCTAGAATTTGTGTCCCTTTTCCCCGGCTCCTCTGTCGTTCAGGCATACAACTCGTCCACCTGCTCTCTAGAAGTTAATGGAAGTTCCAGCTCACTTGAGAACGACCTCACCCAGGGCCTGAGGTACCGCAACCTCCTCACCGATAATCCCACTGCTACAGAGAGGGTGGTCAACTTCACCATCTTCGATGGTGGCCTGGATCCCCGGTCCTCCAGAACAACTCTCACTGTTGTGGCAGTCAACGACCCACCCTTCATTGACCTGGATGTTGCCAACCCCTCTACCTCTGACAGCTCTGTTGAATTTCTCCTGGGTACTGGCTCTGTGTCGATCATCCAGGACTCTTCGAGTGCCAGCATCACCGACCCTGATGATGATAACCTGGAAGAGATGCTGTTCACCCTGACGGAGGTTGATGCCTTTGGAAACCTGGTGTCACCCCGGAGCGACCCATTCTTTGAATCGATTGGTATAAGCGATCCTCTCTTGCTTTCTAACTTTGGCTTGACTGGAGTGTACGTTGTAGCCTCTGGAGAGCTCAGAATAACAGGCGTGGCTCCAGTAGCTGCTTACACTGCCATTCTTAATGACATCTCCTACTTGAACTCAAAGAATCCTCCAACAGAAAACCGCAGGCAGATATCAGTCACTGTCTTCGATGGTAACAGCACCAGCCTGCCTGCTGTGGCTCGGATAGCGTTTACTGGTGAGCTGAACCCACCCGAACTTGACCTGAATGGAAATGCGGCCGGCACCAACGTTGTTGGAACTTACACTCTCACTACGGCCCCTCTGCCGCTCTTTCCCAATGCCTTCCTGAGTGACCCTGATCGTGACAACATATGCAACATTAACGTCACTATGGTTGGCTCTGACACCACTTGCCTCGCAACCAGCATCAACTTTGGGAGTGCATTTGCTGATATTGTGATTGAAACAACTGACGTGGGAGGGGGAGTACTCTATTCTCTCTCAACGACCCTCACTGACTGCCGTGAAGCGATCGTGTTTCGGAACGTCCTCAGAGGAGTGACTTTCTCTAGTCCGGATACAGCCTCCACTGGGACATGTACCATCAATATTGTTGCTGCTGATGCCAGAAACAGTGTCAGCAATATTGCTGTTGCTACGGTGACAGTAAGGCAGTTCAACGCTCCTCCCTTTGCAGACCTAGATCTGGGTCTATCTGGTCGTGATTACTCCACCGTCTACTTCCAGGGTGGAAGTGTGCAACACATTGTCAGCATCTTTGATGCAAGTAGGGCACGGAACATCACAACGTTAGCTCCCATTGGTGAAGCTGATGGAGAAGCACCCTTCGATGATGGTACCATCCTGCATGGCGTTGTACTGAATGAGTCATCGTATGCTGGCTACACGCTGATTGACGTTGACAGTCCAACACTTGCCTACCTCCAGACTGAGTTTGTTATCTCCACAACTGTGGAGAATGACATCATCCGCTATCCTTGCATTCCCACCAATGACACCCTCAGATCAACTCTTGACCCACGAGGGTGTGTGAACACCGGACAGAGTCGCATGATCACTGGATTCCGCTGTGATGACACACTATTTGACTCCTGCAACTCTCCGGATGACCTCTGCTCTGACCTGCGTGTGACCATCTTCTGCAGTGGCACTGGGAGGAAGGGATACCGGTTTCAGTACCTCGTCAATGCCTCCACGGTACGGTATGAAGCACTACTCGGCTACCTGGGATACGAGTACAACCTACTGAGGGGAGGACTGATCAACCAGATCCGACTGATTAACGTCACTGCCTTCGATGGGGAGAGCGTCAACCCGCAGGCCATCACCAGAATCAGGATCAATAACCTGGACACGCCGGTTATTGTAGTCCCCCGTCCCCCCAATGTGGCCTTCACTGTTTGGGAGGATGAGAGGCCTGGACGTACCTTTGTGTTGTACACCGTGACTGTGGTGAGGCTGGATGGGACCACACCCACTCCAGGGTCTGTTGAATTTATGATCACCTCTGGGAACATTGGCAATGTGTTCAGGATCAACAATTTGGGAGAAATCTTTCTAATCAACCAGCTCGATCGTGAGATGATTACCCAGTACAACCTTACCATATCTGCCAAGTTTGTTGGTGCGGATAATGACACTACTGCCACAGCAGAGATCATTGCTGGCGTGCTAGATGTGAACGACAACCATCCGGTAACAGCAGATTCCTACACTGTCAACGTCACTGAGGGAATGGCAGGTGTACGCGTAGTGGATGTAGTAGCTACAGATGCTGACGAGGGTACTAATGCGGAGCTCACCTATCTGCTTCTTGGAATTGGGGCTGAGAGGTTCCAGGTAGATACCAACGGTGTTGTGACCACTCGTGTACCCCTGAATGTTTCACTGGACGACTACTATCTGCTTGTAATGATCATCACAGACAGGGGACAAATCTACCTCTCGACTCACACCATTATCAATGTCTATGTGATCACCCCGCCACCTACTAACCTTGCATTTGACCTAGCAATGAGTACTGTTGACATCAGTATCTTGGAGAGTGAACCTGTGAATTCAAGGATTGGAATGGTGGTAGCATTCGAGGTTGGTGGTGATGGAACCTCAACATTTGTACGCTATAGGATTCTGGAGATCGAGCCGCTAGTTGACCCTCCTCCAGTTGAAGTAACTCCTCCCTTCCGCGTTAATGGTGTAACCGGTGAAATCTTCGTCAATTCCTTGCTGGACTCTGAGAGGAGCACTGGGTACCAAGTACTCGTAGAGGCCTTCAGCATTCGCACTCTCTTCCCCCCGTCCTCTGCTTTCATCAATGTGACCATCTCTGTCAGGGATGTGAACGAATTGAGACCCATGTTTGTGGACGCTCCTTACAACTTCTCTGTGGCTGAAAACTCTGCCAGCGGGTTGACCGTTTTCACTCTTGTCGCCAGAGACAATGACGCCATGAACGCTGGTGTGGTCTATTCTCTCCACTCCTCTGCACCGGCAGACCTCCCCTTCCAGGTTCAATCTGACGGAGACATTGTTGTGAGCAGTAACATCAACTATGAACTGAACCAAACGTTCAGCTTTACTGTCCAAGCTGTGGACAGCCCTAGCCAAGGGATGCCCTCAATGACAGGCACAGCGCAGGTCATGGTTGACATACTGGATCGCAACGACAATCCCCCCATGTTCCAGGGTACTCCTTACAGTGTGTCGGTGCGTGAGACCTCAGCCAATGACTACGTTGTGCTAACGTTCAGTACCACTGATGCGGACTCTGCGGTCAATAGTGCTGTCACTTTCTCTTTGGTGGGCGCTGCAGGGTCTCCATTCTGCCTCGTTGGGATGACCATCCAGGTCTGTGACTCCTCCCAGCTGACTTCAATAGAGATGGAAGAGGTATTCGAATTCCAACTGGTAGCGACCAACCCACCTGGGTCTACCGGCGACCAGACACAAGGGGCCTTCGAGAACGTGACCATCTTGCTAGTGCTGATCAATGAGTTTGCTCCTGTGCTTGCAGAGGAGGTGGTTAATCATGCTGGGTACCACGAGGAACATTGCGGCAGGGGCTTTGGTAGCAACTGCTCTGGGATTGTGGTGTTCGATTTCGGCTTGAACACCACTGACAGTGATGGGGGAGTGAATGGCGTCCTTACTTTTGTGCTGGAGACTCCAGGTGTACCTTTTGAGGTTGATAGCCTCACTGGAGTGCTGACCATCAACGGGAGGATTGACCGTGAGGAGAGAAGTTTCTATTCCCTGCAAGTTCTTGTCCTGGATGGTGCAGATATTGATGGAACTGTACGCAACGATACTGCCACAATCAACATCCCTATTTATGATATTGATGATACTGCCCCTGTATTTGCGCCACCTTACAGCTTTCGTGTTACAGAGCTGATGACGCAGACAGGAGAAGTGATTGGTAATGTCAGTGTGATCGATCCAGACATCAATGGCACTCGGATATACTATATCATTGTTCCCGAAGACCCTCCAGCAACCCCAGGTTGCTACCTCACGCCGGGGCCCTCCGATCCCGCATACCTACCCATACAGATTGACGCCAGCACAGGAGCGCTCTTCTTCTGTGAGAGTGTTGATTTTGAAACACAGAGAAGACTGTACCCATTCACTGTTCGTGTGGTGGACATCGGACGTCTGGACACCGTGGGACCACCTGTAGTCTACTCTGTAGAGCAGGATTACAGTGTGACCATTGTGGACTCCAATGACCACCCGCCTGTACTGGGAGAAGTGGAATACTCCTTTGCTCATCCGGAGAATGAGCTTGTGAACGCCTTTGTTGGAAATGTCACTGCCACAGATGAAGACTCGGGTCTGAACGGCGAGCTCTTCTTCTCCATTAGCTTCAATGGAAGTGGCCTCTGCTCTGAAGACCTGCCCTTCCAGATTGAGAAGGTCTCAGATACCACAGCCACCCTCAGGACCTGCCTCTCCCTGGACTATGAGATGAGGACCTTCTATACCCTGTCACTTGAAGTGTGTGACAATGCTCCTGTACCGATGTGTGCATCCACCTCAGTCAGAGTCAATGTTACAGATCGTAATGACAACCCACCTGTTTTTGTCCAAGCTCCATACACTGCCACAATCCCTGAGACAGACTCCTCTCTCTTAGCCCTCTTCGTCGCACGACTGGAGATCACGGATGATGATTCCCCAGCCAATTCCATTACCCTGTTCACAATCGTCACTCCTGGGACACCCTTTGGTATCAGGAACTCCACGTCTTCTTCTGCTGATGTGTTTGTGCAGACACCGGCGTTGGTGGACTACGAGACTGGGCCGCGGGAGTATACCATTGAGGTACTGGCTAGCAACGCACCAGCTGATGTATCTGATGAGACACAATCTGCCAACACGACAGTCACCATCACCATCACGGATGAGAACGATAATGCTCCCGAGATATTTGCACCATTCAGGTTTGAAATCCGTGAAAATAGACCTGCAGAGTCTTCTGTCGGGTGTATCAATGCCACTGACGTTGACAGTGGGGACAATGCTGTATTGTCATATTCTATAGGAGATCCTGCTAGCCCCATTTCCTGCTCCCTTGGAACTCCCTTTCAGATCAATGCCACCACTGGTTGCATCACGACCTGCGAGATGCTGGACTACGAACTCTTCCCCCTCTACGATTTTCCTGTCATTGTGTGTGATCGCGGCACACCTGTCCTCTGCTCTAATGTTTCTGTCCGAGTTGACGTGATCGATTTGAACGACAACGCCCCAGTCTATACCGAGGATCCATTTGTAGTGGACCTCAATGAGAACACACCTGCTGGGGAAACTGTCCTTGTAGTGACCTCCACCGACGCAGATTCACCTCTGAACTCTGTCATCACGTACGAGTTTGTCAACACCTCATCTCCGTTTGCACTCAGGAATGATAACGAGGCTTACTACACCGGTGCAGAGGTGCTAGACTATGAAGGTTCCACTCGCACCTATATTCTGCACCTGAGGGGCACCAACCCGTCACGCTTTGCAGACGATGAGACATTCATCGTTGATGTGGTCATCACTATAAATATTGTGGATCGCAACGACCAGCCACCAGCGTTTGATGCTGATGCTGTTAATGTGACAATCAACGAGCACTCTGCTGTGGGTCTGGTTGTGTACTCCCTTGGTACGAGTGACACGGACACACCCCCCAACTCTGAGGTACGCTATGTCATTCTGGAACCTGGATTGCCCTTTACGATCAGCGGCAGTGATGTCGTGGTCCTGGATAGCAACTCCATTGACTATGACCCACCCAGCTCTGTACGTGAGTACGTCCTCACCGTGCAAGCCATCAATGAACCAGCTGCAGCTGACGACGAAACCCAGTTTGCCAACCTCACACTCACAGTGGGTGTACTGGACATCAACGACAATGCTCCTGAGTGTGTCGGGCCTGCTGCCTTCATTTTGCCGGAAGATTCTGAGGTGTCCATGCAGCTTCGGAGGGTCATGTCCAATGACATTGACTCTGGTCTCAATGGCCAGGACGGGCTCATGTTCTTCATTGGTGAGGGGGAGAGTGGAAGTGGAAGTGGGGATCCGCTGTGCTCCTTTGACCTCCCGTTCAGAATCGACCCTGACAATGGCTTCATTTCAATCTGCATCTCCCTTGATTTTGAGCAGATCCGTTCTTACGATTTCAACGTCACCATCTGCGACAGTGGCTTCCCAAGAATGTGCACCGTGTGCCCCCTTTTGATCATGATCATGGACATCAATGACAACGCTCCAGTCATCAACCCACCGACGGAGTTCTCTGTCGTGGAAACAGCGTCAATTGGGGACGTGGTGGGTTGTATCAATGCCACTGATGAAGACTCGGGTCAAAACGCTGTCTTGAGCTATACTGTTGTGGGCACCCAGTGCACTGCGGATGTTCCATTTGCTGTGAATGGGACTACAGGTTGTATTGAGGTGTGTATTGCCCTGAACTTTGAGAATATCCAGCAGTACACGTTTGATGTGAACGTCACAGACAGTGGCAGTGAGGTGCTTTCAGATGTGGCAACCATCACGGTCAATGTGGTCAATGAGAATGACCACACTCCGGTGATAACATCGTCCAACGTTGCGTACGTGGTTGAGGAGCAGGCCGATGCGTTTGTGATTAACGTGACTGCAGTTGACATTGATGCACACCCCCACAACACCTTCACCTTTGATCTGCTCGACGATGCTGGCGGTGCATTCCGCATCGACACCAACACGGGTACAGTTGAGACAACCGTAGCTCTGGACCGAGAGACCCAGCCCTCGTACACGGTCATCGTGCAGGTTTCAGATGGAGACCTCTCTTCAAACCAAACCCTCGCCATCTTCCTGGTGGATATCAACGATAATGACCCTGTGTACCTTGGCAACGACTCCTATGTCTTCATGGAGGACTTACTCTTTGAAGTGGTACTGATTTTCCAGGATGCTGACAACGGAACCAACGCCCTCTTGAATTTCACCGTCAATGACCCGCGGTTTGAGATCAATAGTGATGGTGTCCTGAGGAACGTAAACCCACTTGACCGTGATCCTATCACGGGAGGCTCACCGACCATCCTGATCATGGTCACCGCCAGGGATGACGGAGACCCGCAGCGCAATCTGACCGTATCCATTGTTATTGTGCTGTTAGACATCAATGACAATACCCCCATGGCTCTCCCTCCCTTCAGAGCGGAAATTCTGGACGGAGCAGTTGTTGGCGATTTTGTTCTGATGGCGTCGGCTGTGGACGCTGATGCTGGTGACAATGCTGAGATTGTCTTTGCGATTGGAGATGACTCTGACACATTTTTGATCAATGCAACAACAGGTGTGATCATACTCAATCAAGATGTGTTCCTAACCTCCTCTGTAGTGGAGAGTGTGACCCTGGTTGTTAACATCAGTGACCGTGGCATCCCAGTACAGGTAACCCAGCAAGTGTACACCTTCTTTATTGTCAGCTCTGTACCACTGTTCCCTGAACGGCTCTACACCTTCACCATTCCCGAAAACAACCTCAATTTTGAAATTGTCCCACCGCTGCAAGCCAGGGATCGCGACAACAACCCTTTAAATGATGAGTTTGTTTACTCGATCATGACTGTGACTCCATACGATACTGGCTTCAGGATTGTGAGCGAGGGTGACAATGGCACGCTCTTCACTCCCAGAGACTACTTTGACTTTGAGGACTCGTCTCAGTTTGAACTCACCGTGACCGTCAGTCGAGTCAACATGACTGGTATGATTGACGACACTACTGTGGTACGTGTGGTCCTCGTAGACCAAAATGATAATCCCCCGCGCCTCTCCCCACCCGACATCATAGCTGAGCTACCTGAGGATGCACCCAATGGAAGTGTCGTTGGTACTGCAGTAGGCATCGACTTTGACATGGGCTTGAACGGTCTGCTCACCTACAACCACTCTGGAGTCGGAGACAGCTACTTTTCGTTTGACTCTGATGGCAACTTCAGGGTTGCTAATTCCAATGCAATTGATTTTGAGACAGATATGAACTTCACATTCACCTATGAGGCGTGCGATGGAGGTATTCCTCGTCGCTGCAGTGAGCCAGGCTTTATCAACATTACAGTGGTCAACGTGGATGACCTGCCCCCTGTGTTTGAGCCCAGAGTATACATGCGTGCCATTGCCGAGAACTTCCCCACTGATAGCGTGGTTCTTTATGTGAACTACAGTGACCCTGATACGCCACAAGAGGGTGTGGTGCTCTCCCTCTCCCCTCCGCAGACCCTCTTCCAGATTGTCCAGGTGTCTGGTGCACTCATGACAACCAATACCCCCCTGGATTACGAGGTCTCTATCCACCATGCCTTCTCGGTTGTGGCTACCGACACTGCAGGTGCTAGTGCCCTTGCCGAAGTCTTTATCCAGGTCCTGGACGTCAACGATGTACGCCCACGTGTGGAACCATCCCAATCCCGTGTCACGTTTGTGGAACAAGGTTCTGGGGCATTCATTGGCCAGAGTCTCACCATCGTGGACGAGGACGATGTCTCCCTCTTCCCTCTCTCCAGGGTGTCCATCTCCCTCCACCCCTCTCCAACGGCCATGGAGTACTACCCCATCAGCGGTGGGTTCTGTGACCATGCAAACTACTCTGTCCTCTACGATAACAATGCGTATGACCTCTGTGGCATTGGGGGCTGCCGGTTCCTGGTAGCTGAAGAAGATATCACAATTTCAGGCAGAGGGACCCTGCAGAACGGGATTTTAGATCTCCCGGATCGGAGCAGTCTTGCTAGGAGTAGTGTTCTTCTGAGTGGGAGTGAATTCTTGAGCTTCACTGCTAGTATTTGGGTGCGTCTGACCACCCCCGGTACATCAGGTGGCATTTTCCAGGTTGCTAGCGGTACCAACATTCTCCTTGGAGTGCAGGCAAACAGCGACGGCACTCTTTCAATCTTCCGTACCCCAAGTGCAACGGTGACGGAGACCCTCCTGCGTACTTCTCCACTCAGTGTCCATGATGGAGAGTGGCACCAGGTGGCCATCGTCAGGGACAACAACACACTGATCCTCTACTTTGACTGCTCTGAAGTTGGCCGTGCAGACACCGCAGACCGTCTTGACACCAACTTTGCTAGTGGCTCGTTCTTCATCGGAGATCGGCTAGCAAGTGGCTTCTACGCTGAATTGTATTTTTGCAGTTTTACTCTCAGTCGGAGCAACATCTGTTGCACGTTCACTTGTGGTGAATCGTTTGAAATCTCCTCCCCAACTCCCAATGTGACAGCAAGTATCGACCTCCGAACCCGCTCCATTGAGCTGGAGTACACTGGGAATGATATGAATGCCTCCCTCTCTGTGCTTCAAGATGCCCTCATGACGGTGCTCTACAGGAATGTGCTTGATGAGCCACACCCACTGGACAGAGGAGTGTTTATCACTGTATCTGATTCCATTGGTCCTTCTGATGCCAACTCTGTCGTTACCCTCTCCCCCATCCTTATCAACGACCAGCCGCCGGTGCTGGACCTGAATGGCCTCACAGCACCTGGTATAGACTATGCCACCACATTCAATGAACTCTCAACTGGCACCCAGATCATTGGAGAAGATGCCGTCCTCTACGACAGGGACAGTGGCTTTTCCACTGTGGCCAGGATTGAAATAGAACTTGTTAATCCACAAATTGGAGCCGAAATTCTGTTCTTGAGTGGTCCCGTGGCAGGATTTACTCTGACACTCTCCCAGGGCAACACACACGTAGATATACAATCTGACGACCTTGCAGTTGAACGTTTCCCGGGACAATTCCTCGATGCCCTGAGAGCTGTCCAGTACAGAAACCTACAACAGGAGCCAGCTGTTGTGGACAGATTGGTGCGATTCGTGAGGGTGCAAGACTCGGGACGTTTACACACGGCAGCCCCACCAGCAGTCACTACAGTCACTGTTGTCCCGACCAATGATCCACCTTTCCTGGACCTTAACACTGCTAGTCCTAGTGCTGACGTCAGCGTGACCTATCCCGAGCGCCTGGGTAGAGTTCGTTTGATCCAAGGCACCACTCAGACGATCACCGACCCTGACAGCAGCATGCTCTCAATGGCTAGGTTTGTCATCACTGCCAGGCCGGATGGAGCTGCTGAGACCCTGAGTGTGGATGATTCTGATCTTGGAATAACCATCACCTGGAGCTTTGATTCATCCACTGCCACTCTGACCATCCAGGTAGAGTTATAAAATAAATGAAGAAGGCGTTGCCACTTTAATGTCACTTGCATGAATGCTTAGCATAATTTAGCAGCAGTGTAATCAGTGTGGCAATATTAAACACTGCATTTTATATGATTTTTGTGCATGATGCATGCATGATGTGTTTGTGATACTAGCATTGTACGTACCTAGCAGCAGCATATCAGTGTGTCAATATTAATTCGTATGATGCATGCATGATGTGTTTGTGATACTAGCATTGTACGTACCTAGCAGCAGCATATCAGTGTGTCAATATTAATTTGTATGATGCATGCATAGCATATATTGTGATCCTAGCATCGTACCTAGGCATTCCTTCCCAGATTTTGTCTCACAGTTTTGGAGAAAACTCAGAAAGAAAACCTTGGAGGATTTCACACATCGTGGTGCCACCGTGATGTTACTGGAAGCCTTGTTAGCTCTGTGTGCCCTCCTGGATAACCAAGTCGTCTCAGTCTTTGCCTATCTTTCTGGTTCTCCAACTCGCGTGCTGTCAATAACACGAACTACAAGTGTTTCCATGGCATCGTTACCTCTACCTATTCATCCAGTAGATATAACTTCACGGTGACACCACATGGCGTGAAATCCTTCTTCTGAATTTTCTCCAAAGCTACGTACATATATGAGACAAATCTGGGATGGAAATAGCCTCATTCTCTGGCGCTCGGTACGGGGAGAAGAACTCCTCTCCCCGTACTGAGCACCTGGGAAAGAGGCTAGGATTGAAAGCCTATGTACAAGGCCACTGTGTGATATATTCACTTGTTTGTCACCACCTCATTCAGGGAACGTACAGCTTTGCTGATTGGCTGGAAGTGCTGCGACGCGTGGAGTACTCAAACACAAATGGGAACCCCGACGTGGGCCAAACCAGGACGGTGTCAGTGCAAGCCCAGGATAATGGCGGTGCTATGAGTAATGCAGCGTTTGTGTTCATTACGATCCAGCAGTATAACGACCCACCGGAGCTATCTTTGGGTGGACCAGGCATCGCAGACTTCCAGACCCAGTTCATAGAAGATGGCGACTGCGTACCAATTACGAGCCCCGATATCCAGTTGGTGGACGTGGACTCAGACCGGATCCAGGTGGTTCGTGTAACACTGGCCACCACCAATGTCAACCCTCTCACGGAACGCATCACCGTCCTGGGAGATGTAGCTGATTACCCTGTAAACACTTTCCTCATCCCCCCCTATCGTATCTTCATGGTACTCACGGCTCCCTCACCTGAGAACTACGAGGCAGGCCTCTCCCGGATAGTCTACTGCAACACACAAGATGAGCCAGCTGGTGGCGACCGCAGAGTGACATTTGAGGCCACAGATCAGGGAGTTCCTGGGACGTCTCTCCCCCAAGCCTCCTCCCAAACTACTACAACCACCATTGAGATTGTGCAGGTGAATGACCGGCCCGTTCTTCAGATTGAGCAACTGAACAATGTCTCGATTAGAGGAGTACCCACCCCAATCATTGATCCTGACTCCATCTCTCTGGATGATTCCGATGATATGTTCTTCAATGAGCTTTTCATCTATATTACAAATGACCAAGACGGCCGTGTGAACGAGATTATTGAATTTGCTCGTGAGCTTCCCGTGGAGACCACGTCCATTGGGCCCATCCTCACTGCCAATGGGGAGATCCTTTATAACGTCACCTTCCGAGGAGTAGGGGCCAACAGAGAACGCGTTCTGGAAACCATATCTGCGATCCGGTACAACAACCGTGCCACGAACATCACCGTTGACCCACCAAGAGTGATTTGTGTACAGGTGCAGGACTTCAAGATCTTCAGCCAGCGTGTGTGTGTGAACGTGACAATTTCCGCACCAAACGACTTTGATCCTCGCTTTGTGAACGATTCTGCATCTCTTCTGTTCTCATTTCAAGAGACACCAATGACGGTGTCGGTTGTGCGCCTAGTAGCAACGGATAATGACTTGGGCCTAGCTGGCGAGATCTCCTATGACATTGTCCAAGTGAGTTCCACTCCATTCAGTGGCTCTGCCCGGGACACCACATCCCAGGGGGTGTTCACAGTAAATTCTGGTACTGGTCAGCTTGATGCTCCCATGGGGCTCGATGCTGAGGAGTTTGTACTCCATGTCGTGACCGTGGAAGCCTCGGACATGGGGAACCCCTCACGATCAGCAACAGTTCAAGTGCAGGTCACGGTACTGGATGTCAATGACGTAGCTCCGATGTTTATCGGTACACCCTACGTAGCATCGCCCCAGCGAGAGGAGCAGACTCCTCCACGAACCATCTTCACTGTACAAGCCATTGACGTTGATATCTCACCTGCCAATAACCGGATTGCAAGATACAGTCTCCTGAACTTCAACAACCTGTTCAGCATCAACCCCAGCTCGGGCCAGATCCAGTCGGTGTCCCTCCTGGATGCCGATGTGCAGTCGGAGTACCTCTTGAACATCTCGGCCGAGGACTCAGGTTCCCCTCTCCAGATCACCTATGTCACTGTTTCCTTCACCCTGTTGGACTTCAATGACAACGCTGGTGAGGTGGATCAACTCACCCAGGCAATCTACGTGGTGCAGGAAAATCCCGTACCGCAGTCCATTGGACCTGCAATCCGGATCGTTGACCAGGACCTCACCGCCCCCTCGATCACACAGCTCACCATCATACTAACTCCAAATCCAGCAGATGGAAGCAGGACGTATGACCAGTGTCTTGGGAGGTGCCAGGATGTGCGGCTCACGGAGGCTGGCTTGATCCCAGGAGCAGTCGATATCTTCACTGCGGCCACCTTCCAGAGTGATAATAATGTGCCTGGAGCTGTTGTCACTACCACACTGGGTACCGGATCCTGTCCTGCTGTACACCTGGTGAGAGGGAATACTATCCTAGATGATGGCTTTGGGAGGATCACAAGGTCCGATCTCCCAGCTAATTTTGGTGAAGGCGACTTCTCATTTTCGTTTGTAGCCACCGTACGGCGTGAAGGGTTTGCTTTCCTTGTCCCAAATACTGCTGATCCTAGTGCAACAACTGTCGAGAGAGATCTAGCCTTGTGGATTCGACGGAGGAGAATTGATTTCTACTACCGCTATGGAGCAGCAAGAACCCGACACTCTGTCTCCTACTCTCTGCAAGCTACAGACCCAATTGAAGGAGGAGTGTTCTTCACTTGGCCAACTGGCCCATTTGTCACAAGGCACTTCTCACTAGTAGTGAGGTCAAGTGTGTCCCCACCAGTGGCTGAGTTCTATGTTGACTGCCAGCGCCTGGCGACCCTCACTCTCAATGGTGCCGTACAGCGACCAACTGACTTCATTGATATGTTTATTGCACATTCCGTTCCGCACCCAGTTTCAAGTGGTCGTCTTGACGCCATCTTTAGTGGTTACTACTACCATCCGACCGCTCTCACTTCCACCCAACTGCTCAGCTTTTGCAGTTGTGGCTTTGAAGCGCTCCACCTCCCAACAACCCTCCCTCCCTCCATTCAGGCCACGACGGAAACCAACCTCCAAATCACCCTTGCCCCAACTGGTTCTCTCATCCCAGAAGATGATGCAGTAACAGTATTGAGGGAAATCACCTATGAGAACACGTTCTTCCCACCGACCTTTGAACCCGACCGGCAACTGGAATTCAGATTGGGAGAAGTAGACATAACTGGAACCTCCTTTGGTTTTATCAAGTTGGTATCGTCAGACAATGAGCTCCCTGTGATTGATCTGAACGGTGTTGGGACCATCCCCCAAGCTGGGATCAACTTCCAGACCGAGTTCACTGAAGATGCTGGTGCTGTGGCGATCGTGTCCTCCAGTGTCCGACTTGACCGGGTAATCGAGGACTTTGTGACGCCAACCTTTGAGCTAATTACAGTGGAGCTATTGAATCCCGTGGATGTCAATGAGACACTTTCTGCCTCATCCTCTTCTCCCTACATCACAGTAGGCATCTCCAGTGATGGTCACAGAGTTGACATTGTGGGACCGGGGATACCTGCCGACTTCATCCCAGTGATTCAGACCTTGTCTTATGAGAATACCAATGACAGGCCGACCACGTCCTTTGTCAGGAATATCTCCTTCTTTGTGGTGGACACAGAGGGACGTACTAACCTTCCCCTAGCCAACACCAGCGTCAGTTTGACTGCTGTGAACGATGCCCCAGAGGTCTACCTGACTTCCATGAATGGAGATCTTGATGGCAATGTGGAATTTGTGGAGGGGTCCGCAGGTGTCGTAGTTGCTCCTGATGTGGCGGTACGTGATGTTGATAATGACAACTTGGCCGGAGCAACAGTAACCCTCGTCAGCCCGAACCTCCCAACAGACGCTCTGACTTTCACCACTCAACCTGGCATTACTGGCTCTTATGATCCAAACAGCGGTATCCTGACGTTTACAGGAGATGCTCCACTCTCCAGTTACCGTGACACCCTCAGGACTGTTCAGTTCCTGTCTACTGACAGCCCTTTCCTTGACAACAGCGGTGATCCTGAATCTAACCCGGACCGGAGCATCCAAATCCTTGTCACAGACGGTCTGCTGGACAGCCCCTCCGCACGAGTGTCAGTGCAGTTCTCCCCCCTGGACAACCCTCCTGAGATCAGCCTTGGAGCCACCACACTCTTCTTCACTGACGGAGACGGCCCTCTTGCGATTGCTCCTGACGCTAACATAACAGATGCAGACAATCGCAGATTGGCGAGTATGAATGTTGAGTTGAACAGCGGGGTGGACAACAATGTACTGAGTGATGGAGTTCGCACGAGTCGAGCTCTCTTCTTCAGTGAGGATCTCCTTGCAAACTTTGTGACCATCCTGAGAAGAATAACATACATTAACACCGCAGACGAGCCGACATTACTCAACAGAACGATCTCTGTTTCGGTGTGTGACTTCCGAGAGGACACCGCAGGGTGCCCAGTAGTTGTACTGACAATTGTTGTACAAGACCGCAACGATAACCCGCCAGTGTTTGACAATGCAGAGTACACTTTCAATATAGTTGAGAATTCACCGATTGGGACTACAGTCCAGTCACTGCATGTGGATGACGTGGACCGGGGGTTACAGCCGGTGTCGTTCACATTCAGTCTCACTTCCTCGGAACCAGTACCCTTCACGCTAGAGACCACCAGCGACAGCAGTGTGGTCATCCTTGTCACCACAGGCCTGCTTGACTTCGAGAGTGTCCCAGCTTACAACTTCACCGTTACCGCGAGTGACGGACTGAACACGGGAACCACCGACGTCTCTGTGTTGATTACCAACACAAACGAACCGCCGTCTATCGTTCTCAGTCCCCTGAACCCAGCTGTGGTTGGGAGCCAGGTTGTGGACACAGTGTTAGTGCAGGCAACAGTCAATATCACCGACCCAGACTTGAATGACATGGTAGTCAGTGCTGAGCTCACCGTCACTAACATCCCCACAGGATCAAATGAGAGTTTGAGCTGGACCCCCATATCTGGGTACACCTTTGCACAGAGAAGCTTGAACGTGTTTGTACTGGAGAATAACGGTTCTAGCGTACCTGTTTCAGAGGCTCTTGCAACGATCCTCTATGTTGCAGGACAACCGGTAATCCAGCCAGCTGAGATTCGCACAGTTGTGATCGTTGTGTTTGATGAGGGGGATGAGGTAAGCAATCAAGCCAACATCAGTGTGTCACTTGCAAGTAGCCCCATGTTCAGCACCAACACCTCGGATGGGGTCTATGATGTGTCCCTCCCAGAAGGGGTTGTGGAGGAAGATTTCCTGCAGGTGTCTGCCAGTGTGGAGAGTGGGGGGACTGTGATCACCTATGCCATAGAGCCTGGTGTCGGGGTCAGTATTGATCCGTTGAGTGGATCACTTTCTCTGGACAGGATGCTAGACCGAGAGGTAGAGCCACTTATTGAGTTTGAAGTGTATGCCATTGATGACCTCCCCCCAGCACGAACTGGCACTTCTACCGTCCGTATTACGGTTCTGGATCAGAACGATGTTGCACCGATGGTTGGTGGCCTAAACAACCTCACTATATACACTGGCGTCCCTGCCAACCTTTTCCCCAGTGTCACCATCACCGACCCTGACAGTGTGGGCTTCATAGAATACGCCATAATCACTGTTGTGGGGGAAACTCCTCTCGTTACGTCTCCATTCACCGGCCGGGCATGTGTGGATGAGCACAACGTCATAAGTAAGATGAGCATGGTCTGTGGGCTCACATCCTTCATCGACCTGCTTGCTAACAACGGCTCGAGCAGTGGTGCCACACTCACTGAAGATCCATTCAACAACCGTGTGCTGTACAACACATACCAAGCCGGCTACACCCGAGTGGATACAGACTTCAGTGCTTTTGAAGGTCTCATCACAAACTTCACATTTGCCCTATGGATCCAACCGGAACAATCTGGCTACGTAGTTTATTATGGCTCTCCAAACGGAACTGAGAGGTATTTTGCCCTCTTCTATGATGCTGATGCGAACCAGCTCATTGTCACCATGAAGCGGGCAGGCCTCTATGGTCTAGAGGCCCAGGTGCGCGTCAACTTTCAGCTCTCGACCTTCCTTGCCGATGGCAGCTATCACTTTGTGATGTTGCAGTACTCGGCCCGGACTCTGTTGTGTGTAGTGGATGGAGTTCCCATGCTCAGTGTGGCCGTGGTTTACAAGGAACAAGCATTCATTGGAGATGTGTTCGGTGAGCCATGTTTAATTTTGACATCCCGATAAATGCATTCCTGATTCTCAAGATCAGATATCCAGCAAATGCAATGTTTCACTAAGAGTGTAACACCTGTTGGTGGTATGGAGGTGGTATGGGAATGAGGCAGTAACACCAGCTGGTGGTATAGGAATGAAACTATAAATGAATTACTTGAGGTTGGATTAAACCTGATTAGCTTGAGAATACGAGATGTGGTTTAAAGTTCTCATGTTCGAGACTTCTGGTTAGCATGTTTCTGTGCCAAGTTTGGAATTAAACCAGAAGCAGCACTCCTGCTCTTTAGGGCGACTGCATGATGTGCCATTTTTTTGGCAAGAATGGACCAATGAACCAAAATTGGTATTGCGTATAGGGAACGTTGCACTAGGTACTATGAGGCATCATTTGAAAGTTCATTTCATGCTGATCACAAATGGTGCAAATCCCATGCAGCATCGCAGCTCCTTCCTAGCCCAAGATAGCTAGCATAGTACTTACGTAGCTCAAGTGTTTTGCTTAATTCCTACTCCGTATATCCATTGTCTGAAGGAAGACATGTCGTACGATGAAGCTTGTTATTGTGCCATTGGATCAGCATGAAAAGAACCTTCAAGTGATGTCCCAAAAATAGTTTTGAAATCACAAGGTCTCTACGCATTTTCGTGATTTTGGGTCAAATTTCAACCTGCAACATTGTTTGAAATTTCCATTCATTCTGATCACAGTAGTACAAATCCCAGCCTCACACCTCGTTCCTAGGCCCTAACTGGATCATGTGACCCTACACAGATTCATGTGACCCTTCACCTATGCCAATTCCTCTCACAAACACACTCACTAATTCAGGTTTACCTTTGACCTTTGACATTGAGGGACCCAACCCCAGTTCCAATGCAGAATTTGTCCTTGGTGCTCGCAGCATTGCCAACAGCAGCTATGACCTCAACTTTGGTGGCAGGATGACGGGGGCCGTGTTCCTCCCCTCTACCGCCCCTGCCATGTTCTCTGCCTGTGTCCTGCAATGTCTTGAGTCACTCACGGCCGACACTGACAGGACCATCTTTGATGAAACCGCACGCACTCTCACTATCTTCGGTCCAGCGTCGCCAGCTGACTTCCAGATGGTACTCCGACAAGTTGTCTACCTGAACCGTGCCCTCAACATCAACGTGGATGTCATACGGCTGGAGGTGTTTGATGGCTACAATACAACCACAGCTGTGATTGAGATCACTCAGGGGATGATGCGACGACGTCGCCGAACCACAAGGGAACGAGCTCCTCTCCGCCACCTGCTATCTTTCCATGAAATTGACAACCAAAGGACCCTGGATTTCCTTGAGGCAGAACCTCATGCCAATGCTGACACTACTTCGTCTTGGTTTGGGCTGCACTGGCTGGCTGTTGCAACTGCCTTTGCTGTAATTGCCATTGTAGTTGCCATGGCAATCTGGGCCATCAGGAGGCGGCACCAGCAACCAACCTTACCCTGACCCTATTCCAGACTGACCCCAGAACTGAACTGAGATATGAACTTTGTTATAAACACACTCAGTAGAAAATATTATAGCTTTTAGAGTTAGTTCTTCCCAAGAAAAAGTTTGTAGTTGGCAGGAAACATTTAATTTATATATAACATTTATTTAGTCAGTGAAGAAGAATATAATTATTCAACAATAGTGTTGACAGTCATAAATAATGCTACTGCTGGACATACGTCAACATGTGACAGACAAAAACTGAACATGGAGTGTAAAAAAATAGCAAAGATTTGCAGTGACAAGTAGGACTGATGACATCAAAGAATATATTGCATGTCATACCATTATAAATTATTTGAGATTCACTGAAACGTACAGGACTCGATCAGCTGATTCTGCACTTGCTACGACGCCTCTTGGACTTCTGTTTTGACTGTTTCCCAGTGTCCACGTCCTCTCCGGTTCTCCTTGGTGTGCTCTGTGCTGTGTGTGACTGCGCCACTCCAGGTTGGCTTGCCTCAGGCAAGCTCAATTTTTCACATGACTGCGCCACTCCAGGTTGGCTTTCCTCAGGCAAGCTCAAGTTTTCTCTTGAAGCTCTGTGAACAATAAATAATGAAGAGTTGTTTGACGCCATAGAAACCCGTCCGTTCACAGGCGGAATGGTCGACCTTGGATCGTGTTGCAGCTGTCCACTACCAACTTTGAAGATTGGTGAAGAGGGGTCAGGCGCGCTCAATGTACTCTCGTTCCTCTGTGGCTTCACCATGTCCAGTGGACTTGTGCTTCTCCCTTGCTGGGACCACCCAGAACTATGGAAAGGGTTGCTGTCCATTCGGACCAAGGAGGGTGAGCTTGGCTTGACCACAGTCAGCTGGTTGAACCTAATGAAGGAGGGATTGCGCAGTTTGGGATCAAGTCCCGTCCCTACGCCGTCTGAGTCTGAGTCCTGGTCTTCCGGTTGTACCATGATGTGTGTTGTACCATCATGGTCACTGACTGGCTCCACAAAGTAGGTCTGTCGTAACCCCAGTCCCTTTACCCGGATCTTGCCCCGGCTGTAGAATGCATAGGGCTTGCCTTTTAGCATACTGGATAACGGGAGGAGAGGGAAAGAGGGAGGGAGGGATTATCATTTTAGCTAACCCAATTTGCAGTCCTAACTTCAGTGGTGTAGAAAGATGTTCTTGGAAGGAGGAAGTAGGACTGGGAACAGAAGCCACAACAGCAGTGAAACGTTTTCTACAAGAAGCGCTGAACCTATAATTATTTTGGCTGTGCTCTCGTACCATCTCACTGCATTGATATAATTTTATATGCAGCGATCCATCTCTGCACCATCATATTCTTGCGCCTTTCATTTCATCTCACAGTTTTTCTTGCCGTACGTCTCTGCGTCTTGTTGACATACCTTACTAGTTTTCAACTGCGGAAATTTTCACGGGATGGCAGCCCCTGTTTACCCCAGCCATGGTTCCCACACCACTGAACTAGATGTCTGCTACCTAACCTACTCACCTGTATGTGGACGCGCTGATGTGCACATAGCCTGTTTCCCCGTGAGACTCCATTCTGGAGGCAGTGTTGACGGTGTCTCCAAACAGACAGTAGCGTGGCATCTTCTTCCCCACCACACCGGCCACCACCGCACCTGTGTGGATGCCAATGCGGATCTATATGTGTATGTGTGTGTGTGTGTGTGTGTGTGTGTGTGTGTGTGTGTGTGTGTGTGTGTGTGTGTGGTTAGTGGAGATCTTCACAACTTCTCGGACAACAGTACTACACTGAGTACATGGCCTAGTCTACATCTGATGTCATATGACTTCAAATTCTAGTCGCCAAAGAGTTAACTCCACAATCACCTGCAGAGCGTCGTCGCTGGTGGGCTTGGTCACCTTCCCGGCCTCCTCCCTCATGTCAAACGCCATGTTGGTCACCGCCTCTGCGTGGTTCTGCGATGTCTCCAGCAAACCAGCTGCCACCATGTACGCATCCCCAATGGTCTCCACCTGTGCGTGCATTACGGTACGTAAGATAGACAGGAAGTAAGTAAGTAACATGGTGCTCCAAGCACATTCATTTCATACATGAGCTAAGCCTTGTGAATGAGTTGTCCTCTGTCCTTCTCTTCTCCCATGCAGCCTGGGAACAAGGCTATAGCTAAGGATGAGGGACGATGTATCCGTCTCACCTTGTACACCTTGTGCTTCTCGATGAGGCTGTCGAAGAGGGTGTACAACTGGTTCAACATCCCCACCACCTCCATCGGCTGACAGCCCTTGCAGATGAGAGTGAACCCTTTGATGTCACTGAACAGGATTGTCACGGCTTGGTGTTCTGTCGCGCTCACATCTACACCGGTTATTAGCTCCGCAGCAATTGATTGTGGAAGCATTGCATGAAGCAGATTGTCGGCCCGGGCCTTTTCCTCAACCACTTTTGTCTTTTCTTTAAAGAGCGCCTCTTTCGTCTCCTCCAACTCTCTGGCAATGCTCACCTCAACCTGGAAGTGTTTGTTCAGGAGAATAAGGTCTCGAGTGGCATCATGGATCGGAATGTCGCTCAAGTACAGCCCTTGCAGCTCTAGCTCCTCGATACTGCTAATACGGGGAGAGCCGAGGAAGAGAACGGGTGCACCATCGCGGGGTGACGTTGGAACCATCTGCCCTCGGAACTGCAGTGCTTTCCTGTTGGGGACATTGTGTTTGTGAACCGTGGTGGACTTTATGGTCTGAAGAATGAATACATTGTGGATGGCACTGCGGATGTTCGGGTAAGTGAGCGGTACTGACGGTCTGATCAATTCAAACAAATTGCCAAGTTTTGTCTCGTTGCCAATGGCACGAGGGAACAGGCGGGAGAGGGACACACCCATGTGTCGGATAATGAGGTCCTTGTCAAAAATGACGTGAAAGGGAAAGCTGTTTTGGAAGAGGTAGGGCGTGATGGGCCAGTTGTCAAGCTCAGTGATGAAATAGCTTCCTCTTCTTGACACAGCTTGTGAGCCGGGGAGGGAGGGGAGGAGGGGGTAAGGAAGGCGGGCATGCAAACTGCCCTGCAAACTACCCCTCTTTGGGAGGCCTATCTGGGCTAAATGTTCTCTCAGCGCGTCATAGTCTTCGACGTCGGGGCTGAGTATCGGGCAGATATGGTCCACTTCTTCCTCGTTGTAGGAGTCAATCGAAATTATCTGCCCAGTGCTGTCTGACCGGTTGCTTTCTGGACAGCCAGACGGAGGGGGTTGAAGGTAGAAGAGAGTGGGTGGTTCAATTTGCAGCTCTACCTCACTTTCCACAGTGGGGAGGATGTCGACAGCTGGGAGACTTGTAGTGGACTCACCTGTTAGGCCTGTACAGGGAGAGACGGAAGGAGGGAGGAGGGAGGAAAAGAGGGAAGGAGGGAGGGAGGGAGGGAGGGAGGGAGGGAGGGAGGGAGGGAGGGAGGGAGGGAGGGAGGGAGGGAGGGAGGGAGGGAGGGAGGGAGGGAAGGAAGGAGGGAGGGAAGGGGAGGGACAGACACACAGAGGGGAGGGAGGGAGGGAGGGAAGGAAGGAGAGAGGGACGGACGGACAGAAGGAGGGAGAGAGGGAGGGAGGGAGAGAGGGAGGGAGGGAGGGATGGAGGGAGGGAAGGATGGACGGACAGAAGGGATGAACAAATGGGAAGGAGGGAGGGAGGGAGGGAGGGAGGGAGGGAGGGAGGGAGGGAGGGAGGGACGGAAGGAGGGAGGGAGGGAGGTACACGTGGTGGTATGCTACAGTTAGAAAGATAATGGATGCCAAATCTTGTCAAGGAATACACAATGTGTAGGAGGGCGAGGTATTTGGCAAGATTACATGTAAAAATTACAAATTTTTGCTGAATCAGTTATCTATGCTTCTGTTGCTATGGCAATGACAACACCTTGTATTCATTAGTAAGCACACACGTATAGGCTGCACCTCAGGGTGGGGGTCAAGTTCAAAGAAGTTCATAAAATTGTCTCAATTCCACTACAAATTTTATTATCGTTATCACGTTTGAAGAATAGTGTGATCAGTAAAAGCTTACTTAACAACGAATCGCAAGATGTCTAATCCATAAGGCCAGTTTAATTCTTGGACTGTGTAGGTGGTGTCTCAGCTAGCATAATTATGGTTGGTATGCTTCCAGATGCTAGCATCATTGATCTGATTTACTGGTACTTTGTCTGAAATGCGGCATATCCGTATGGTGGTGACCATGCTTACAGCTAGGGTGTTGCATTACCACGGCAACGTATAGCTGGATTTTAGTTATGTTCCTTACGTTCCAAGTCATTTCTTTTTGCATCCTTCACGTCAATCCTGAGCACATAGTGATGGGACAACCGCTCTTCTGTCAGTTCGTATTTCTCCACCTTGATGTCAACGTCCAGCCGGAAGTACTCGCGTGCCACCGCCTTCACGATGCCAGTCACAATGGTGTGCAGCCCTTCTCTTATGGAGTAGTAATGCAATATCAACCCCCTGCCAGTTTTCTCGCAGCGAAACGAGGGCGCTTGCATTTCAGTGTAAGTGACAGAAAGATGGTCGTGAAGGGAATCCAAGTTCACCAGGAACCCGTGCAGATTGTGGCCCAGGGTCCGCAGCATGATGCTGTGGCCGGACTTCTTGATTGTCTCAAAGAAATAGCTACCGAAACTCTCGAGGATTTGCTCCTGGGGAATGCCTGTAGGTCGGAAATTAAGTGGAGACAGACAGCTGCATTTGAAGCACTTCAAGAAAGAATTTAGCCCTGTAGTGATTTGTTTTCTAAGATCAAATTTCAACATTAATGATCACCTGCTCTTATTGCATTAATGTTATGGCAGGTTAAGCATTAACTACTTTCCATCTCTCAAATAATCCATAATCTTTTCAGATGCACCGGTAATCAGATCGGATATCGGATATTGGCAATGTTACAAATTGTATATAATGAGAAGCTTGTATGTAAAATTAAACGTGTGCTGAAAGGTAGAAATTTTGGACAAAGGTTCGTATTGGATTGGTGGATTGCCTATTGGCAGATATATATAATTTGGTTCTCGAATATCAGTTATCAGAGTATCATGCAACATTAATAATCGGGGTACAATGGTTTTAGAGCAGTGATTTACCACGAAAAGGTAGATTCAGTCACTACGTATCATATAAAGGATGTGTTTGTAGAGGCACAAGTTCCCGGTAGGAGTCATAGTCGGCCTTGTCAACACTTTTCAAGCTACACCTTATACAGCATGGTAGTCTATCAAGCTAAACCTACTTCTCTCTCTCAGGTTGGGGGCGGGGTGTAGGGTAATTAATATATGTTCTCCATGCAGTTATATAGCCATCACCCTCCCCTCCTTCCACTTTCCCCTCCTCCTCCTTCCCCTCCCCTTTGGTGCAAAGGTTACACTGCCTGGTGCTGGAGGCAAAGTGTTTACTGTCCTCCTAGCCTCATTCCCAGGACCCTGTCCTCCTAGCCTCATTCCCAGGACCCTGTCTTCCTAGCCTCATTCCCAGGACCCTGTCCTCCTAGCCTCATTCCCAGGACCCTGTCCTCCTAGCCTCATTCCCAGGACCCTGTCCTCCTAGCCTCATTCCCAGGACCCTGTCCTCCTAGCCTCATTCCCAGGACCCTGTCCTCCTAGCCTCATTCCCAGGACCCTGTCCTCCTAGCCTCATTCCCAGGACCCTGTCCTCCTAGCCTCATTCCCAGGACCCTGTCCTCCTAGCCTCATTCCCAGGACCCTGTCCTCCTAGCCTCATTCCCAGGACCCTGTCCTCCTAGCCTCATTCCCAGGACCCTGTCCTCCTAGCCTCGTTCCCAGGACCCTGTCCTCCTAGCCTCGTTCCCAGGACCCTGTCCTCCTAGCCTCGTTCCCAGGACCCTGTCCTCCTAGCCTCGTTCCCAGGACCCTGTCCTCCTAGCCTCGTTCCCAGGACCCTGTCCTCCTAGCCTCGTTCCCAGGACCCTGTCCTCCTAGCCTCATTCCCAGGACCCTGTCCTCCTAGCCTCATTCCCAGGACCCTGTCCTCCTAGCCTCATTCCCAGGACCCTGTCCTCCTAGCCTCATTCCCAGGACCCTGTCCTCCTAGCCTCATTCCCAGGACCCTGTCCTCCTAGCCTCATTCCCAGGACCCTGTCCTCCTAGCCTCATTCCCAGGACCCTGTCCTCCTAGCCTCATTCCCAGGACTGAGTGCCTGGGAACGAGGCTACTATCCTCTGTTTCAGCAAGGCTATTAACGGCTTCCTGTTTGTGGTATAACCAGCCCATTAAGTGTGCATGTTACCAATGTCAGTAATTGATTGTAACCTAGCAATGTAATCCAGTTATCCTATATGGTAGGTGCAGACTAGATTCTGTCTCAAATTTCTAATTTCAGGAAGACCAGCAGGTAGTCATTATGTTATTTATTACCTAGGATCTCAGCGGCAGTTGCTCCAACTTTTCCCAGCACTGCTTCGTCGTAGTAGTGAGTGTTTAGTACGCCATTTGTGATCTCGACTCCTGCCTTTGCACTGCAAGTTATGAGGAACATGGGGGAGGGGGAGGGGGAAGAAGGGGAAGGGGGGAGGAGGAGGAGGGGAAGAGGGAGGAGGGGGAGGGGAAGAAATAAAAGAATGTATGTGAGATACCACAATACCGCCATTTTCACCAATCTATTGTACTGTAATGGCAACCACATGTTTCTAACACAATTAGCCACATACCACACAGCCAACTGCATGGCCCTATAATTTAAACTGCTTAGTGCACGTTATGGACCTGAAACAGACGTAGATCTCTGTGGGCTTTTGTGGAGATTTTAAACAGTCATGTGAATTGGTTGAAGGTCATAGATACATGACAAGCACTAATAATGCTACAGAAAACCCACACTTTTGACCAATAATTAGCTCTGGCAGAGCTTGTTTGAAAACAAGCATTTTTCTCAGCCCATAAATCTTATTCTTAAGCTGCCACACCCCAGCTGGGGTGAACTCACGGCTACCAGCATGCAGTGCTTACTGAAGCTAAGAGTTTTCACACAAAAAACCCCCAAGAAAAATGCTAGTCACGACTAGCCCAAGTGACTCATACTACTATAGCCCAATAATTTTAGGCCCTGTCGCATACATGTATACTGTACATACTACTGCAAAATATTGCAGTATGTGACAAAAAGCTGGGGAGCCAGGGAACGAGGCTAGTGGAAGCAATGTCAGCCCAAATGGCTTTTGGACACTATACTAGCTCTACATACTATACAAAAGCTGGGGAGGAGAAGGCTAGTGGAAACATTATCTGTAGAAAACCATGCGGTTCATGTAAACAAGGCAAACAATAATCATAGCAACTTTACACTGTCTGAGAAGTTTACACCAAACTACTTAAGATCTCCAGTTGCACTGCACCTATGGTGGTGTAGCCTTGTTCCCAGGTCTCCATGCTCAGCTTTCGTTTGCAAGTACTGCAAGCAACAAAAGCTGGGCATGGAGGCCTGGGAATGAGGCTAATAGTGATGTACTTATCTTATGGCTTGTAATTATAATATAATCCTGTTTCTATGGTAACAGGGGTGTAAGGTACCCTGTTGGGGGAGGCTAGTGCTTATGCAACATATGGCCCTTTGGCGGTACAATATCACCTTAGCTATGAATTCCAAAAATGCGGAAAAGGCTCATGAATTTATGAACAGCTCGACAGACCTACCCGCAGGCTATGCCTGCACTGTGAATTAATCATAATGTGACATATACTATACACAGTGTAACCTGAATGCAATTATTAGTCTGGATACTGCACAGGTGACGGAAACAGGGGCGGGGGCACAATCAGGGGTCTACGTCTGGTAAAAATTGGAACAAACATGTTATCATCTTCCAGTTAATTGCTAGGGCACACAGAAATGGCAGATCCTATGTCACCGCTGGTAATCTAAATCGATGTCCCCATTCTTTGCAATTGACTACTTGGTAGGGATGGTTGGTGCTATACTGTGCATGCAGGCCACACAACTCCTGCAGTGCGTGGTGACTGGTTTGGCGGCTGAAAAATTAGATGGCAAAATGCAACGATAGCACAGAACCATCACTGCATGATAAACAGCATACATTGGAGGGTGGTGTACGTATGCTAGTCAAATATAGTCAGCCGTTAGTTGTGAAGGCCACAGTTCCTTCATAAAAGGGCGTACCACCGTAGTTGCTCGTTATTAGGCGCATGCATGTACCAATATCGCCACAGGCCTAATGTGTTAACTGGAATGACATTCCTCAAGTAGGAAATGTGCTTCTTTTCGAATTATAGCTCTTTTCCACCCAGTATGATTGAAAATGGCTGGAAGAATTCAGCGTTTAATAAAGAGTAGCTGGGACGAGAGTCGAACCTGTGCCTAACAGCTATAAACTTATAAATAAGTCGTGCTTAAAAACGTGTGACTACAGTATTTGCTATTTGAAGCAGCAAATACGTCAGTAATGAAAATGAGAGTTAGCAACATCATAAGCACTTTCCGACTCCAAGATTACTAGCTGGTTGCAAGAGCTCAAATTTCTTACCAAATCTGTTGCCAGGTTTCTTCACCGTAGTTGTCCACCACCAACCCTCTTAATGTATTGTAGATGAACCCATACTGGGGAATAGAGGTGCACCACGCATTGTACTCACAGGAAATATGACATCTTCTAGACATGCAACGTGGTGCATATTCATCAGAGAGCCTAAATATACAACCACTGGATTTAATACAATTAATACTGTTGTCTGTTTTTTGGTGTTTGTTTGTCAGTTTGTTTTGTTTTGTAACGCATATTGCCTCTACCTTTGTATTTCTGTATATTTAATTTTGGTTATAGTTTATCACAATGTAATATAAACCTTTTGTCCCTTTATCGTATAGTTTATTGTACATGGATTGTACACAATATAAATATAGTTCTCAGGTAAATTAATACTTACACCCATAATCACATAACGTTATTAGTAGTGCAGCAAACCCACTTCATTAAATGAAAAAGCGCGCATTGTTGAATCTTAGTTTACTCAAACTCACCATGACTGCCTGCAGTTAGTTGACCAGAGGTGAAGATAGCGCCTGATGAGTACCGTTGATGGGATAGATCGATAGTGCGGATTTACACAAAGAATTGCGATGCAGCGCTCGTCGGTGGCGCGGTGAGACTGTCCCACGAAAAGCTGCGACCTAATCCACCGCTGTACACTACTGATACCTCGGCGCTATCATTCTCCCTGAAGCGCAAGCATACTGGTAGTGCACGGAACTGTCTTACGGCACAACACAAAACTGCCTTGAGATATCGGAGGCGGGGCATGTATACATCGCGCGCGCATACGATTAAAATGACGACGGATGACGATCCGCGGTGCCTTTTTTGGCGATGCTTAATTATGTAAACATCGTGCTAGAGAAGGGCATCAGACAGTGATATGATGTCCGATGAAAATAGCGACTCAGACGTGTACGTGAGCGCAGACGAGAGTCTAGGGAGCGAGGGACAGACAAAGAAGGCACTAGCGGCGAAGTAAGTATCTCTCAGAGGCGCGGTTTCCAGCCGCAAGTGTGTGTAACCGACAGTGCAAGTGTGGTTCACTGGGAGACTTGTCCAGGCTGCGACTGTGCTTAGTGCATGATAAGAGAGAGGCCGAGTCTTGTGGTGTGCAGCTAACTTGCTCGTTAGTGGAAGTCGTATTCTAATTAAAGCACACCGGTCTGATTATATCCCCCAGTTCCCAGCCGAAGCTCCACGATGACACAAGAAAAGATGAAGTCCCTGGGAAGGATTGCAAGAAGAGCAAATCTTCTGAAAGCCTGCAGAGCGACACAGGCAGCAACAAGGAACAGATAGTCTTGTGCAGCTTGGAAGGGGGTGAGATTACGCTGGTACAGGATAGAGGTTCTACTGCTCCAGAGGTGATCACACCTACCACATGTGTGAAGGAGGGAGAGGACCAGGTTGGAGATGCCAGAACAAGTCCACTCCACTATGGAGGTGGTGAGGTTCAGGGAAACAGTGAGGTTACACAGATTTTTTCTGAGAAGACATCTTTACCAGCGGGAAGAGGGAGCGAATCTACCTCATCCACAGCAAGTTTGGGAGTGCCAGGTATGCATATGGTAGTTGAAGGAAGTGTTCCTAGTGGTGGACGTCAGTGTGCAAGTGTTTGTGTCTTCCTTAAGATGTCGGTCCCCCCTCCCCAACTCTTCTAGCCCCACTGGTGGGTGGTGAGGAGGAGACAGCTCCCATCCCCCCTCCTCGACGGAAGAGGAAGAAGAAGCAGATGAAGAAACAGATGTCTTTGGAGGAACTTGATGTAAGTCACCTCTCTACTCTGATTTTGTAACAACAAGTGAGGAATGCTCGATTTCTTACCCTTTAGCAACTGTCAAGTTCAACATTTCAAAGATCCATGACAGTTGGAAGTATTGACTGGAGAGGGAACACCGGAAAGAGATCCCGAGTGCCCACTGGTTCAGGCAGTGGTGAGAGAGGTCTGAGCCGGAGTGAAAGGGTCGTTGTACAGAAGGCCAGGTCAGCATCACCCGACTCGTCAACCATACGCTTGTCTCCACTACTCAGAACTGCCTCTCCTGAGCAAGGTGTTGTAGCACCATCGAGAGGTTCTCCGACTGTAACCACTGAAGCTGCAAAGCTCAAGCTCTCCTTCCCTGCTAGTGCTGACCATGCTGCTCACTCTTCCCTGTCCATACCGTCTCCTGCTATTTTGATTGAGCCAAACACAAGCCTGGAGCTCACGGAGGACATGCTGGGGAACGGGGAGAATGAGGTCATCACAACAGACGCCCCTCTCACTCGGGCTCGTAGCTCAAACGATACCAGCACTGGGGTGATAATCACATCAGATGACGAGAGTGATGGGGATGCAGTGTTTGAGGACTTCCCAGATGCCGCTCTGGAGGAGGTGGGGAGGGAGGGAGAAGCGGAGGGTGGAGAGGAGGATGGAGGGAGTTACGATGACAGCAAAGGGAGAGAAAAGCATCTGAAGCAGAAACCTGCTGATGCAGTGAAGAGCAAGTCCTCTCCTTCTGATAATGTGAGTTACATGACGTTGTACATGATGACATCATCGTCATTGTGCAATGACAATGATGTCATCGTGTGCTGTTGTGTACATGTATAATATAAGCACACTGATGAGCACTGGCTCTGTTAGTATACATTCCACATCCCAGCAACTGTGTGTACGTAGATCCAATGTTGATGTACATGTCAACAGTTATGAATACTGACGCTAGCCTCGTTCCCAGTCCCACGCCCAGCTTTTCGTCGCTGCTTAGTACGGTAAAGCGGGGAGGGCCTGGTACATCTTCTCACGTGAGTGACGTCAAGGGTAGAAAGGGGTAGAAAGACCGGAAGTTGAACGTGGGCGTACGTGGTCTCAGAACGGCAAGAAGAGCGAAGGTACCAGGTAACACACCACACGTATCTAGCTAGCGGGGGGCGACTGTCATACTCACCGAGCGTTGAACGTGTAGATGGCTGAATAACACGCAAAATGTAGCGTCTTCGTTCTGAAAATGTTGCGGTTTTTCAATTACGTCATGCTCACGTGAGAAGATGTACCAGGCCCTCCCCGCTTTACCGTACTAAGCAGCGACGAAAAGCTGGGCGTGGGACTGGGAACGAGGCTATACTGACGCCTCTCCGCAACTATTGCCTCAGCACCAGGTGTCTGCCTGCCTGGCTTTTAATATGTGATGTGACATGGAGGGAGGGGGGGCTGTAGAATGTAGGCACAGAGATGAAGGGCTTCTCAGCTGGGATCACCCTAGGCCTTAGCCTCGTTCCCAGGCTGTTTCTCCCTCCCAAAACGGCCTGGGAACGAGGCTAGGATCACCCTGTGCTTTGCCACTGACCAAAGCCTACAGGCCACTAGTCTTGTGCCCAGACCCCACCCCTCGCGGGAAAGAGGGTCTGGCGACTTTGCGCGGAAACCTCAGTCGTCGTTAAGAAGTCACACCTAGCTTTTAGACGGGAATTTCAGACTGCCAATGAAATCATAGAGAATTCGATTTGAGAAAATTCAAATTTCTCTTGCCATTACGTATTATTTCATGCGTAGGACTTCCGGTTCAGTCCGGGTTAGCTGAGATATGAATATTAAGGAGGCTGAAAGTCGCCAGACAGGTATTCTGTAGGTTTCCGGCTGGGCACGAGACTAACAGGCCACACACAACTGTCATGTATTGTTCAAGCCACATGATACATGCATGAATGATTGTATTATGTCCTGCCCATTTTCTCAGCTAATGAATATTATGCTTATAATTTATAGGTAGTGCAGATATGCTTGTAGAGATGTGACGGTCATGTTACCCCATCGGAAGCTACAGTAAGATCCCCAGTGATGTTGCTATGGTTACATGCTGTGGATCCGCTAATTAGCATTTGTTGATGAACAAGCATCCCTTTGTCAACATTGAGGAAACACTAAACTCTCACTGGTAAACTGGCTATGAATATTAAAGAGCCACAACAGGGAGAACTTTATTCATTTACATATTTTTGGAGGGGGGGGGAGCAACCCTTAATCCTCTTTGGGAGTGTCATACTTAAAGCACACATTTGAATCGATGGTATGACCATCCCTGGAACCGGAAAATATTCCATCGTCCCAAGCAGTTACGAAATGCACGCACAACCGTTTCCTTTCAAGGCAGACAGTTAATTTCCTCCCTGGATTGTTATTCACGAATTCCTTGAAACATGAACTTTCAACTTGAACTAGTAAACAACAGTGCTCACTCGGAATCAACAATAATAAGATGACGTTCGATGATAAGCTGGGTGGGGGTCTGGGAATGAGGGTAATCTGTAGTCTAAGGACTGTGTTACTACCCTTGAATCAACAATGATCGCTGGGAGGTTAAATAATTGCCGATTATTTGAGTCATCGAAATTTTGATACATGTATGTACAGTCAGTTCATTAAGTTCAGCACTAAGTAGTTTACATACAGACACAATTTCACATACATTTTATGTATGACACTTGCTATCAAGAGCGCGTGATGACATCATCGTCATGGCGGGGCGGAGGCACTCCGCAATGACGATGATATCATCATGTGCTCTTGTTGCTGTACATTTGAATTCGTTACTATAACCACCCCGTAACAAAAGAAACCATAAACTTATTTTTTATTGCTGGATACCTGACCTTGAGAATCAGGAATGGTAGGTTTTAAAGCTTTTTGATGGCATGCCAACTCTCCCTACCCATCCAGCAATAATTTGATTTAGCAAACCTCCTTTCATCGTCAAAAGAAGGCTGTATTCAGTCCTTTTCGTCATCCAGCTTCATTGTTCTTGAGTTCACTACAAAACAGCTATGTATATCTCACTATTACCATGTCCGCAGGGACAGTGTTGTGTGTATTTAAGACGTACACTGTACATTATTAACGCACCAGGTTTTGCAGAGCAACATTTTGACAACAGGGTATATAAAGTCTCTAACCTCGTTCCCAGGCTAGGGAAGAGTGTGCCCATGGCCTGGGAATGAAACTAATGAAAGTCGCGAATCTCTCGCCTTGTATACGTAGTGATTCCCTCCCTTGTATTCATCTTGTAACGCAGTTCAAGTTAAATTTGTGTTACATGTACAGTAAACATGGTAACCTGGTCTAGATCTGTAAGCAATCACTCTCAGGCCAGGTTACCATGGGTAATGGTTTGCTATCTGTTGATTTAATGAGGCTCCCAAACCTAGTTTAACACCTGGTATGCAGGCAATTGCCTCTCATAGACATGGCATGCTCACTATGCATCCACACAAAGCGTGGGGCTATGAATACTATTAGGTGTGTAAACCCTGTTGAGTGGAAAATGCTCTCTGATGAAATCTTATGCAACACATTCCTTCCAGAGCATGATGTACATACTATGCTGTGCTGGCTGATTGTAATGGTATGTGAAAAATGGGTATCACTAATCACTGGGCGGACTGGACTGGACTGGACAGTCGAAACGTCACGAATTACCTAACTATTAATGACCCACAGCTCTTTTTGACTTCACTTTCACTGTCACATTCAGGACAAGCATTGTACGTGTATGTGCAGCATTAGTCAGTGCACAATGGCCGTCTCAATGATCTAGGAGTGCCAGGAGTGTGATTTTGAATGATGGAAAGGGCAGAGGATAGGATGCAAGGGTACTGGTAATGGACTAGGTTTGGATTTGAACTCCAGCTGCAGCGATATTGTGTTTTGCCGTGTTGACATGTCACAGCTGACGTAATGCGATGTTACAGTATTGACATGATTTATTAGTGAACTGAAGGGCAAGTCAGAGTGAGGAATGTATTTGAAATAGCTGGCCATTGGCTGTTTTCTTTGCGGTTTTCTATAATGGCCCCAAAAATCACATCGAATTGACTGGATATGTATGCAGGGCAGATCATATTCCTAGTCTTGAGGAAAATATGCTTAGCATAATTAGGGAATAATTATTCCAGGCATAATTGGTACTGCTATGAGCTCGTCGCAACCAATCATCATTCCAGTTTACCAAACAAGTGATGCGGATAGGCTTTCAGCTATATGTACTAGTGTTTGTAAGTATTGTGCTATATCACGTGTTGTAGGTATCATATGTAATGCATTGTTGCAGCTCTAAAATCAAGTTATCGTAAAATCTGGGTTACCAATGGATACATGTACATGTGTGTGGTTGTGGGCGGCTGATCATGACTCTGGCTGTACATGTGTGCTCCAGGTGCTCCCTGGTAACCAACACAATAGCAGGTGTGGGCTGTGAATGCTCTAAGGCTGTGGCTGTGAATGAACTTGCCTGTGCTGGCTCACCTTCAGGATATTGGATTACTGCTGTGAATACTGTGTTCCTAGCCAATTGAAATGTTATATATCCCTGACCTCATATGACATCATCTGACATCATAAAAGCACTGCTGCTGTGTAGTGTGTAAGGGCGTGGGAGTTTAAGTGGATGAGACAGGATGGCAGCCATTGATTAGCTGTTGTCATAGCAATTCATTTGATGTGCTTGGTAATAGCTAATAAGATGTGTTGGGTTAAATTGGATGCTAGACATGCCCTCACACACCTAGATACCACACACTCCCCCCCCCCCCCCCCCCCCCCCCACACACACACACACATGCACACATGTACACACACACACACACACACACACGCACACACACACGCACACACACGCACACACACGCACACACACACGCACACACACACACAGCAAATCTTGGAGATGACAATGGTGAAGAACCTGGATACGGGAGAGGTGATCCCGCTGAGTGCTGCTGATGAGCGCATCCCTCGCGGGTGGGGATTGAGTCCTCTCTCGGAGCACCTGATCAGACGGACAAATGAGCTGGCTGGAAGGTAAACACGATGTAATCCCCCAGGGGGGCTTTTAGCATTGTTGTGTCTCTGCATGAGAGTAGTGGTGTAATCCCCCAGGGGGACTTTGCTCTGTATAACCATATGCTAGCTATTAGCATACTGTTTTGTGTCTCTGTGTGAGAGTAGTGGTGTAATCCCCCAGGGGGGCTTTGCTCTGTACAACCACATGCTAGCTATTAGCGTTGAGAGTAACTGTATTGTGTGAGAGTAGCGGAGTAATCCCCCAGGGGGCTTTGCTCTGTATAACCATATGCTAGCTATTAGCATAGAGAGTAACTTTGTTGTGCCTCTGCATGAGAGTAGTGGTGTAATCCCCCAGGGGGGCTTTGCTCTGTATAACCACATGCTAGCTAGTAGCATAGAGTGTAGTCTCGTGCCCAGACCCTCCCCAGACCCTCTCTGGGAACGAGACTACAGAGTAACTGTGTTGTGTCTCTGTGTGAGAGTAGTGGTGTAATCCCCCAGGGGGGCTTTGCTCTGTACAACCACATGCTAGCTGTTAGCATAGAGAGTAACTGTGTTGTGCCTCTGCACGAGAGTAGTGGTGTAATCCCCCAGGGGGCTTTGCTCTGTATTACCATATGCTAGCTATTTGCATAGAGAGTAACTGTGTTGAGTCTCTACGTGGGAGTAGTGGTGTAATCCCCCAAGGGCTTTGCTCTGTACAGCTATATGCGCATAGAGAGTAACTGTGTTGTGTCTCTGTGTGAGAATAGTGGTGTAATCCCCCAGGGGGGTTTGCTCCACATGCTAGCTAGTAGCATAGAGTGTAGTCTCGTTCCCAGACCCTCTCCACGCGTATGAGGGTCTGGGAACGAGAGTACAGAGTAACTGTGTTGTGTCTCTGTGTGAGAATAGCAGTACAACTAGTTACGTTTTCCTTATCGTCTCCATCGTAACTGCATCACATCTACATCCTGATTGTGGGTGTGTGATTGGTGCACCTGCCACGAGTAGAGTGACTGGAAATAGTTACTGAATGTTTATTTGGATTATGACTCATGAAACATGAGATATAATTGACAGACACACTCGTACGAGGGAGTATGCCACCTTTGGGATTGATTAATGTCTGGGATTGCGTCCAGGTCACCAGCTGAAGTGTAGTTGTACCGGCTGTTGTCCTGGACCCTAGTCTTGTGCCAGGCCACCTTTGTGATTGTGGATTGGATCCAGGTCATCAGTACAGTTGAAGTGTAGTTGTACCGGCTTACGTAGATCAGCCTCAACACCCGAATCCTGCAATTCACCCTGGTCTATTGTACTGTGGCTCAAGCATGTGCTCAGTTGATTGATACGAGTGGTGTGCACTGATACCATATCTTGCTGCTCCGGAAGCTGTGCTGATGCCACTGCCAGCACCAGTACTGGTGGAACCCTGGTCCAGGTTTCTTGGCTTGGTCGCAGCTGTAACATATCCCTTACTTTCCATCTCTTCCCCTCTTTCCTCTTCCCCTCCCCCCTCCTCTGTCCCCTCCCTCTCCTTCCTCTCCCCCTCCTCCTCCTCTTCCTTCCTACCCCCCTCCCCCCTCCTCTGTCCCCTCCCCTCTGCCCTCCTCTCCCCCTCCTCCTCCCCCTCCTTCCTCTCCCCCTCCCTCTCCTTCTCTTTCCTCTCCCCCTCCCTCCTCCCCTCTCCTCTGCCTAGGGATTCCCACTCCATGGATGAAGACGAGTTGGAGGAATCTCAACGTCGAAGAAAATCGCACCACAAGTGAGACAATATCAGATGTGCACCCTTCTGAACTGACACCCACCATACAGCTAAGAATCAGCCAAACAGACACCCACATTTGGTGTCCAAACAGGAAGTGGAAGCTCTTAAATTGCCCTGAGTATGGTGCACATTCATGTACAGAGTAGAATGAGTTTGATAGCTCACAGCAGGAGCCCATAAGTTCCTGCTCACAGTGCTTGCGACAATGTATGATAGATTTTAGACATTATGCTGAAATTCTTGACAGAATATCTTGACATAAGTGGTTGGATAAATGATGGTTGTCAGGCTGTTATTGCGACCCGAAATTAGATGTGTACTGCACTACGTGTGCCATTGTTCTTGCCCAGTACTCTGAGGTTTGTGTCAGAGTGAAGTATTATTTTCTCTCTAGGAAGAAACTCAAGTTGAAGCCATTCTGGGGAAAGAAGAGAGAAAGTGAGTGGGGGGTCGCTTCCACATCTGTACAACACGCTCAGGCATATGAACTAGAACGAGGCGAGGGCCTGGTGACACCTCCTGTCTGTATGTACTGAATCAGCAGTCTTTAAGTTAGTACAACTTACTAGAAGCTGGATTATTGGAAGCTGGCTAGAGTTTGATACATGAATGAGTACTCAGTACACATGTGCACAAAGTTCCAGTGTGCAATTGATACAGCCAGGTGGCTGACTGCTAGGTAGCCGCTACGAAACTGGGCTGATCGTGATGCTAGGTCGGATAAGGTAGCCGCTATGAAACTGGGCTGATCGTGATGCAAGGTCGTGATACAGCCAGGTGACTGACTGCTAGGTAGCCGCTATGAAACAGGGCTGATCGTGATGCAAGGTCGTGATACAGCCGGTGGCTGACTGCATTAGGTCGGATAGGGTATAGCCGCTATGAAACAAAATACAAAATGAGGAATTCAATTCTCGGGTACTGAGATTATAGCCCCAGGGCTGATCTTGATGCAAGATCTTTAATCTGGTGCAAGATCTTCTATTGACACAAAGGAGTCTGAATCTGAGCCTGTTTTACCTGCTATGGAAGTGGTCTACAAGCAACATGTGTACACAGTTACAGTGTGGACAATAGGAAAACAAGAACAACATGCTTGAGAACAAGGCAAACCTGACGTACACATGGCCGTACACATGGCCGTGTTCAAGGAGAATAAAACCGCTAACCATATGGTCCCTGAAGGTGTATGAGTAGCCTTGTTCCCAGGTCATTCCCACGGCTAGTATTTGATTGCTTGCAGTGTGCAAATACGGTGGGGGAAGGCCTGGGAGATCTGGTCACGTGCGATAACGTCAGGTAGACAGATGGTAGACACAGACAGGCAGTTCCCAACCGTTATACATGTAGTCGTCTTGATCCATCCCCAGCGTTGTGAACAACAAATGGCATTGTCTTCCTGCCTTGCCAACGCTCTGACATCCAGCCTTTGGACAGACAGTCAGTACAAGGAAGGGCATCGAGATTATTCGTTGGGCACTGCTGTCTGTGCGTCTACCATCTGTCTACTGTCTGTCTACCTGACGGTACTGCATGTGGCCAGATCTCCCAGGCCTCCCCCCACCATAATATTTTCAAGTACTGACAGTGGAATGGCCTGGGAATGGGGCTAGTGTCTAGAATTAAACACAACCTTGTGTATCTGGTGCCAAAAAATGGGCAAATAGTAACTGTTATTTGACCTTTGACCTCTGCAGGCCGGCACATGGCCGAAGGTGGCATGCCTCTGGAGGAGGATGCTCATGACAAGGACAAGGACCAGAACACGGTGAAGGTAGGCATTACATCATAATGATGCAATTCTGATGTCAGCTTTATGTGTAATGTGCCTGCTATATTCAGTACAAGCCGTCGTCCCACTACAAGGGACCTCTTGAGTTTGAGAAGGTTCGGATCAAGCAGGACCTCTCCGGAATACACCTTGTGCGTGCTGCACTGCTTGCCGTCATCTATCCTGTGTATCTATCTATTTGTCTATCTTTATTTCAGGGTGCTGTGTGGGTAATGGAATTTTCTATTTGTGGTCGACTTCTGGTGAGTGTGAGTGTGTGGTGTGTGAGTGTGTGGTATGTGTGTGTGTGTAGTGTGTATGTGTGTGTGTGGTGTGTATGTGTGTGTTGTGTGTGTGGTGTGTGTGGTGTGTGTGTGTGTGTTGTGTGTGTGTGTGTGTGTGTGTGTGTGTGTGTGTGTGTGTGTGTGTGTACACATGCACTAGGAAGATGTATTAGCAGTGCCTACATGTACAAATTCAGCAGCAAGAGTGTGTGATATGTACTCTTAGCAGCTTCTCTCTCCCTCAGGCAACAGCTGGCCAGGACAGTGTTGTGGTGAGTGGCTCTGAGAGCCCCTACGCATGCTCTGTAGATTACCTGCAGTGTGTGACCTCAGGAACTGCTCGTGTTTCTTCCTGTCTTGATGCGGTCACTGATACCTTGGAAGAGACACTATCACATCCTCTTTGTTGCCATCCTCATCCTCCCCTCTTCCTCCTCCCTTCTTCCTCCTTTCCCTTCTTCCTCCCCCCTCCCCTCTCCTCTCTTCCTCCTCCCCTCTCCTCTCTTCCTCCTCCCCTCTTCCTCCTCCCCTCTTCCTCCTCCCCTCTTTCTCCTCCCTTCTTCCTCCTTTCTCCTCCCCTCTTCCTCTTCCTCCCCTCTTTCTCCTCCTCCCTTCTTCCTCCTCCCCTCTTCCTCCTCCCCTCTTCCTCCTCCTCCCCTCTTCCTCCTCCCCTCTTTCTCCTCCTCCCCTCTTCCTGCAGCGCGTCTGGGTGCTGAGGACAGCCTCCCAGTTCTTCAGTGAGCTGCAGGCCAAGTATCAGAGACTAGGTGGGTGTGTCTTCCAGCACTCTGTATCCATGTCTAGTCCAGGATGTTGGGCGCTGGAGAATATTATTATGCACCTGCCATTCTCTGTGTTTATGCTCACATTCTAGTGATTATGCTGCTAATGTAATTATTGTACAGTGTCGCATTGTCCTGCACCACAGAATCCAATTCTTCTGTTTTCTGTGTCACCAGGTGACCAGCACAATATCCACTACTTTATGACTCTGTACTAGCCTCGTCCTCAGGCCTCTGCCCGGCTTTTCATCACTTGCAGCCGTACTGCAAGCGACGGAAAGCTGGGAGGTGCCTGGGAACATGGCTATACCGTATAGCGCTTAAATTTCGTGGGTCTAAAGACAAATTCAGCACCATGATAATCACTATTCCGCGCAGTTTGCACATAGTGACCAAAAATACTTGTTGCTTGTGTGAGAAGTGACCACGCCGTTCTTATGGAAAACCCCTGTATAAATTGTTAAGTGCCTATTTTGCTAGAAATTTTGGGGGCATACATGTAGTATTCTCAAGCCTAGCACTGGTAGTCTTGCAATGTTGTCTTAAGATGAATGAATGCACGTATACATCTGGTCTGTTATCATTGTCTGTCCATCATTGTGGTTAGATTCTGAATGTGAAACTTGTTGTGATTGTGTGTGGTGTCCTCTTCCCACCGTCCGTCCACACACCCACTCTCACACCCCCCTCCCCACACACACAATTACACACACACACATGCATGACCCACACATGTATCACCCACATATACATCGCTCATGCACATGCCCCCCCCCCCCCCATACACACACACGCACACACACACACACACACACACACACACACACACACACACACACACACACACACACACACACACACACACACACACACACACACACACACACACACACACACACACACACATGCAAACACATGCACGACTCACACCTACATCACCCACACATACATTGCTCATGTACATGCCCCCACGCACACCTCCACACCCCCACACCTCCACACAGGTGTCCACTCCAGTGGAGAGAGCCTTAGTGAGAAGGTCAGCATGATGAGTGTGGCCAGCACAGGAAGTAGCCGCAGCTCAGAGGTATACTTATTACATCACCATTACATCATCCACTGCCTGTGGATGCAGTTCACTTGTCCCGTGTGCAGGAGGATGATTCCAGCGTGTCCAGACAGCCATTCATGGAGCAACCTCTCTGTTCGTACTTCGGCCATACTGCAGATGTGCTAGACCTGTCCTGGTCCAAGGTGAGCCACGATAATTATGCTCCTGGTAAGGGGAAATTGTTCCACCCAATACCTTTTGAGCAGTAGGAAAAGCACACCAAGATTTTGGTTGCACTGTCGAGATTGCCGTCATGCACTGACTCAAATGGTGAAAGGTTGCACTGAAGTCTTCCTTGGTAGTGAAGTTTGAGCACATTTGACTTCTCGTTGAACAGTACATGTATGTATGTAGCCTTGTTCCCACGCGGCCTGGGAACGAGGCTAGTATGTACGTTGATCCGAAAACATACCTCTTCTGGAGTCATGATGCACAATCTCCAGTAGTAGCCAAAAGTTTCATCGTAGAGGCTACTCACGACCGCTATGAGTGTTGGTCTACAGTGGATGACAGCTGTGCAGAACATTTTAATGGACCCATTTTGCTAGTCACTTCTTCTGTGCATGTACTAAGTGTGTGTAGATTGTCTGTGTACTTGTACCGTATGTGCAGTGGTCCACTTGTACGTCCAGTGGTGTACATGCACTTGTTCACACTCCGCAGAACTTCTTCCTTCTCTCCTCCTCAATGGACAAGACTGTCAGGTAGCAATTACTCGTGCCTACAACACTTCTACGGCTGTAACACGTGTGTTGTAGCTGTAGAAGTATGTACAAGTACATGTGTAATAACATTTGCAAACCCATAATAGCGCCTAGTCTCGTGCCCAGACGTTCACACCCACCGGCGTTCACGCTCTCTGTGAGGGCACGCGTAGAGGGGCTGGGCACGAGACCATACTATGTCTGCCAGAGGTCCTAGAGATGTGTATGTGTAGCCTCGTTCCCAGGCCACGCAGCCTGGGAACGAGGCTATGTATGATGTTCCCCTCAAATTTTTCTGTTGCTGGCATGACACATTGTATGCTGCACCTTCTTCTGAACCATGTCAGTATGTACAGTAGCTCATTTCTAGCCTCGTACTCAGGCCTTTTCACCCCAGCGTTTTTTACTTGCCGCATTAGTACTGCAAGCGATGAACGCTGGGTAAGAAGGCCTGGGTATGGGGCTAGCTCATTTCTGCTAGGGGTAGACACATGTGATGCTGTGCATTGCAGCAAGGGTACTGTGTTCTTCCCCCTGTAGGTTGTGGCACATCTCTCGTAAGGAGTGTCTCTGTTGCTTCCAGCATGTGGACTTTGTCACCGCCATAGCGTTCCACCCAAGAGTGAGCAGTGTGTGTGTGGAGGGGGAGGTGGGGAGGAGGGAGGGTGGGGGAGAGGGGGAGGAGAGGAGGAGGAGTGGGGGAGGGAAGGCAGAGAAGGGGGGAGGGAGCTGACTAGTGAGTGCTGTTTTCCACCCTCCCAGGATGATCGCTACTTCTTGAGTGGGTCACTGGACGGAAAACTCAGACTCTGGAACATCCCTGACAAGAAAGTAGCCCTGTGGAATGAGATTGAGGGCGTTGGTGAGATCATGTGACTCTTACATAACTTTCATGTGCATGCGATCATTATGTCATGTATTGTTCCATCAACTGTTTAGGTTCACGATTAATCACGACTGCCAATTTCTGCATGAATGGCAAGCTGGCAGTGGCAGGAACGTACGATGGCAGGTGCATATTCTATGAGACGGAGGTGAGCAGCTGGCTTAGAGATCACTGTTGGGGGGAAAGGACATAGTATGCTCATTAGGGGTATCTGTATGCCCCTCCATCTGAGTCCTCTTGATCTGGCTGATTGTCCAGCTGTTGCCAGATTGGAGGAGGGTGAATGTCCTATCCCTGCACACCCGAAAGAAATAGAAATGCTGATTATGAATAGTACCGTGTGGAGTAGTTGTGGCGTCCATCTTGTTTCTTTCGCCGCAGCATTTGAAGTACCACACACAGATCCATGTGCGCTCTCGACACGGGAAGAATAGAGGTCGGAAGATTAGTGGAGTCGAGCCTCTACCCGGGGAAGATAAGGTGGAGAGAGAGGGAGTGTGTGTGTGGGTGTGTAGGTGTGGTGGGAGGGGGAGCACTTGCGTGTATGAGCCGTTATGGGCTCCTGGTGTAGATGTATATAGCATAGGTGTGGGTGGGAAGTAGCCTCGTTCCCAGTCCCACGCCCAGCTTTTCGTCGCTGCTTAGTACGGTGTACTAAGCAGCGACGAAAAGCTGGGCGTGGGACTGGGAACGAGGCTAGGTGGGAAGGGCAATGTGGTGCTAGGTACTCGCTTGTGTGCTATACAGTTGTTCCTCTTCTGTGCACACACGTGCATGCTCAGCTGCTGGTGACGTCTAATGACTCCCGCGTGCGGATGTACAACTTGAAGGACCACTCTCTCTCCTGTAAGTACAAGGGCGGGCTCAACACTAGCAGCCAAATCAAGGCAACATTCAGGTGAGTCTGGGGAGAACTTGAACGTTATAAAATCTTCATGAAACTTATAGAACATGTGCCTCAAACAACTTTGTAACTCAGTTGTAGATTGTCTCTTCATTTTCCCATCCCCCTCTCCTCCTCGCCCTTCCTAACTCCTGTCCCCTCCCTCCTCCTCCTCCCATCCCCCCTCCTACTCCCCCCCCCCCCCCCCCCCCCCCCCCCCCCCCCCTCCTCTTCCTCCCCTCCCTCTAGTCGAGACGGTCAGTACATCATTAGTGGATCAGAGGATAACTATGTGTATATTTGGAGAACACATCATGACGTTGGCAAGCTGTCATCAGCACGGAGAGACCGCAATGAATACTATGAGAGCTTCAGTGGTGAGCCAATAGATTCTTAGTCTCGGCCGTAGACCCAAACCACCCCAGCTCAGATCGCTTCCAGTACCACGCACATGATACTGGAAGCAATCGATCTGGGGGTGTAGGGCCGAGTCTGATAGTGTAAGTGTGAATACAGTGTATGTACTAGCTAGATATTGCAAGAAACAAGCAAGTTAGCTAAGGTGTTCAGAGACTTCATAATCTTTTTCTTTTGGGGATATTTAGGTACCTGATACAAGTCAAAACGATTATTTCACAGCCATTTACAGCTACTTCTACATGTATTATTGGTTCATTGATCCACCCTTTTCGAATTCACATCACCAACCAACCACACTGTGTACTGCACTGTACTGCCACACAGAGTGGGTGGGATAATCATGTCATGAATAGTCTTATTGGCATACCATAATCTCTGAGGTATCATGCTACAATACAGGATGCTGTGTGTATACAATTGGCCTTTTTCCTTGTGAGGATTCCTAATAGCATGCAGTTGCGCTACAAGTCAGCAAAAATGTGAATGTATACATGCTGTGCTTACATGAAAAACATTCCAGCCAAGAACGAAAACATTCCGCGTGGACAAGATTTGATCCCGCAACTGTCAGCTATCAGGGCCGATGCTCTACCACTTGAGCCATCTAACCACTAAGTTCTCTTCTCTTTAAACCTATGAAACCCTTAAACGTACCCTATTCCCAGGTTATCAGGCCCCAACTTCACCTTGCAGCCATCCTGTACAGATCTGTGATCTTAAGGTTACGGGATACTTGTGCACGCGCCGTGCGAAATGTATTGGAAGTGTATGCTGAATTTTTCTAGCCAAAAATCTCTAATAAGAAGAGCGTGAGCAACTTAATTCTGGTGGTGGAAGTGCGCTGTCACAAGGTGCAGGGCATGACGGAAGCTTTTACTGATACGCTGTATAGCTGTGCAAAAGCGAGCAGTTCAGTTCACCAAAAAAACGCTTTTTCTCGAGCAAGGCAGCAGATAAATTTGCCAAGGATTATGCTATCAAAAAAACTTCCGTCATGCCCTTTATATGCCCTTGATGACTATTTTAAACCAGGTCCAAGTTGAGTTCCACGATCTTATTTTGGCTAGAAAATTTAGTATGCACTTTCAATACCCTTCGCGCGGCATGTGTACGAGTATCCCGTAACCTTAACTACGCCGACTCATACGGGTCTCGGCCAATGACTGCTCAAGAAATAAGCAGAAACCGAGCCCCTTCAAGGCTGGACAACTGTTTGCTAAGCCCATTCCTGTGCCAAGACATGACCGTGCTGTTTCATCCTTTGGGTGAACTCACCCTCCGCCTCCCCCTGTCCCACCTTTTCTGCTGACGCAATACATCACAAGCTGAAAATCTGACAACTTGTTTTGAAGTCATTGGTGGTCAAAGGGTTAAGCTGCAGTGATCTGCACAGGGCAATGTGAAACATAGCTGTGCAAATGATGATTGATATGGAGCTAACATTATCACCCCCACACATGCACACACACGCACCCACCCATGCACACACACACACACACACACACACACACACACACACACACACACACACACACTCGCACTCACACTCACAGCTCACTCTGCACCAGTCACTTCCGCCATATTTGCCCCAGTGCCAGGCATCACTGTGGACGAGGGCCTCAAGGAGGTTGGACAAATGATTGTAGCAGCGGACTATCAGGGTGGCATTAAAATTTATGTCAACAGTGAACAGTTATGAGACGGATCAGTTTGTATTGCACAATGCTATTTTATTGATGTATTAGAATTGACCTCAACAACCACTCTCATTTCAGTAACACTTCCTGACTACATGCTGAATACAACTCTCTGATTGGTTGCTGTCTAATTATAGTACCATAATTTATGTGAAGGGTCTGGTTCCGAGACTACTGATGAGGTTGCACAAAAATATTGAGTCGGCAATTAAGAGGAAGATGAATAGAAGTAGAAGCTGTCAATCTTGCATGTGCAACTGCTGAACGGCTGGTATATACTGGTGTCTACAAATGTAGGTTAAATTGGCTCATTACTGTAGCCATGACATACGACATCGAGAAAGAGCGCGCCGCTCGGGGAACCCCCTGCTAATTTACTTAGGCCGGCTATAATCATCTCCGTCACATGACTCTATCCGCAGCACGTTCTTTCACCGCGCTGTACCTGTGGAACCGAAGAGGTGATTTTCAGGGCAGCACAGAAGTTGGTTTTGTTCGTCTCAAAATGGCCAAGACAATGACACTAGCGGCTTTCTTGGTCTGCATTTCGTGTGGTAAGCTGAATTTTATACCATGCTGCGGAAGGGGTCGTAGATGGCGGGCCCGGGCCGGGGTGGCGCGGAATATACTTTAGTCGGCCATGGAGGGCTTGGATCATGATTATAATCACCAATCCTTTTTGTTTAGTTCAGTTTGTCAGGAAATTCAACGCTCTCCTCAGTCGATCGGTGAACCGAGCCAATTTTTCAACGGAAAGAAAATGGCTGACAGTGATACCATACGGCAAATTGCAGATGGAAGCCGTCTTGCGATACGCAGCTGCCATGTTTTCAGGGCTGTGGGGGAACTTTGGTTTTCGTTTCTTTGCACCAGAGTGGTAGCAACCATTGGTCAGCTGAAGAACATGATCAGGTTGAGCAGTGAGTAGGGGCTATGGACAAGTGATCGGTTGGTCCACAACCATGGCCGGCATAGGATGACAGTTGATCATGGTGAAATGTCCCTTTGGGTGGCAATTTTTTGGTTAGCTCTCGCCACATGAGGGTAAGGGTCTTTCATAGTCAGAGGAAATCTATCTGGTAACATTTCCTGCCTGAAGTGGGCTGCATGTACCTATATCACCATAGAGCGGCTGCGTTTGACGTCACCGGCCGTAAAACAACCGAAACGCCCTCCGTTATACTCCGTTTCTCTCATAAGACTGCATGGCAAGAAAGCAGTAATTTCTACAGTGATCTCAGAAACGCAAGCAGCTCGGAACTTACGAAGTACTACTGTGTCAACTATCACTGTAGCGCAGTTACCATGCCGATTAGATCGAGCAGCTACGCGACCTAGAGCACAAGTGAGTCAGTAGTTTCCGTCCAGCTGCCATTGAACTCCACGTTCTTTTGCCATGCGGAAGTACTCAGTCACGTGGTTTTGTTACGTCAATGCAGCCGCTCTATTGTGTACCCAGTAATGTATGTGGCAGGAAGAGAAGGGACCCACTGCACTTCCATCACCTTTTTCCGTGGTGTTTCAAACCTGTGCCACCATCTTGGTGTAATACGTTGGCTTCGTATGCAGTATCGATCGAAACGTCCCCTGCATCACTGGTAAGCGTTTATATAGCTTGGCCTAGCCTACATATAAATCGCATTTCGTTCGATACTAGAAGCATTGTTGGTGCTTCATTGTGTTCGCCGAGATCACCATAGAAGCTGCCATCTCCAAAAACGTAAAGTAGCCGCCATGTTGGTGTACCCATCCATATTCTCAAAGTGATGATGTCAGCTGCAATGGGTCTATATGTGCCTAACAATGATCTGGGCTTAATTTTGAATGGCACTCATCTAATAGCTACTAGTCGAACCTGTGCCTAGCAGTGAATAAGTGGGTTGTACTAATATCGCCCAACTACGGTATTTAGTCCCATGCACAGGATTAAGTCCAGTCTCTGGAACAGAGCATTAGAGTAGTGTGGTCATAGCAGGCCATGCAAGTGCTCGTGTAGTACATGTACCTACTCCATATGTAAATAGCCTCTTGGAAATTTGTGTCTGTGAGTGAGAAGGAATCATCTGTTGTGGACCTAGTCCCTATAATTATTATGGGTTACTAAAAGTAGCATCCAGCCGCCATGTTTGAATTTGCAGTCTACGACTGCAGGAGCCCATAAGGGTTGTCACATAATGCTACCTCACTGGCTGGATGCACTCCTGGTGGTTGTGTAGGTATGCTAATTGATATGGAACTTCTTATTTAGCCCTTGCAGCAGATTCTTCCTCAGCCATGGTAGCCCCTACCTCTACTTTACCATCGCAAACCTCCCACCAACCCCTTGCTAGCAGCTCAGCTGCTGCCTCACCCAGCCCTTCACCAGCTATGACGAGTTCTGCCGTTCCCGTACCCTCTCCAACACCGGACCGTCCCATTATCCCGGACAATAACTATGTTTACCCAAAGAATGGACCGGTTTGTATTCATTTGGAGGCTGAGATTGAGACCACAGTGACATACGAGACAGCTAACGGGGTATGCAAGTGTGTGTGTGTGTATGTGCGTGGCATGTAGTGTGTGTGTGTGTGTGTGTTTGTGTTTGTGTGTGTTTGTGTTTGTGTTTGTGTGTGTGTGTGTGTGTGTGTGTGTAGCCTGTGTGGGTGTGTGTACAGGCGTGGTGTTTGTGTATTGGTGTTGAAAAAAGGCTTAAAGTAAGAACGTACCTGAATTGAGTGTGTATATTGTCACCTGCGAATGTATCAAAAGACACTGCATGTATTACTAGTGGAATGCAGGACATTGGTGAGCGAGCCTGAGCGAAGTGCATGCACCAGGACATGCAAGGAGCAGTTGCATTCACATGAATGTCTTCAGAATGTGACTGGGCAATGAGCATAGGCCACAGAAATTATGGCACTAAACATACACTCGTACACATCACAGCAACTGTGAGTCAGGTTAGCGTTTATAACTGAAGCAGTCTAGCAGCTACATGGATAATATAGCTCCTCCCCAGCTTTTTGTCGCATACTGTATGTGACAAAAAGCTGGGGAGGAGCCTGGGAACGAGGCTAGGATAATACACACTAACGTTAGTGTGCATTATCCATGAGCAGCAACATCACCGGCCATGGCGGTAGGCCCACAAGCAGTCACCGTCTTTGTCCGAGTGTCGCCACCAAGGAGGCAGAATGTTCATGGTGCTCTAGCCAATGTCCACGAGTGGTTTCTCCGTCTTTGTTCTCGCCATCGTCCGTCGAACAGGTAGCTAGACGGTTCACGATTCCTTGCATCGAGGAGATGCGTAGCTAGAGTTTGTGCATGTGCAAGTAAAATTCGCTGATTTAAAATTTACGGTAATTGCAAGATCCAAGCAAGCAAGCAAACATACACACGCACTGCGCAATGAAGTCACACTAGTGTGGGGGCTCTCCCCAATCATCAGTCATTGGAAGGCTCCGAGGAAGCCTCACAAAAATCAGCTACAACAAGGAGCATTTTATCACACCCAATGATTGGTAGCTTCAGCTCTGTATCGACTGCACTCCTGGTAGGGTACATAGTGCAACTGCTAGGGCAGATTTATACCATGTTGCTTATAGGCAGCTAAACTGCAGCTCGCTCCAATTGATGCTCACATCTGTGACATCAAATCTGTCAACAGCAGCTGAGTCAAAGTGGCCAACGGGAAGGATGAGAATGGTAATTGCTCACATTGGATTGTTGTTGGTGTAGCTCTTGGCAACTTAAGTCAGCAAGAGATTGATTGCACCATTGGCTTGAGATTGCCATCGTGCACTGACGTGTTCATATAATAAATGTGTTGAAGTTCACCTTGGTAAAGTTGGAATACTATTGTCTACAGTCTTTCGAGATTTGAAAACAGCAAGGTGTAGTCAAAATCTTGAGTGGTCAGCTACCATGAGTGTAATATGTGTGTTTCTTTACCACAGCCCAACACAACTGTACTTGTGGTCAGTGGGAATGCCTCTGTGAGCGATCAGAGCAGCATGTGTAATGACACCTACGCGAAGCTGGTACTCACCTGGAACAACAATATGACTAACCTCATCTTTGCCTTCAGCGCTGTACGTTACTCAAGTGTGCCTATTTATTAAGGGAGGCAATGTTTTTTGACACGTTCTTTTCTCATTCTTCTTGCGCACACAGGACAATTCAAGCTGGAGGGAAGAGGGTGTGACATTTGAATATGCGCTCACAAATGGGTCTTTGTTCCCAGGCTACCAGGACGGCAGCAACCACAGTAAGTGTGTACCATCTACTCAGCATAAGTCATTGTTAGCTTCATGTGTGATCATATGTGTATTGTGTATACAATCATTGTCATCTTCTCCTGAAAATGTTGGTGACCCATTCAATGAATCCCAGTAACTGGACTGATCTTTCTCCCTCAGGCTTGGGGATTGCCATGTTTGGTAACCTCCTAAAGGGCAGGGACTCCAACAGCAACAACCAATCCTTCCTGTGCAATGCAACCCAGACGTTCAACTCCCATGACACTGAGAACATCACCAATGCCACGTTGATTGTGCGGGACCTCCGCATGCAGGCTTTCCATTTCACCAACTCAACTGGAGAGTTTGATAGTGGTAAATCTCGGATAATTATGTATTCCTTGGCATCCCCTTCCTCCCCCCCCCCCCCCCCCCCCCCCCCCCCCCCCCCCCCTCCTTCTTTACCATCCAATTCTTCTCTTGTCATGCAGCTTACGACTGTGCAATTGATCAATCGACCAACAAGATTGTGCCGATAGTTGTTGGAGCTGCACTGGCAGGGCTGGTGATTGTGGTACTAATCGCATATCTGATCGGGCGGTTCAGGAACCGAAAACAGAGCTCCTACGAAGCCCTTTCTTAGTATTGTATGTGACTCACAACTTTGTGCATGCAAATGAGAAACACGAAACATAATAAGGAATGTTTCCATGCTACATAATCCTTGTATTGTATGATTCTTATTATACCTAATGTAGAAGTTTGTCATTTGTCGTGGATCTTTTGTGTGTAGCACACACTAATAATTTATTAACAACATAATTATTGTGACCATGTTTGCCTGTAATTATAATGCATCAGTCGTTTCTTTCCACTGCTGCTAGGCCTCCAAGGCCTCTTGTACTGCAGCTGCAAGCCCACAATGGCTCAGGGCTGCTGTCTTTTCTGTTTGAGGAAGTACTGAATGTTGGTGGGTGGACTTCAGACTAGTGGAATGCATTTGTGGGGAAGACTAATGAGTGCAACATTAATTTTAGTGATGCTGTACTAATGACTGGATTAGAAATAGAAAGTAGATGCACATCGATCGGGATCTGGGGTGATGGCCACATGTCCAATCTCATCTCCGCTCGTCGATCGATCGACTGCGCGAGCTGCATGCATGCAGCAGCATGGCTAGCATCAACAAGCCATTGCGATGCCATTGAATATTGCGCAATTGCACGTTGGACGTCATTCTCGTGATCTAGCATGCGCGAGTCACATGATCAAATCCTAGATTGACCTCTAGCTCTATGAAATTGCAGCTGAAGTGATCGTGATCATGGAGAGGCGGCTACTGCCACTAGTCGCAACTGTAGTTGCTCTCCTAGGCTGTGGTAAGTGACTATGTATAATAAATGCGCAAGCAAGGAAGGTTGCACCATGTTTGACAATCTGACCATTCCTTCGCATTTGCTGTTGAAAGTGCAGGTGATACAGTCTAGTCTCGCAAGCCAGCCTCTTTTTCTTCGAGGGGGCGCGCGCGGAGAGGGGAGGGAAAAAGAGTCTGGTGACTTAAGCCAACAATTCGTTTTCTCTGCCGGAATGTGGGTAGAGCCAATGAGATTGTAGCAGTCACATGATTTTCATAGCGTAATTCAGAGAGACTGTGCGTGCGCTGCAAAGCGCAACTAGGCTATCCAAGGTTGTGCCCCAAGCAAGAATTAGCAGTGAAGAACTCCTTCAGCGGACGGGATGTACTCGTGAGTCTTCTAACCGGCACTGGAAAATCGCCTTGTTACTACGTATATATACTGCTGAAGGCTTTTCCCTGGCTCACCTTTCAACGGTTACTACTCTCCAGAGCTTCGCGAGCCTCCTCCAACTCGCTTTGCAGTCGCACATTTGAAAGTTGTAGGCAATAGTTGGATAGCTATCATGTGACTTTTTCATTTGTTACAGTTGATTGCATTCCACTGGGAAACGAAACGTTGGCTTAAGTCACCAGACTTTTTCCCTCCCCCCTCCGCGCGCGCCCCCTCGAAGAAAAAGAGGCTGGCTTGCGAGACTAGATACATTCATGTTTCCACAAGCCCGAGTTGCTTCCTTAAATTGCACACAGTAGCTTAGTCTATCCAACAAGGCAAGGTCTAGTCGCAGGACGTTACTAGCCTCGTTCCCAGTCTCACTCCAACTCTGTTTTCTTCTTTTCTTTGCTTGGTTCAGTGGAGCTGGAGACGAGATTAGGAACTTGTAGCATCCAATTGAATCTGGCTGGTCACTCCAATGTGCACAGCGACAGCTACGACTGTGCATACTGACCTGCATACTAAGGAAAGGACTTCCATATCTTATCGGGCCAAAGCTCGAAACGTGTGTGTATAGTCAATGGCCATGGCTGAAATACAGGACGAAGCCCTGAAAATCAGCGTAGTCAATGGTCAAACTGCTGAAAAGAGCTGGTCCAAGCAGTTGAGGCTATGGGAGTGCCCCTCCCCCTCCATTTCTATTCTACTGCCCTACAAGAAGGTGGCACAAGTGTTTGTAACTTTGAGTACCATACAACACACAGAAATCCTAGCTAAGGTCGCACAGGGAAGCTAGTTGGTTATTTGTAAGAAAATAGTTGTGTATTGTCTGTCTGTGAAGGAGTGTTGGAATCTACATACAAGTCGTGCCTCTATAGAGCGGTTGCATTGACGTCACAAAACCACGTGACTGAGTACTTCCATGTGGCAAAAGAGCATGGAGTTCAATGGCAGCTGAACGGAAACTACTGTCTCACTTGTACTCCAGGTCGTGTAGCTGCTCGATCTAATTGGCATGGTAAATGCGCTACAGCGACAGTTGACACAGTAGTACTTCGTAAGTTCCGAGCTGCTTGCGTCACTGTACAAATTACTACTTTCTTGCCACGCATTCTTATGAAAGAAACGGAGTATAACGGAGGGCGTTTCGGTTGTTTTACGGCCGGTGACGTCAAGTGCAACCGCTCTATTGCCGGCATACATGAGTACTGATCGTTTGTAGTGATCAGGTGTTCCTTCCTCCCATCAACATCTGACCTGCGAGTCTCTCTTTATTCCTGGTGTTGGTGGTTTTGTTGGTGGTTTTTTGGTGTACAAATTGATACTGATATGTTTACTCATTTTAGCCCTTGCAGCGGATTCCTCTGTGATGCCCACCAGTGTGGTCTCCCACTCACACAACCCTTCAGTCTTGCCCAGCTCATCCTCTGACCACCATCCCAGTGTTTCACCCAGCCCTTCCCATTCCAGTGCCTCACCCAGCCCTTCCCATTCCAGTGCCTCACCCAGCCCTTCCTCCCACACCCATCCCAGCTCCTCACCCTCGCCCAGCCCTTCACCATCCACCAGCACCCCTCTCGTTCCCATACCTTCTCCTACACCTGACACTCCCTTTTTTCCAGATGAATCGTACATGGTGTATAGAAATGAATCTGTCTGTGTGCACTTGGTGGCTAGTATTGAGACTGCAGTGATGTACATATCAGATAGTGGGGTATGTGCGTGCGTGTGCGTGTGCGTGCGTGTGTGTGCGCGTGCGTGCGTGCGCGCGTGCGTGTGTGTGTGTGTGTGTGTGTACATGCGTGTGTTGGTGTACATGTATGTGTGTGTCTGAAATAAGTGTTGGATTTTTCATTAGGATCTAGTGTGATTGTGCTTCTCCCTACAGGTCAACACAACTCTGTTTATGGTCAGCAGAGATGCAACTGTGAACAATGATTCCAGCTGGTGTAATGACAGCTCTGCAGCGCTGGTGCTTTCCTGGAAGTACAGCGGTCAGGACATCTATAACCTCACCTTTCTCTTCATTAATGTACGTTTACCTGTGTGAGCCTTTCATCAGTGAAGGCAGCAGTTTTTGACAAGCACTGTTCCTTCTCACACAGTCGGGGGTCACCTGGACCGAAGGGGGTGTGACATTCGAATATGGATTTAACCATGATTTGTTCCCTGGCCACGATGGAGGCGGTTGTAAGTGTGTCTGTCACAGTACAGCATGTCACTCATGCCCAGGCCTCCTCACCTAGCATGTGTTGCTTGATGGTACACGTACTAACGTGGGGAAAGGCCTGGTAAACGTCACCTGCAGTGACAACCTGGATGTCAGGCAAATGTCTGGAGGACTGGCTTCAGACTTCTATACAGCTGTGAGGCGGCTTTCAGAACCCCCCAAAAAGTCAGTTCCTCTGTGGTCTGTGGTTGCGATTGGTATTGTGCTCAAGTACTTGTCAATGTGGCTTTTCTGGGAATATTGTAGTTGCGCATTATTAGCTGCAGCTCACCTATGGGCACAGATTCACTGTTAGGTGCAGGTTCGACTAGCGTCTAAGCTACTCTTTATTAAGTAGGATCGAAAATGGCAGAGTTTCTGGAAGAAGACTTCAGTGCGGAGTGGAAAAAGCTATAATTTGAAATGAAGCGCACTTCCTATTCGAGGAATGTCATTCGAAATTAAGTACATCTCGTTATTAGGTGCATATTTCCTTCCTGTGGAGTTATAGACGCATGCGCCTAATAACACATGACTACGGTATGCCAGTCCCCTCCAGACGTCCCTGTCTAACGTATTTTACTGTATGGACACGTTTACCAGCCCATTAATGCTGCAAGCGATGAAAACTGGGGTGAGAAAACCTTGGGTGCGAGACTGCAAGGCTACTGTGTTTGCCAGAGAAAATATGCTAATGGTGGGGGGGTGACCACTGAAACTCTTGGTCCTCTGTTCCATTAGTTCACGGATATGCTGAATTTGGAAATCTCCTTGAGAACCAGGCTTCAAACATTGAGCAGCAGCGCTCCTTCTTGTGCAATGAGACCCAGACGCTCTCTTCTAATGATACAAACACCAACTACACGACCAATGCCACAATGACCGTGAAGAACCTCCGAATGCAGGCTTTCTATTTCCGCAATCCCAAAACTGGAGAGTTTGACAATGGTGAATTATCATCTGATGTTCCCTCCCTCCCTCCCTCCCTCCCTCCCTCCCTCCCTCCCTCCCTCCCTCCCTTCCTCCCTCTCCCTCTCCCTCTCCCTATTGTTATTAATACCCCAATTTCTGTTCTCTTGTGTTGCACAGCTCGGAACTGCAATGGCGGACCGACAAATGCCCTTGTACCAATTGTTGTTGGAGCTGCCCTAGGAGGGCTGGTTGTTGTGGTACTAGTTGCATACCTGATTGGTCGCCTCAAGAACAGAAGACGTAGCTCGTATCAAGCCCTTTCTTAGAGTGTGCTTCATGACTTGCATGACTGTATTAGTAAGGAGTGTTCCTTCAGTACGTAATTACTTCTTGTGGCTGTATGATTACTGTACACCTACTGTAATTGTTGTTTCAATGTCTTGATTGAAACAATTTTTTTGTGGAAGATGTCACCGTGGAGTAAATATAGCTGCAATCATATATAATAGAGTGTAAATTATCTATGCTGCAATCCCAGCACTGTCTGAACCCACCAGAATTTTGTCCTGATGTGCACCAAAGGGAAAAGATTTGATCAGACGATTAAAGTCTTTTGAGGGGCGTGGTCGTGACGTTTCACTGTGGTCTCGTTCCCATGCGAAATGTGGTATGGGAAGGAGACTATGTAAATTATTATTACAATAGGGAAGTCACGTGAAGAAATCCCAAGAAAGTTTGTAAATCATGGAAGGACGTATCGTGGTGTTAGTCGCTTTTCTGGGCTGTGGTGAGTAAGACTATATGCATGCTGGAGTAAATTATTGCAGGATGTTTAATCCAGGAGTCCCTAGGGCCTGTAGACACTAGTATCTGTAGATAAAGCTGGTCAGCTGCTCACAAGACCACACTGGACTGTGGACAATCATATCTATGGTCACCAAATGCCAACTCATTAGTTTATGGAGCAGTGTAAGGCAGTGTAGGCATAGATAATTGTAGGGACTATAATTTGTTTCGATGTGGATATTGTGAGTATAGGTATTAACGGATACGCCTCTGCATTCAGCACCTGACCTGGCCTGGATATACCCTGACCCATTGCCCTACTACCTGCCGGACCAATATGTTGTAGGCAATATGAATGTGGAGCATTGCTCGCAGGAGCCTTATAGTGATACTAAACATGATCACCGCCTTGATTATGGGGCTGGTACTGAGGCTATGGTTGGTGCGGGTATTGTAGAACAGGTGCAGTTTCTAGGTATTGTCTGACGATATGTGATGGCAGGGTGAATTAACTGCAAACCTCTGGCACTGCGTTTTGTTAGTTTATCAGTGACTAAATATTCTCGTTCATCCTGGACACCATGTGCGGTCTTCTGCTCTACACGCAAGCGTTCCATGTGCACAATACCTGCGCATAGTGGATGTAGCTGAACGTTCAGGGCAGGAATGTTGCAAACAAGATTCTGGTAATAGAGTAAAGGTTTAAGGCTCATTGCTACGTTGTACGCATGAACTGGTTGAGCGTTGATAACATAGCAACTTAACCGATAGTACATGATGACATCATCGTCATTGTGCAGTGTTGATGTCATCATGCATCTTAACATACAAACAAGGCCTGGTCTATCATAAGACCCCAGAACTGCATGGCCCTACCTTGACTGGTTGATGGGTGTAGTGTGTGTATTGTTTAACAAGCGCTATCCACTTCTTTATTTCAGTGTCTGCAGCAAGCTCTGAATCAACAATCTCTCCCACTCTGCCCAGTTCCAGCGCGCCATTTTCCTCTGCACATGTGTCCTCTTCCCCCTCCCCTTCCCCCTCCCCTTCCCCCTCCCCTTCCCCCTCCCCTCTTTCCCCCACCCCTCACCTCTCCCTCATCCCTGACATAGACTACTATGCATTTGGAAAACCTCAAAACAGTTCGGATGCATGTATCCATCTGCACGCTGGCATCCAGATGGAGGTAACGTACTACTCCTCGGAAGACAAAAAGCTGGTATGTTCCGTGCAGTAGATTTGTAAACCATAGTGTCATGACGTGGTTGATGGTAGCAGCTTCGTGTGGGTGGAGCTTCATGGAAGTGCTTGCATAGCTTATGTATTCAGGCTGGGCAATTTTGCATGACTCTCACAGCAGCCTAGTCTCATTCCCAGACCTTTCATCCAGTGCATAATTATATCACTTCCAATATGATGGGCGATAAAAGCATTCTGCGCTGGAGATGTTTGGGTCTAGGACAGTAACCATGAAAATTTGGATGGAAGTGAAATCCAAATCTGACCGGTGTCACTCACAGACTCTCCACAAAATTGCCCCAAATTAGCTGTGATTGTGATGCTTCTCACATAATGAAGCATCCCCCCCCCCACCCCCCCCCCCCCCCCCCCCCCCCCCCCCCACCTCTTCCTTACTGTAAATGGTCACAATCTGGAGGAGGGATGAATGAGGCACAGGGCTGACTGACATGGATGAGCATTCAGTCACTATTCTCATTGCCAGGCTGCTCCCAGCTTTTTGCTGTGACGAAAACCTGAGGATGCAGCTATATACATGTAGTCATCTGTGTTTTATTGTTTTTCAGGAGAACACGACTATCCTTGTGGTCAGAAAGCCTACTGTGGTTAATGACAGCATTGCCACCAGCTGCAATGGCAAGACGCCTCACATGACTGTGCGGTGGACTAGTGGATCTGGATATGACTATCATCTGTTCTTTGGTTTCGTGAGTGTCTTCCTAGCCTCATTCCCAGGCCCCACCCCAGGTTTTGTCACTTGCAAGCAAACAACAAAAGCTGGCGGGGCCTGTGAATGAGGCTATGTCTTCCCCCACACAAGTAGGATTGGTCAGGCTGTCCTCATCACATTGACCGCTTTCCTCCCCCCTCCAGCTCCAGGATGTGCAGCAAAGCCAATGGGAACTGTTCAATGTGACGTTCAGTTACGCTGTCAACAATCAAACTGGTGACTTTCCTGGCAACATTGCCAAATATGGTAAGATGACAATAGTGGTATAGTACGATGATGCACCAATGATTGGATTTGGATTGGCTATTGGTATCAGACTATCAGGCCCTACACTGTAAGTGTCCATCCATAATCTAATGTGGTCTATTTCACTGACGTTCAACACCACTTGTTCTCTTTCCAGAATACGGTGTTGCGGCACTCAATGGTAGCATCATGCAGAGAAGGACGGAGCTGAAGCACTATTACGGGTGCTATTCTACCCAAGTGTTTAATTTGACGGACACAAATGGCACCATGAATGTTACCATGCGGATCCAGAACCTGATTGTGCAGGCGTTTCAGTTCACCAACACATCGGGAGTATTCGACCTGCATTCATGCAAGTGTCCAGTGCTTGTGTAATAAAGGATTATTATTGTAGTATCAACCCCAGACTATAGAGCTGGAAAAGGCCTATGAAGTGGGGAGAGGGCTAGCCTCTCCTGGCTTGGGTATGAGGCTAGGAGAGGGCTAGCCTCTCATGGCCTGGGTATGAGGCTAGGAGAGGGCTAGCCTCTCATGGCCTGGGTACACTGTATGAGGCAAAGAGGCATGTCAGGAGAGCTGTCAGCTGTCCCATGAGCAGCCTGTTCTTGTTCTTGCTACCGTGCAGCTGTTCAGTCCCAGCATGTACACAAGTTGTACTCGTGTTCAAGAACTCAGTGAGAACACTGTATGCTGTCTAGTTACTGTACAGCAGCACAGTAACATGGTAACACCTATTGAGTCTTTGTGGTAATTACTAAAGATGGGATCTAAATTGATGCACAGATCGGACAGAAGTGGGGCAATATCCTGGTTTGATTAGCACGGTCTCATGGTGGTGGCAGTGTTGACACTGTCCAGCCATGGTAAAATATTTGTACATCGTAACCTTAACTCCATCAGCATACTCACCAACTCCCAGTAAACACATCGAGAGAGGAATTCTTGAGGCAATGAGTACTGAGAAGTCCCTCTCCCTCAGAGGAGGTGGGGCATAGTTGACCTTTGCACTTATTGCAAGATCAAAACTGTTGAGATATGGAAGCATTCTATGGACAGGAACACAATGGGTTTTAGTGATTCTTAATCTTTACAAATGTCTACCTGGATAACTGACTGTTTAGACCTTTAGGTACATGTGTATGCGTCGGTGAGACTTTGAGCTTCATGATGTCACATCCGGCAATGCAGACCTCTCAAAGAACTCTATAGTGAGATACCCAAACGGAGTTGAACTTGGCCTGTAAGTAGCTGCCCCTGTGAGTTTCTTGGGCCCGGGAGGGGACTGCTCACTACTGTCAACTGAGTCCTACCCTTTAGAATCAGTCATTCCAACTACTGACTACGAAAAAATACTGAGCTGACAGAACTTTAGTTGATCAGCAGACCGTGAGAAACGAGAACGTCACCGTGAGAGCAGGGCTGAAATTGTGAGTCTCACGGTGGGATCGTGAGAGTTGAGAGGTCTGGCAATGTCCTTGGGACTTAGGTTCTGCGTGAGCAGAAAGGATGGGACAAGGGGAGGTGGATGGGTGGTGCAAACAGCATGGCCGTGTCTGGGCTCTGCTGTCAAAAGGCCTTGGTTGGCACTCGGAGGCCATTTCCATCGTTTTGGCATAATTGACAAGCCGTCTTGCCTTGTAGGGCCTCCCATTTCCAGCATTCATGGCCCAGAGTCACATATCTGCTTAGGATCGCTGAAATTACCTGTGGGAGCTGTTTTGTGCCCAGCAAGGGCTATTGAGACTGAAAAACACCTCGAGAAAGAATATGTAACTGCTGATCAAACAACAGAAGGTTCTGTTGATCGGCCAGATGGTTTCAGGAGTGGTTGGAAAAAAACTGTGCTGTCACAGCCCTTGTTCATAGAGCGCTTCTTTAGCTGGGTTTGACCTCAAATGAATGTCCATTAATGCTAGCTTATATAGAAGAGCGCAAAGGTCAACCATGTCCCACCTTTTCCCTCTCCCTCTTGGCCGAAGGTTGGTACTCGAAATCTGTAGAGTGACTTGAATCTAGTTGAAACTTGAAACATCAGCAAAAAGTCATTCCATCTCTGCTGTGATCATTCATCCTGCTCCCCTCACAGATGGTGAATGGTGTGATGCTGACCACAGGACAGATGCAATTGTCTCCATAGTGGTCGGGGCAGTGCTGGGTGGACTTGTGGTGACTGTTTTACTGCTCTACGGTTTGGGACGGCTCATAAGCCGAAGCAAAAGAAGAGGTTATGAGGCATTACAGTGACAATGAATGTAGCTTACGTCTTAGTACATGTGTACATTACAGCTAGCTAGCTACCACTTAGCTTGCATGCCATGTATGAAAATGCTTTTTCCTGGTTCTACAGTGTACAGAACATGCTCAGAACCAACATTACTACTTGTCAGTACTTCATTTGTTGATTTTACTACTAATCTTCCAACTTCGTGATTCCATATCCCTACTGTCATGCCGCTTGAGCGCAGTTGCAAATGCGCAGTTGCACAGACCCCGAACACGCACCCATGCGCATGCGCGTTTAGTGTCGCTGGCACAAGAGATGATGTACTTCCCTAGCGAACACAGATTTTTTTTGAGGACATTTTAATGGTATAGGTCCTTTCTATTCCTGTAACGTTCCCGCCCCCCGGGTTATACGATTCCGATTCCGGGAACGAGACTAGCGCGCGTATACGCGTTTGGGGTCTGGCGCGTAGGTGCTCTTTAATTAGACTAGCGATGTCAGTCTTTCGTCTGCGACTGTCACGGTTTTGGCAAGTGGCTGTCTTCAGCTGCTGCTTGGTTGTCCTGTGGCTGGGATACAACTCCTTGTCGCCGGTTGAAATACAGGAGGCAACGGTGTTGTTGGAGAGGGAGCGTAAGCGTTGTCTATTCAGACAAGGTGCCGATCCTGGCGGCTATCTTGCCGGCAGCTCAGCCCACTCCGAGTTTCAATGCGCCCCAGGGCGCTACCCGTCTGGACTGTGCACAATCAATCTACTGTACCTGAACCGCAGTGAACGACGGTTCGTCGCCAGAGTCAAAGAGCAGTATGCAAGTAGGTGAGAGGGTTTAATACAACACCCAAACACACGCAGAAGTTCAAGTTCGCTTTCCCCATGCAGGCTGGACAGTGAACTCAGCACTCTGCGATGGCCGATTGCTGCCAGAACCCACCCTTGGCCCAACTGTACGGAATACTTTGATGAGGCATTTATATTCACTGTGGAAGACTCACCTGGAGATGATGAATATTTCAATCTCCACATGTCAACCTTCATTCCCCTCTTCTCACTGATGGCGTACCGTGAGCACCTGGGCCCTCCCATGAAGCCAGGGTATTCTGTGGCCTTGATGCCAGCAGTAGAGGACTACTCCTTACAGGTGCGTACTGCTATGCAGGTCAAGCCTTTCTCCCAGCAGAGGGGAAAGACTTGGAGATCTGGTCATGGATAGAATTTAGTCTTGTTCCCATACACCACTCGGTGTGGTCTGGGCATGAGACTAGGTAGAAATGTGATCAGGGTGTTCACTTCTGTAGTCACAACCTTGGTCAGCGTCTTGACCCCATATGGTGGAGTGACTGGAGTCGCTATGCTGTATATTATCGGGTCAAGGGCAAAATGTGCATATGGTCGAGCAGCAAGAGTAGTTAATGGCTGAGATGCAGTGCAGTCAAACAATCAAGAGCATTTTTGTAATGTGGTCAAGCAACAAAAGTGACGGTCAAAAATTTTGACCATTGGCCGAGGCCGTGCATATCCACATATATGGTCCTTGAAGCGAATTACCAAAACACAAAGGAAAGACTTGGGAGTGGGGTGTGTACCTCATAATGGCAGTTTAGCAATTCAATTTTAGTAATGAGCGTTGTCTGTATATATTTAGATGGTGGATTGGAAGGCGGAGGCCTTCCTGGATAGCCACAGATTTGGTATCATGCAGCAGATGCTTTGGGTGAGTGCTCCGAGTGGTAGCCTTGTTCCCAGGCGTCATGGGAACGAGGCTGAGAATGTGGTCCGCGTCCTACTAGTCTAGGGTGCAGCAGTTTGCCAACTTTTGAGCAGCAATATACGAGTGTTAACCCTTTACTAACCATTGACACATATGTGTCATGAGACTTCAGCTTCATTGGGGCGAGCCTGAGCGAGCCCCACACTAGCGTGACTTCATTGCACTGTGCGTGTGTTTGCTTGCTTGCTTGCTTGGATCTTGCAAATACCATAAATTTTCAATCTCACTTGCACGTGCACAATAATATTCAAATTCAACGCCTACGCACCTCCTCGATGCAAGGAATCGTGAACCGTCCAGCTAGCTACCTGTTCGATGGCGACAACAAAGACGGAGAGACCACTCATGGACATTGGCTAGAGCACCACGAACATTCTGCCTCCTCGGTGGCGACACTCGGACAAAGACGGTGACTGCTCGTGAGCCTACCGCCATGACCAGTTATGTTGGTGCTAGACTGCTTCAGCTGTAAACGCTAACCTGACTCACAGTTGCTGTGATGTGTACGAGTGTACATGTATGTTTAGTGCCATAATTTCTGTGGCTCCAATGACAGTCATGTGAATGCAACTGCTCCTTGCATGTCCCGGTGCATGCACTTTGCTCAGGCTTGCCCTCCAATGTCCTGCATTCCACTAGTTCATAATTATGTCACACCACGCCCCCCCCCCCCCCCCCCCCCCCCCCTGTGATATTTTCTGAAATAAACCCTGCTTGTTGGTGTCACTCTGAGCTCTCACACACTGCCTACTCGACTCCACCAATGACACACAGGTATTTGCAGGGCATGCCACAGTGATGCCTCTGGTTATAGGTCTTCATCCAGACGAGGAAGTGACCTGTATGAGAGTGGCACACTTTGGGGTGAGCTGGTCTTGTGGAGATACTCAGCATTCCAATTTCCAAAGCATGTGAGCCGGAATAGCTCAGATGGGAGAGCGTTAGACTGAAGATCTAAAGGTCCCTGGTTCAATCCCGGGTTCCGGCAATTTTTCTCCTTTTCTTTACTTAAATTTGTTACCTAGTAGTAGTATACTGCAACATACATATATGGTAATCCTCTCTCAGCAATAATCAATCTTTGGCGCCATGTTCACTGACGGTGCATGCTCCAATGATTAATTAGTCTCATTGCATCCACACACCAGTCCCAGAGGAGGTTGGACAAGGTCATGTGTACAAAGTATCAGTTTGAAGGAAGCCGACCAGTTAGTCTATTGTGACAAATAGCTGTTCCCAGCCATTATAAGTTCCTGTCCCAGCCTAGTCCCCGAAAAATAAACTTGCAATAAAATTAGCAAAACTAGAAATGTAGCTGTTAATGACTGAAAATTGTCCAACCTCCTCTCTACTGTCAGTTCCTTTTAACCAAGCAAATGCCTAGCCTTGTTCCCAGGCCTCCGCCCAGATTTTATCCCGCAGCCATGGAGAAAAATCGTTTTTTCTCCATGGCTGCGAGATAAAATCTGGGTGGGGACGAGGCTAGCAAATGCCTACACAGCATCCCTAGCACTCATTCATACTTCTCCTAGGTCTGTATATATTTGCAGTATGTGCTACAAGCAATAGGCTTGCAATGAGGGTAATGGCACACTCCCTGTGCCCATGCAGGTTGGAAGCATCAACTCCTCCGACCTGGAGCTTCTGCAATGCTTCTCAGAGTTCATGCGGGCCCAGCTGGATCTGCCACTGCCCTACCCTCAGCCTACAGAACCACTTGTGTGCCTTGCTAAACGGTGGGTGTTCAGTCAGTCCAGCCTCATTCCCAGGTCATCCCCACCACCAGTATTTAATGACTTGCAGTGGTTGCAGTCTCCACTGTATTTTGCATACTGCAAGCGATCAAACACTGGCAGTGGGAACCGAGAGTACAGTCAGGCAGTTCTTACCTTCTATCCCCAGCGTTTGTCACTTACTGCAAGTGACAAACGCTTGGGTGAGAAGGCCTGGGTATGTGGCTAGTTTTTACTTTTGCTCTCTAATGACAAAAATATGTCAATGTATTATACAATTAACCCTCCACTAGATCTTTCAATCGGCGAATTTTGAACGAGGATAGTTTGATCGCTGCTGTGTCCAAGTTGGTCAGAATTCGGGTTGTGCAGTTTGATGCCATTTCATATGCTGAACAGGTACAGTATGCAGTGCCTAGCCTCCTTCTCCCACTCTGATTTCTTGACCACATACTTGACCTTTGAACTAAAGTTCAAAGGTCAGATATGTGCCAAGGCCTGGGCATTTGTGTGTGACAGTGGACAGATAGTGTTATATGAAAGTGGTATGTTGTAGCAGTTGAACATTAACTGTGGCGTGGTGACTTAGCAATACTGAGAGACAGGAAAGAATAGGGTCCAATCCAAAGACCTAAACTGTTCTGCTTCTCTACCATAGAGATTGTAGATTTTCTCTCAACATCGCTAACCGAGACTATGGAAGGTCAACAATGTTGATTCACAGTATCATAATTATCAGCTAGCAGTTGCAACGTTCATGAGTGGTCTGCAACACATTCTCTTCTTCTCCATGTGCACAATCAGGTGGCCGAGATGCAGCAGTTCACCATACTGATTGGTTTCCATGGTGGCGAGCTCCTCAACAGTCTCTACATGCCTGTTGGAGCCGTCACCATTCAACTAGTGCCCCACAACGCCAAGTCCCTGGACACCGAGCAGTATGCACGAGTGTTGCGTTCACACGGGCCTTATCTAGAGTGGCACAATCAACAGGAGAAGAACTCGAGACCCAACCAAGTTGATGACTCTGACAACAGTCTTGCAGACACTCTCGTCCCTGTGGAGGAGTTTGTGCTACTCGTGAAGCAGGCACTCAACCTCGGAATTAACACTAAACTAGTGCAGTTTCAGAGCCCCTGATCACCATCATCTTTTATTCAAAAATGAAAGCATTCATACACCCGAGATCTGGCAAGCTGCTGATGAGGAGATGGGGTGGGTGGGGGGAGGATGGGCACTATTGATACGAGACTCATGTAGCCTGATTCCCAGGCCCTATATGAAAATCATTATGAGAACGAGGCGAAGCTCACATGGGCATAATAAGGGAGCAGTATCTTACCTAACTACAGAACTATGATGTACTACCCAGTTCTCTGGCTTCAACTCCCTATGACAAAAATTCTTGGTTCACATGTGGGTTTCCATGGTGATTATGCAGCGGGGTAATTGAAGTTTGATAACATTAAAACCTGCACTGGTATTACTATAGTTCTCTACAACTATAACCCCTCCACCCACACATTATATCTTAGGGAGCAAAATCATTATATACTGGGATAAAATGGAATACAGTCTACAGAAATTGGCATCTGTGTATACAGGAACTGTCTATATAAAAATATAGACTGAGGTGGGTTAACCGGTTCCATACCTGCTAGAATAATAATATTACTGTGCTGGGGAACCAGACAGTTCATCTTCAAAGAGCTTAAGGGAGCCATAAGGATCCAAGGCAGGTTGAGGGCCTCCAAAGTCTTCAGGAAGATTTTCAGGGTCAATGAACTCGTGTAGACCAGACATCTCTGCTCCATGGATCCGAAGCCTACTTCGTAGTTTTGGTTTCATGAAGGGGCGGGCAATTGCTAGAACAATACTGACATACCATGGTTGGTTGATTAGGTGAAAGCCTTTGAATCGTGCTGGAAATGCATCTTGTAAGAGCTCAAAGATCATGCCTTTCTGCATCTGCTCTGTTTGTACAACTTTCATGATCTGGTAGAAGGACACGCCCTCCAGGTTGTTGAAAATGGCAATCCCGTTAACTTGGGTTTCCTCGTCTTCAATAAGCTTGTCCATAATAAGCATGACGGTTTTGAAGTTTTCACCAAAAGGAACGTTTTCGTAGTCCCAACAATTTGGAAACAAGCAAATAACCTTGGCACCATTTTGGAGTCTTTTATCAAGGACCCGGATCATTCCACTCTTCAGAATGTGTTCCAGTGATTTTGCATTGTAATTGGTGAGGTGGTCAGCGTACTTTTGGCGGTACTTGTAGAAATTGACATACAACTGTAGTGCCCTGTCTAGATCAAATTTCCTAGCCCTCAGAAACCGCAAGAGAAAACTATCATCCTTTCTTGCAAAGGTCAACCCAGCTTCCTCTGGGGGTGGGCTACGTTCCCACTGCTCTATCCTCTCCCTCAGTTCCTGGATAGCCTCTGCACGTTTCTCAGGCTGTTCATTCAGCTCCTTGCGCGCCCTCTCCAGCGTTTCCCCACTAATACTGGAGATACCACCGCTTGCCATTCTCTTAATAGTCCCGCGAAGAGTGGTACCGGCCGAGATTACATTCTCCTCGCTGGCCAACCTCTCGCCACACCCACTAGTGGAATGCAGGACTTATTATTGTGGGAAGGCACAGGTTTCCCTTCTGCTGCCCCACCTTAATTGGTCAGACAAAGACAATGCACTCTCCTTTGCCGTTTGTTCTTCAACTTAAAATTGGCGCACATCCACTATTGTGTAGTCTTGTGCCAGGCAGCACTCTGTGCAAATAGTCTCGCGAGACTACTGTGCAAACGTCTTGTGAACATCTATCACTGCATGTGCAACATCCAACACAGCTCATTATACTCTTGACTGCCTTGTCTCAGGAGAACATTAAGCACTAGCATTAATTACTTGCAGACAAGCAGGCACTCAGAAATCTTACTGCATTGATACTACAGTCTGCAGAGCCCATTATTACCATGCATACACATGCAGCCCACTATCCTCAGACTTGGATTGTTAACACATAGAACAGAATGACAGTCTAGGAGTGCGCTGAACACGGATTCAAAATGAAGTGAGTGATGATGATACATTGGTTGTCTGGGGTGTCACAATTAATTAATGGATTATACTCGGTGATGGAGTAGTTGGGACATTTGGTCGACGAGCTAAATACTGTCATACTTAGTGCTGGTCTCGTGGAGGGATGAATGACTCTCGAATGTTGAACTTCTCTTGGGCTCTCTAGAAGTGATGAGGTACAAGTATCATGTTTACAACCATACCGTAGTCGCACGTTATTAGGCGCATGCGCCTATAACTCCACAGGAAGGAAATATGTGCCTATAAGCGAGATGTGCCTAATAGTCATAATATTATAATAATAATGACATTCCTCAAATAGGAAGCGCGCTTCAATTCGAATACACTCCAAAGGATCGAAAATGGCAGAGTTTCTGGAAGAAGACTGCAGCATTTACCTGGGACGAGAGTTGAACCTGCGCCTAACAGCGAATATACGCCTATAAGTGAGATGTGCCTAATAACGCGCGACTACGGTAGCACACTCCAGTGTGTATACAAACACTAAAACAATTTCTAATGCCATGTCATTTCACTATAAGCCTGAGAACAGTAGAAAACACTTATGGCTTTACAGATGAGAGTCGACTTTACTACTGACAAAGACCTGGCCAAGTGCACTTTTTCATCTAAGTTCCCTGTTAGAAAAGATGCCACTTACGAAGTCCTAATCCACTAAAATTGTCTGTTTAGTGACAGACACAAGCGATTCCATAACCCCACTCGCTTGCACATGCATGCAGGACAGCAAACCTTTCACTAATGGCAGACATGACAAGGAGGACATCCGGTCCTATCAACCAGTATCATACCCATGCCTTCTCACTGTACCCCAGCATTTGTCACTTACAGTACTAACCGGGGGGGAGGCCTGGTAAAACTCATCATGTGCAGTGATGTACATAGACGAGTGGCGGCATACTCTTTTTGTATAGCTCTGGGGCGGCTTTTTGATAGGGCTATGCGATAATCGGAATTTATCGTTTATTATTTTATTACCGTGATAAAGATATTGAATATCGATTATCGTGATAATGACATGTGACATTAATAATTCCTAAACAGCCTTGCTGTTTCCTGTGTAGACTAAGACGTGTTCTATATGGACTAGCCACGTCAATACTGGAAAAAGATGCATTAATAAATGTTGTCACTTTTGTAGTAGTTCGCATACTGTGTAATTATCGTGATATTGAGATAATTTTGTCCGTATTATCGCGATATAGCTTTTCCCATTATCGCCCAGGCCTACTTTTTGAACCTGAGAAATTTCACCAAGACTGCTCGCTGTAGACTGCTTGGTTGCTCAGTGGCCTGTAGCTGTGATCGGTAGTGTACTCATTTACTTCCAGCTTTTCCAAGAATGTGCCACTCCTCCACATGGTACATCACTGCACGTGACGAGTTTTCCCTGCGTTAGTATGCAAGCAACAAACGCTGGCCTGGGAACGAGACTAGATCACTCACCCTCCAATTACTCATATCGAAGGAGATGACAGCCTGATGCTTTGTTGGTTTGGTGGACTGTCCCACGTCGTTCACCTCCTCCGCTGCACACAAACACACAAAGTTACAGCAGATCAGTAGATATACATGCAAAACAACAGGCACTTTGTGCCATCATGTGACATACGCAAGTGGATATACGGTTGTCCGTCTGCACCAATCTCAACTCCTGCTCTCCCATCCTGTAACGGCAAACACAAGGAGCAGTCACTAGCTTAGCTATAGCTTCATTCCCAGGCCTTCCCACTGTCGCTTGCAGTATCTCACTCCAGCATTTGTCACTTGCAGTAGTACTGCAAGCGACAAACGCTGGGGTGAGAGGCCTGAGTATGAGCTACCCTGAGCTTCTACTCTTGCACACCCACACTACACCTCCACTCTCTGACCTTGATAAGAAAAGAAAAGTGGAACATGTTTTCAACGGTGTGTGCAAAGGATGTAGGATCCACGAGGAAGGTGAGGTAATGCACTCTTCCGTCTCTCTCGCATGCTCTCTTCAGACAGCCGAATACGTGCACCACGTCCTTGGTTGTGGACTCCTCCTCATCCTCAAGGTCCGTCACTTCCTTCGGCTTACTCATCTCGGTCATGGTGTCCTTGTCCTTCTTACGTGTCGCCGGCTTTGCCCGCTTCTTCAGAGGTTGTAGATCAAGTGCACCATGCCTAAATATGGATGAATACAGAGAGAATTGGACAGGGAAGACACAAGCACAACTTCAACACCAAGTGAGTCTCAGCACTATGAAGCGTCAGTGCACGATGGCGATCATGACGGTGTAGTTGAAATCTTTGAGGGCGTTTTCCACGAGCTATACTGCCAATGACAGTTGAAGTGAGTAATGGCGGCTAGCAGGAAAGCGAAAGCACTCATAATTTCACTACCAAGGTTAGTTTCAGCACCATTACTCACAACATGCATACGCACCGAGTATGCCTCCCACACGTGAGCATAATTAGTAGGCGTGGCCAGCCACATGTAGTCAGAAAGGTGGTGTCTATCTAGTAATAAAATGTGGGTGCATATAACTGTACTTACAGAAAGGAGGGAGTGGGAGCTCTCCGGCATGCCCTCATGGCCCTCCGTCCCAGCTTGCGCCAGTCAAGCTGAGCCTCCCTGGGGTTGTCAACATCAGCCCGCCGGCCACCCATGTAAGTCACCAGCTTCTCTGCATATACAATGGTGTCAAACTGAATGAGTTCACCCTGGACACTATCGACCTGTTCCCTGCCAATGGCCGAGAGGATTCTGAAGCCCTCTGAATCGATAACTGCCTCCCTTGATGCAACCACATCTTTGAAGATGTTGTCAAGATCTGAAACTTGTCTTATGAGTTCATCTGGTAGGGTGATTTCCTCACGACGTTCTGTCAAGAGAAAGGGAGAGATATGATGCATTTGAGTGTGAGTGGGGGGTAGACAGAGACACGATATTACAGCACCAGCGCCACCAAACAGCTCGACATCAATATGACGCCATGCACCACTTACTTTGGACGTCGTTGATGATCTCTCTTTGCTGCTGACGGAGTCTCCTGCGAAAACCAACCGCCCACCTGTCGTCCTCCGCCATCTCCTCCTCATTCTCCCAACGGGAAGAATCGTTCATTTCCCCATTTACCATGCGGGAAGGACCGCTCTCCGCCATCACACCTTACTCCTACAAGTACTACAAGGGATACACGTACACAACACGTGTACTCAAATTTTCAACTCCCGCCAAAAGCGCGGTATGGTTCCGGGTAGGCACTATTTAGAATGGTACACCGATGATAATGGCTGGATCTGCATTGAAGAGACTGATGGCCGAATATAAACGTAAGCGTTTCAAAGAAGACTTTCACACATGCCATCTCTTTCTATTACTTTATATTTTCCCCTCAGAACTGACTCGAAATCCACCTGAGGGAATTGTCGCTGGTCCAAAGTCAGAGGAAAACTTCTTTGAATGGGAAGCTCTCATAACGTATGAGATCCTAAAGCACACATCAAACACATGTAGCCAGATAAGCAAAATCTGCTGGTTCAGCATATTCTCTCGGCCACTTGGTCAAAGAAATCGAGTAGCAGATGTTGAGAAGTAAAGGACCTCAGTCGAGCAGCCAAATGATCAAGATACTTTTCCCCCTCTCCTACAGAGGTCCAGAAGGTACCCCGTTTGAGGGAGGGGTGTTTGTGACTGAGCTGATCTTCCCCACGGACTACCCTCTCAGTCCTCCGAAGATGAAATTCACTTCAGAAATGTTTCATCCTAATGGTGAGCCACACCCCCACCTCGTTGGCTTTGAACCATAGAATATACTGTTTCGCTGCCCTAAAACTACACTTCATTATTGCAATTTACATGGTAAACATTGTAGTATTCTGTTGTTCGAGTGGCAAAAAGGCAGTGCACCCCATTACGATTGCAGAATTTTGCAACTGCATAGCTGTCTTCCAAGTATGCTAACCTGCTAAGTTCAGGAGCGTCGAACTCAGCCTGCGCACCCTAGCGGAAGTAAAAGTCTTTTACCTTATACGGCAAGAGGCCATTACGTAAAAGTGTGAAATACAAATTGGCGTTTGTGCAGTACCACAAAGGTCTTCCATATAAGGTATGACCGTAAGGCGTGAGGGATCACAACATGTCCATACTAGTTTGACGCTTCTTTGCCACCTTCGGCGGCTCATGTGCTCCTGCTCTGACATAATGTTCCATTCCATTGCAGTTAGTCTCTGCTTGCTGCAATACCTCAATTATCAGTGCAGGCAGGCGTTTTGTTTCTGTGTTTCCACATGTAGTACCTAGAGTTGCTAGAAACGGCTGCCTCATTCCCCACATTCCCAGGCCACCTCTGTGCAAAGCAACCTCACATTATATAGCAGAAATTACAAACGAACGACCCCCCCCCAATTTAAGTCACTTGTTTCTGCCTAGGTTGGTTGTTCACGTTGTGACATTTGGATTTCTTATTAGAGCAGCCAAAAACCTGAAAGACAAGCAACCTGAAAAGGCAGGACCTGTTCTTTAACACAAGGTCACAAGTTTACCTGTTACTGGAGAAATAGCATGTAACCTGCCAACAGCTCGCCTCATTCCCAGGCCTTCTCACCCGAGCGTTTGTCGCTTGCAGTTAGTACTGCAAGCGACAAACGCTGGGGTGAGAAGGCCTGGGAATGAGGCTACCAACAGCTGCACAGGATGATATTTGCTTCCAATACAGTGTACACCGATGGTCGGGTTTGCATCTCCATCCTCCACACTCCTGGTGAAGACCCGCTGGGTTATGAATCCCCTGCAGAGAGATGGAGCCCAGTGCAGTCCATTGAGAAGATACTACTCTCTGTCGTCAGTATGCTAGCAGGTCAGGACGTGTGTACTAGCAGGTCACAGCATGTGCATGCTATCAGGTCAGGACATGTGTATGCCAGTAGGACAGGGCATGTGCAAGCTAGCAGGTCAGGGCATGTGCAAGCTAGCAGGTCAGGGCATGTGCAAGCTAGCAGGTCAGGGCATGTGCAAGCTAGCAGGTCAGGGCATGTGCAAGCTAGCAGGTCAGGGCATGTGCAAGCTAGCAGGTCAGGGCATGTGTATGCCAGTAGGACAGGGCATGTGTATGCCAGTAGGACAGGGCATGTGCATGCTAGCAGGTCAGGATGTGTATGCTAGCATGCAGGTCGCAGGGGCATGTGTATGTTAGCAGGTCAGGGGAATGTGTATGGACTCGCTCTTCTCCTTCCTTTTATAGAGCCCAATGATGAGAGTGGAGCCAATGTGGATGCTTGTGTAGGTCACCTCACAAACCAAGACAGCACCTGTAGCTAGCCTCAGTTCACTTGGCACTGCAGACATTCATTTAGTCTCGGTACCAGACCCTCACAGGGTCTGGTACCGAGACTAACATTCATTGAGCTTCATTCCCAGGCCCATGTTGTTTTTGGTTGCACAAAGAACTGCATGAAGAACCGTGCAGGCTGAGAAATAACTGTCCCTATAATTCCCGGATTTGAAAAACCACTTTTTCTTTTTCACACTGTAAATGACATATAGTCTGAAGTTCAACATTTACTGTTTTCTTTCTTTCTCTGTCCTGCCTCAGAAAATGTGGAGAGACAGTCGGCAACAGTTCACGGACATTGCTCAACAGTTGGTACGGAAGTCTCTAGGGTTATGACAACTCATGTACACCGGCAACTTCATTCTCAAAAGAGTATATTATACAAGAAATAAAAATGATATTTATGACTGGTTGGTCAACTGCACTATGTAATGTCTGAGCAGTATACAGGGTGGTGAACTTCATGACAAACTTGATGTTCACTTCTGTAGTAAAGCGTCGATTTCCCGGAGTGTGTCTGAGGTCTTCCTGAGTGCCTGCAGTGCGCATCCCTGTGTGTCAGGAGACCCACTCCAGAAGGATTCAAACTGCCTGATCTTCTCTATCTCTGCTAGTACTGATCTGCAGTTGAGACCAACAGCAAATGCACCTGACAAAGGTCGTATATGTGTACGATTGTTACCATCCACGAAACATTTCCATAAGAGAAGTTTTCATGTTAAACAAATTCCATACATGGGCTACGGAAATATTACACATGGTGCCATGGTGCGCATGAAATAATGTGGCGGAAGGAAATTCAAAGCATACAAGCTGTACATCACAAAATGGTGGCCCCAGCACTGCCCGCCTGGAGTAGATTCATTCCAGAAATTGGCACGTGCAGTATGGTCTACAGAAACAACTTCTGTACTTCTGTACATGTACTTGAAATCTATCAGATTAATGAACAAAACTAGACTGTGGTATCAGAATGTTCTCACTGTCCAATCTCATTCATACCAGCTTACCAACTCGGGACTCAGAATGAGGCCTAGTCTCGTTCCGGTCTGGGCACGAGACTAAATGAGGCCATGCAAGTACAGATATTTTGTTGTGTGGACAGCAGTTATCAACAATTAAGTGTATGTGTGTGTGTGAGGTATGTGGTGGTGCGTGTCTACCTTGTTGAGTTAGTGTCATACGCTGTCCCCTGATAGAATGAACTCCTCTGCTGTGGGGGTGTGCTCAGCCACTCACACCAGTCCAGTGCCACCCTGATGTATCTGCATGGCAGTGCAATACAAAGGACATCAAGCAAGGAGCCAGTATCACATATTCCCGTTAAAATCGCTGTACCATGCACGTCTCCCCACACGCCTCTAGAACTAGTTTCGGCCAGCCGGCCCCAGACCCAAACCAACCCAACGCTGATCGCTTCCAGTATCACGTGCTGGGGTTGGTTTGGGTCTGGGGCTGAGACTATACTCTAGAACTTGTTATTATGGAGACAACACTTCTCGTACAACTAGCAGAATAGGAGACATGTTGGCTTCTTGGCAACTTTCTGCAAATAATTAAACCACGGATAAGGTCAGATCACACTAACTCACTGTGCAAACTTCATGGGGTGGGAAGTGGACACCATCTGATACCTGCCGTTGGGCAGCATCAGACGACACACCCCCTTCTCCAGCATCACCCCTCCACCCCCCACCATCACCCCCTGAGCAGGGGAGGCAGAGGGATGGAGGAGATCTAGGGAGGTGCGGTCAGCAAACACCACACGAATGTGTCCGCTGGAGTAGGCAGTGAAACGGCCAAGGCCCGGGACGTGGGTGGAGTGTAGCTGGTGGGGAGGAGGCGGGGAGGGCGAGGACTGTTGGCAATACGAGGGAGGAAGAGAGAGGGGAGAATGTTATATGGTATCTACCCTCCCCATCTTCAGTTCAGTATATCACACCTTCCAACACTCGATTTGGTGCCCTCCTGTTTGGTTGCCAGTAGTGCTCAGTAACCTGTAGAAGCACACATTGAAGCATCTCAAATGTGTGACTCATGGCAATGTGACCTACATGAAGTCAATCCTACTTAGAACAGGTACCATTCAACATAGCCTTGTTCCTAGGGCCGTCTCGGGCCTGGGAACGAGGCTACATTCAACAATAGCAACAATGATGCTAGTCCATCTGCAGGCTAAGACCTCTTGCAGCGTTGGAAGTTCCTGTGCCACAAGAAGTCAAGCTCAATGGACTGGGTATACATGTACCACTGGGAACACTAGTAGCAGCCTGGAATGAGGCTACATTTCAGCAAGGCCATCCCACCATCCAGTTTTTAATTGCTTGCATAATTGAGCACGTTATAAACACTGGATGGTGGGAGCACCTAGCCTCGGTCCCAGGCTCTCTCCTCAAAACCGTTTTTTTGAGGAGAGAGCCTGGGAACGAGGCTACGGAACACCTGCAACACTCGACACTTGTCCAGTATGGGGGACGGCCAGCTAGTGTGGGCACATCTCCATTATCTCCTCACATGAGACAGACTCACCTCCTGGCCATCCCCATCACTCTAGCCAGGCTGTAGCTCTGGGCATGCACAGAGGAAGGCGGAGGGTGTTCGCAGGAGTAGATGTGCTCTATCACCTGCAGGTGGGAGGGAAGAAGAGTGAGACCTCTAACCTCCATCTGGGCGTCACGAGTCTAGCAACTCAGATGAACAACCCCCCGGGCCACACCCTCACGTTTCCTCCTCCCTCCAGTGCAGTCCAACATGAAAAGAACCTCCCACTTGGATCTCTCGACCTCAGCAGAGTTTTTTCTGTGGGCATGACCTCCACAAATGCTGGCTGAGACTGTGCATAAACTCTGCAGGATGGTACACAGGTGTTTAGAATGACTTTAATTTGTGACATTATTTTGTGAAGCTACATGCATTGTACACCGCATGTGTGATATATTGCTACTCAAGTGAGATCCTTGATCATACACAGCTGGCGGTTGGCGTCATTCCCAGGCCCTGCCCAGCTTTCGTTGTTTTCTGTACTGCAAGCGACAAGTTGGGAAGGGGACTGGGAACGAGGCGAGTTTGATGTGGTTATATAGTGGGATCCAGTTTTGATTTATGAGCGTGCATTCACTTACCGGTACACTATTCCTTCACTGAACAGCACCTTCACAGGTTTGTGAATGTCACCATCTGCACCCTGCATGCAAGAAACAAAACAGGCAGACAGACAAATCATTCTAATTTGTTGCAGGAAGGCTCTGCCAACGTTCGAATAGCTGATCTTTTGTTAGTCTCGGCCCCAGACCCAAACCAACCCCAGCGTGGATCGCTTCCAGTATGATGGAAACGATCCACACTGGGGTTGTTTGGGTCTGGGGCCGAGACCAACCGTTTGTAATCTTACTGTTCATGGTATACATATCAACCACCCACCATGCAGTTTATTTTTAGTAGTCACTGCTAGCAGTGATGCAGTCAGAAAAGAGATTGTACACTCTTACCGGCTCTGTTGTGTGCGACTGGTGGAGGTGGGAGTTGGGACAGGAAAGGGGCAGGGAGGAAGGGAGAGGGGTGGAGATGAGGGGAAGCTCCAGCTCATTTTCTTTGTTGCTGTCATCATCTTGTGTGTGTGTGTGTGTGTGTGTGTGTGTGTGTGGTGAGCTCTAGTGAGCTCCTGGCGGGATGGGATGGTGATAACGTTGTTTGCATACCGTCTTGCTTCCTCTGTGACCTCTCCAGCCTGCTCTCCTGCAACAGCAGACTCACTGGGTGTCTCCAGTGTTCAGGGACAGCCAACACACTGTGAACCTCTAACGTTGATGAGCAGCAGTGGGTTAGTCTGGATCGGTCTTCCTCCCCTCTTTCCGCACTAGTTCCATTAGTAGCAGCCATGTCTGTCAAGTAGCAAGCTATGACGGACTGAGCATGTGGGGCGAGCTGGACACGAGCGTGGCCATCAGTCGCTTGCAACTGCAGGCAGCCTGAGGCGACGGTAGCCAGGTAGCGCCTGGCTTCAGGCCTGCGGAGGGACTCCGGCCATGAGTCATAACGTATTGGGGTGCGGGAATCCTGGAGAAATAATGGAAGATTCACAGATTCGAGAATTTCACAGACACTACATGTATGTCCACTTCACATACCCATGCTCTAACCTGAATAGACTCTGAGGTTGCTGTGGCCCTGCACACAAAGGGACGCTCAGCAAACTTGTTCCTGAACTTCAGAAGGGTGGTCACCTTGCTCTTGTACTCGCTGACTGTAAACTGAGTGAACTGGTGTACCTTCTCCCACCTCATACCGCCGACACGACCATGATGGCAGGGTACGCTACTCCAGTGGGTGAATGCGGATCCACATCCCGACAGAACCACCCTAGATCCGTCCCTGAACCACCCCTCCACCGAGTCGTCAACATACTGAATGGCTTGCCGCAGCTCTGGGTTTGGGAGCAGTTGCCAAGAGTGGTTCAAATCTGCCGCCATCTTGTTTTGTTCCTATGACGTTGAACTATTATTGACCAATAGGAAGCCCAGTAGATCTACGGAACAGGAATGAGACCTAAGTACTTTACAGGGTCCGGATCCGGTGTCATAGTGTAGAGTGTCCCCCCACAAAATGTCCCCCCGGACATTATTCACTGGTGAATAATGTCCCCCTAGGACATTATTCACCAGTGAATAATGTCCCCCCTCAGTGAATAGTGTCTCCCCCTAGGCATTATTCACCAGTGAATTATGTCCCCCCCCCTAGGACAAAATTCACTGAAATGCTACCACTCCTTGCACAAACAGCATTGTACTAGTGTACTAGTGCCCCCTAAGCCTTAGTGATGTGTGCACGAACGCGAAAGTTTAGAAAAACCGGTGGGGTAGTGATGGAAGGTGAGCAACTCGTAAATCTCGTCATACTTGGGGTCCATGACATAAACGATCAGCAGTATAGCGCAGCGCATACTGCGCTACATCGATCGATCACCTTCGCAGATCGGCAATCACCTTGGTGGTGCATACGCAAGGGGGGACATTATTCACTGGAGGGGACATTATTCACTATTATTGTATGAAGCCGTATAAGATGAAAGGGCCGAAGTGTGCTATAATTTCCATAATGTGCACAGTGTGCTATATTGTCCCTCCAAAGTGTGCTTTATTTTCCCTTTGATCTGCAGTGTTTACTTAACACCTCTAAGTTTAGTCATTAGCAAACCAAGGATCATACAAAGTGTAGGAAAACCTGTACACAGCACACAGCAATCAAGAAACATGCACAGAAAGTGTCTACTTCAGTGAAATGTTAATAGTACAGTTTGTGAAACTGCCAGAGAAGCTCTGCGGAATAGAGTGAGGAACAGGCTTACACTCTGCATCTTCTTCCTTGCCTAGTAGAGGAATAGAGGGCTTACACTCCTCCTTTACACCAGGATGCTCTGTATCTTGCATTTTCTCAATGGACTTGGAGCTGTTGATAACTTGAGTAACTGCTTGTTGCTGCTGTACACACTACACGGTTAAGTCCACTTACTAAAGATCTCAAGGTGGCAGGGGGGTAGACTGAGCCATCGGTCTTCCTAGTTTTCATTACAAAACACAACAGCCATTTGCAAACAAGATCGGCATCATGGCTCCGCAGAAGATCGGCTGGGACAGCTTTATCAGCAGCCATAAACGAACGGTTGAGAGCCCACGCATTGTAATTTCTCAAGGCCCACTGCGTGCTAGCTTCAGTATTCACTGGAACAACTCCTTTTGCTGCCTTCTCTCGTTCGGGGGAGACCACGGGCTTGGCGAAACGGGTACTACGTCCATGAACCTGATTTGTAGACTCCATGAGAGGAACCATTGTAGTAGGCGCTTTCTGCTTCAAAGATAGCCATAATCGCTTCGCAGCGTTACTGCTGCATTCACTGATATCTCCATGCGAATTAGAAGGTTCAACTCTGTCGGACTCGTCCACGGTACAACTCAGGTCAGGCAACTGGGATAACCATTCAGCCGTGTCATTCATGTCTTCCTCAGAATCCGCTGGAAGTACGGCAACGTCTGTCAGCCAGTCTCCCATGCCTAAGTCGAAATTCGGATCGAAAACGGAACTTGTTGGGATCGTTCCAATCAGGATTGATCAAGCTTGGGCTGATCACAGGTTTGAAACCGCTGGCCATCTTTACAGTAGTCTGCTTTTGGCGAGCGTTTGAAATGCTTGACCGGAAATAGCGTTCCGTATACGTAGCAATAAACCAGTTAAAGTACCGCTTACGCTCGTGCACTACGGGAAATATTGCACGCGGGCGTGGTCTCGAGGCAAATATAGCACTCGGCTTCGCCTCGTGCTATATTAGCCTCTCGGCCACGCCCTTGTGCAATATTTCCCGTAGTGCACTCACTGCGGTACTTTAACTAGTATGTGAATAATGTCCCCCCGGACATTATTCACTAGTGAATAATGTCCGGGGGGACATTATTCACGGGGGACATTATTCACTCCGACACCGGATCCGGACACAGTGGTCATGACGTACTTCTGGCCAATGTTATTAATAATTATTATTACGTAATTAAATTATGCTGAGGATAGGAGTCAGATCACCCCCATTGTTCGAGATATAGATCAAGACGTTAAAAGATGTCAGCTTCTGCAGATTTCAGCAACCCGCTGAGGAAATTTAAACTCGTCTTTTTAGGCGAGCAGAGCGGTGAGTGGCTTGACTAGGGGGAGTAAGTCGCGTAGTTTGTTGGGTGTAATTACTACTAACAGTCCCCACCTCAGATAGTGTGGCACTGCTGGTATGAACAGTGGTATAGTTCACTCTGATACTGTTGCATGAGGCACAAAAAATACTTCGCCTTTCTGATTGAACACAGCATTTCCTGAAGCAACGATATTGTGTGGTGGGCGTTTATTAGAGTATCTGAGTGACGCACTGTTATGAACACGTTTATGGGACCTCATTCTTTCCTTCCACAGTGGGTAAAACTTCACTTATCACAAGATTTATGTATGACAGTTTCGACAATACCTACCAGGTTGGTTATGAATTCACACCTTACCATTCATCTTGTGGGCCAGTCGACCCTCAATCTGCAAACAGAGAAGGGCTTATCGTACATCAATGTTTAATTCCAACTGCATATGCCACCCAATGTTGTTGCAGCATTTAGTCACATGATGCATGTACGTCATTGTGGGACATACCTGTTGAAGGGTATGCTAATTGATCCTTTGCTGTGGGACGTCCTACGGTCAAATCCTCAGACTCCTCCCCTCTTTGCAGAATAGGGTCCGCTGGTCCAGCTCATGAGACAACCACCCCCCCCCCCCCCCCCCCAAGCGTACATCTGCATGTGTGTCTCTCTGATATGCTCCCACCAGTGATATGGTCTGCATGTGTATATTTGTGGTGTCTGTCTTACTCAATAGCCCACAATTGGGATTGACTTCTTTTCCAAAACTGTGTTCTTGGAAGATAAAACGGTAAGACTCACGACCATGGATTATCTCGCACACACTCTATGTAGGCCACAATTGGAATTGACTTCTTATCAAAAACAATGTACTTGGAAGATAGAACGGTGAGCTAAGCCTATGATAATCATATTCATGACTCATAGCTTAGTTTGTATTGCTTTGACATGGTGTGCATTATTTGGAATGTACGTGATATACTGCTCGTGGATGATGTGGTTGCAGGTGCGGTTGCAATTATGGGACACGGCTGGCCAGGAGAGATTCAGAAGCTTGATTCCCTCGTACATCAGAGACTCCACGGTGGCTGTCGTGGTGTACGACATCACAAGTGAGAGCATGAAGTCATTGTGATGTAATACATAAGCCAAGCTGTTACTGTAATGACCTGCTGTGAAGACCAATTCTGGTTGTGTGGTATGTGGTATGTGGTCTACAGTGGATGTTGGATGTTTGTGGTTGAGGTGGGTTGGCATCTGACAATGTCTGTCTGACCATTCCATAGCCAAACCCTCCTAGTGACAGCAGACATTATGTCACACCATAGCGAAACCATGTAGTTAATTACATTCCTAGCATGCTTGAATGTAATACTATAATCAGGGTTTCATACAGAGGGGGGGGCACCCTGGGATTTCCCCCCCCCAGGTGAAGTTTCCCCCCCCCAGAAAACAGAAGACAATAATATTATAAATTTAATATTAAACTGGTTGGACATGCAGCAGTATAAGCAGTGGCGGATCATTTTATTTTCCTCCTTACTAACTTGCTGCCGCTATGTTGCAACTCCTGGCCTGGCCTCCTCAGCTCGCAATATCGTGCATTGCCTGAAACCAAACTGCTTGGGAACGAGACCACGATCTAGTATACCCCTCTGTGTACGTACGTATTACGTTTGTGAGCGAAATTTGAGCAAGGAAGAAGCTCATGGTGGCCCTGGCAGGCCTGGGACCTGCAATCCTCGTACATCTGGAACTTGCAGTGCAAAGCGCGAAGGTGCCACGAGAGCCCATCCTGAGAAGTGAAAAATGAAGGCGAAAAAAAATTTCCGCGCTTCGCGCGGACTGATCAGCACTACATACCTCTATGCACTTCCTCCGGCAGCATTTAATATATGGTGCCCCCCTTTCATAAATCCTGTATCCGCCCCTGATAAGTTGTGAGGTAGGTAGTCTAATACATACCCAGATCTGAACATGTCAAAACATGTCAGTTGGTCACAACCCTGTGTATGATATGACGTGCTGAGGGAATGGGAGGGGGTGGGGCTTGCATGGGTTGCCATGTGTCCCCCCCCCAGCAAAAAATCCTGTATGAAACCCTGATAATGCTTAGCCACAACAGTCACTTGACTCTAGACAGGTGCAACCACCTACAAATGCATAATGTAGATTTCTCGAATGCTGTGTAACACATACGTGTAATGATTAAAGTGTAACACATTCGTGTATGCACCGTGTGTGGCATGCGGTGTAACGCATATGGCATCCACGAACTGCTGCACTTGACTATGAATCTCATTACACCGTAGCTGCACTGACGCCATACATGGTGAGTATGAATAATGCATACGCATCGCACAACTTTTGAACGGAACTGAAATCTACAGTAGCCTGTACCTAGAACGCACGATGACATCGTCATTGCCGCAATGACGATGATGTCATCATTTGCTCTTGGCTGTCTGGTTTTCAAATATTTGTACATGTACATCACGTGTTCGCAACCTACCTCTGATCCTCTATTGAGTGAGGATGGTTCTACTCGTGCACTTACAAATTCAATGCATGCTCTCCGCGCACACACAGATGCAAACTCATTCCAGCAGGTGAATAAGTGGATTGAAGACGTGCGTGCAGAGCGGGGCAATGATGTCATCATCATGCTGGTGGGGAACAAGACTGACCTGCAGGACAAACGACAGGTCTCTATGGAGGAGGGGGAGAGGAAAGCTCAGGAACTGAATGTTATGTTCATTGAGACCAGCGCAAAGGCAGGCTACAATGTCAAACAGGTAAGCAGGGTACAGCAGAGAGACAGGGAGCTAGAAGTGAACCAGGTGAATGGTGATGGTGATTTTCTGGGGGATGGGACGGTGAAAGGGTTAACAGAAGTGGGTTACTGGGTTCAGTTGACGGCTAATGACTGGCATAGTGTTCAGCACAGTGCTGATCACGTGTACTGGAGCTAATGAATGGCATAGTGTTCAGCACAGTGCTGATCACGTGTACTGGAGCTGAGCTAATGACTGGTGTTCAGCACAGTGCTGATCACGTGTACTGGAGCTAATGACTGGTGTTCTGCACAGTGCTGATCACGTGTACTGGAGCTAATGACTGGTGTTCAGCACAGTGCTGATCACGTGTACTGGAGCTAATGACTGGTGTTCAGCACAGTGCTGATCACGTGTACTGGAGCTAATGACTGGCGTTCAGCTCAGTGCTGATCACATGTACTGGAGCTAATGACTGGCGTTCAGCACAGTGCTGATCACATGTACTGGAGCTAATGACTGGTGTTCAGCACAGTGCTGATCACGTGTACTGGAGCTAATGACTGGCATAGTGTTCAGCACAGTGCTGATCACGTGTACTGGAGCTAATGACTGGCGTTCAGCTCAGTGCTGATCACATGTACTGGAGCTAATGACTGGCGTTCAGCTCAGTGCTGATCACGTGTACTGGAGCTAATAACTGGCGTTCAGCTCAGTGCTGATCACATGTACTGGAGCTAATGACTGGTGTTCAGCACAGTGCTGATCACGTGTACTGGAGCTAATGACTGGCGTTCAGCACAGTGCTGATCACGTGTACTGGAGCTAATGACTGGCGTTCAGCTCAGTGCTGATCACATGTACTGGAGCTAATGACTGGCGTTCAGCACAGTGCTGATCACGTGTACTGGAGCTAATGACTGGCATAGTGTTCAGCACAGTGCTGATCACGTGTACTGGAGCTAATGACTGGTGTTCAGCACAGTGCTGATCACGTGTACTGGAGCTAATGACTGGCGTTCAGCTCAGAGCTGATCACATGTACTGGAGCTAATGACTGGTGTTCAGCACAGTGCTGATCACGTGTACTGGAGCTAATGACTGGCATAGTGTTCAGCACAGTGCTGATCATGTGTACTGGAGCTAATGACTGGTGTTCAGCACAGTGCTGATCATGTGTACTGGAGCTAATGACTGGTGTTCAGCACAGTGCTGATCACGTGTACTGGAGCTAATGACTGGTGTTCAGCACAGTGCTGATCACGTTTACTGGAGCTAATGACTGGCATAGTGTTCAGCACAGTGCTGATCACGTGTAATACGAAAAAAGGTGATAGAAACTGGCAGATGTAGTGGGCGGATATTGTTCCTGTGTTAGAGGTTGATCTGTGCAAAGGTATTCAGTGAGTGTAGGTATAGTCTTGGGGTTTTCAGTTGAACAGCCACAGTTGGTGTGAACACGTGCGAGGGTACATTTGGTGGAGGGGAATGACAAGAAGCCTCATTGTTGTGCATTGGAGTGCTATGGCTCTCGTGTGGTTGCCCTGGTATGTAGTGTTAGCTGGCTTGTCTCTTTGTGACACACTATGGAATTCCTCTCTGTATATGCTCTCTCTCACACACATACGCACACACACACGTGCACACACACACACACACACCACCACCACACACACACGCACACACACCACCACCACCACACACACACACACACACACACACATGCTAGTTATTCCGTAGAGTAGCGGCAGCACTACCTGGCATGGAGAGTGCACAAGACAAACAGAACAGAGATGACTGTATCCCTCTCACTTCTATGTAGAGCCAGCCTTTCAGAAACTGTATTGCCTTAGAACTCCCATTCAGCAACTCTGAAGTCTGCAGCTGATCCAAGTTTAGGCTATACCTAGCCTGGGTATCAAGTCATACCCGGCCTGGATATCAGGTCGTACCCAGCCTAGGTAGCAGGTCGTACCTGGCCTGGGTACCTATGCGTATTGGGTACTAAAACAAAATTCAATCAGGTCACAAAGTATTTATTAGGCCACCATGTCTTTGGACTCTCCTGTCCTGTAGGAGTCATGCATGAAATAGTGTTCCTAGTCTGTCAGTAATTTTGCTATCTATGTCTGTACCCTCTACCAATACCATCCTGTACCTGGCCTCGTTCCCAGGTTGTTACTAGTTACGGTCTGGGAACGAGGCTATCCTGTACCGCGATGAGGGAAATGAACCCACCCATGCACTGTTTGGGCCTTAACTGATCTCCAGTAATTGAGGTGCGATTACAGGAGCCTGTTTCAAACCAATCGGATGCCAAGAGCACATGCTGGTGCTAGGACGCAGACCAGCTAATTTTTAGAGTTATTATTATGCAATAATGTTATAATTGTATTCTACACAGCTCATCATTCCACATTATTTCTTGTACAAATGCTTTCATACATATTAAACCGTGTTCTGAGTGCATGTATAGGAGCTCAAAGCATGCTGGTTACCCTTGACTTTCCTCAGCCATCATTGTCCCCACGGCTCAGTTTGTCCAGCCTACAGAGTCGAGTCAATGTTCCTGCTAAGCTGTAGTTCAGAAAATGGAATACTTTGTCAGCCATAATAATTATTGCAGCCCCATTGATTATCAAGCTAGTGTCATAAATCACCATCTTTGAGTATGAGCTTGACCCATGCATGCAGGCCTGCAGGAATGTTCCCAGGCCTTCTCACCCCAGCGTTTGTTATACTTGCAAGTGACAAACGCTGGGGTGAGAAGGCCCTGGGAATTTTTCAAGGCTAACTTGATAATATATAAGCTGTCCAGACCTCTGGAGTTGTATGTGATTGACAGCTAAGGGTATACAATGTAGGTCATATAGCAGGAGCACATGCACTCCTGAAACTCACTCACAAATATTTTTTTGGACGATAATAATCAGTTTCCAACACTGCACATATAAGTAGCACACTACATTGGAAGTGGATGAAAATACTATACAGTGAGGCTGTGCTAGGCGTGATGTGTGCTAGGGTGTAGCACCCTCAGTTGCCATTGGCTGCATCTCCCGAATCTGTTTGATCAGGTACGACTTCTCATCATTGAACTGCTGGTCCTCTGTTGATGTGTGTGTGTGTGTATGCATGTGAGGTATAGGTGTGTGTTAATTAGCCTCATTCGCGGACCTACACCATTTTCTGTTCTTCAGTTCGCGTGGACAATAATAAGTGGACATGGCGAACAAAGTGGTGTAGTGCATCTGGAGTCTCGACTAGCTGCAGAGGGAACCTAGCTGACTAGATGATGAATGAGGAGCCGACTGGATGATGAAATGATCCAGGATCTATTATGGGTTCCACCCTCCCTACGTCCACCTTGCGTCCACCTAATATCACTCACGTGATGAACAGTACCAGGCCTTCCCCGTTTTTCGCTAGTCTCCTGCTTCCGTGTATCACTGTCAACGCAAACCGAAGAACAGAAAACGAGGTAGGCCTGGGAACAAGCTAAGTATCTTATGTGTGAGGTGGTGTGTGTGGTGTAGGGGTGTAGATGTGTATGTGTGAGCTAGGTGTGTATGTGATGCTGACTGACCTGTTCTATCATTGTGGAACTTGGTAAGAAACTCGACTAGTTTATCCTTGTTCTTCAAGAGGATATCCTGGATCGATTTCGTCTTGTTTGGGTTTGCCACAAACACCTTGAAGACATGGAAGGCCTCAAACTGGATGTTCTTGCTACGGTCTCGGAGCATCGTCATCATCAGCTTCAAGTTCTCAGGGTTACTGATGTAGCGAGTCATGGTGGTAAAGTTGTGCCGGTCCAACAGCAGCTCTCCCAATAGCTGTAGGTGGGAAGAGAGGAGGGAGGGATGAAGGAGGAGGGTGTAAGGCGGGAGGTTGTGAGGAGGAAGGGTATGAGGGGGAGGATGAGATGGGAGATGAGGTGTGAGGAGCAAGGGAGGGTGTAAGGTGGGAGGATGTGAGATGGAGGAGTGAAGGAGAGTGTGAGGATATAAGGGAGAGAGGGGAAACAGTTATGAACACTAGTACACCATGCCGTACCTTCAGTGACTGTCTCCTAGTGACATAGTTCTCTGAGTTCAGTAGACGCTGGTAATAGTCAAATACCTGTGTGGGGGTTACGGGTATCAATGAGATCATGATGAGATCACTTTTACCATGGGACACACCCACCCAGAGTAACTAGTTTATCACATCACACTGTATTGCGGTCATTATGTACATGCCCATTTACCTTGTCATAATTCTCCTCCAAGTATTGAGCACACAAAATTTTGTGTCTTGTCAGGAGCTCCTAGGGGGGGGGGGGGGGGGGGGGGGGGGGGGGGGAAGCAAAATATGACCTCATCAAAGAGTGTAATGGTGTAACCATAGATATACTACACGACGTAGGGATTGGAAACGCCCACTCATTATTGAAAACTATGCGCGTTTCGGTCATGTGACGAAATAATGTATTTAACCCCGAAAAAATGCCACGCCATGCCTGACAATGGCTATGAGAACTGAACAAGTAATGGTCCGTGAGGCGGTTCGGAAAGTCACGGAGAAGGATTCAGCGCGTGGGGATCAGCTGAGAAGTCTCCTTCAAACAAGTGACACGAAAGAAATGATTTTGATGCTTTCTGCGTTAAGTTGGTGAGGGGGGGAAATTATGATCTCCATCTGGCAACTATTGCCAGGACGAAAATACTCAGGCTTCCGACTGAAAGAGCTCCCTGCACTCTGGGAGGGCGGAAGATTAGCTTGCCCGTTGGTCTGCATATTTGCTACAGTCAGTTAAGTTCAAGTTCAAGTCGAGTCTTAGTGGTCAAGTCAGTAAAGTAAAGTCAGTGAAGTTCAAGTCAGTAAGGTCAAGTCAGTAAAGTCAAGTCGGTAAAGTTTACGTCCACCATGGAACAAAATCGGATAATCAAATCCGTAAGGATTTCCCCCCAGGATTCAGATACATGTACCTCAAGACATCTGAAGAGCCAGTTTTTGGTTGATCACTTCAGTCAAGTGCACATCCCCACTGCAGCACCTATACGTACACCTCGGTTCAGAATCTCCCGTCCTGGAGTAACCAAACTCAAGCAGATCTATCCTCCATCAGACTATGCAAGATCTTCAAGCAGCCTTGCTGTTCAACATCTCCAATGATTGTGACACACTCCCTCATTGTAGGTGAAGATCAATCGTGGGTAGTGTTCTTTCATGGTCATAAACGTGACGCTAAAGACTTATGGCCTTCTACTCCACTTTCATCTGTTCCAGTTATTTGCACCTGCTTTGCAGAACCTGCATAATTGGCCTCCTTGGTGCGGCAAACATCGTTCAAGTTCAAGTCAGTTATAAGTAGGTAAAGTCAAGTCAGTAAATGTTCAAGTCATTAATGTTCAAGTCAGTAAGTTAAAGTCAAGTCAGAAGGCAATAATCCCACCCTTTGGGTTCTGAATATGGTTGTGAACGGTGACGACTCCAGCTTTTATGCCTACACTAAAGAGTACTGTTGACAGAGGTTTGATTCCAGTCAATGGGAGCACATTTCTGATTCTTCCAAAAGAAGTTGAATACCACCAGTCATGAGTACTTGTACTACCGTAGTACCTTGAACTGGCTATGTGCATGCCTAATTCCATGGTTGTACTTCCTGTATTTGTATGGTTCCATTTCCTGTATTGGTCCTTTTTATGTTGTGCCCTTTGTATTTTGCAAGAGTATAATTCAGAGTTGTTCAAGTCTTGTACTCATGTTGCTCTCACTTGGGTTATCACGTTTCGCTAATGAGATTTGCTCAATGAAAACACTATGATTATACAGCTATTACACACACACATAACATACTTGGTCTTCATTGTGTATGAGTTACTACTTTCAGGGTCTCTTCTTTAGAGGCTCATTGTCGATAACCTCCGGAAGAGGTGTCTCTTCCTGGTACAGTTCCTCCCTCTCACAGGCTCAAGGGCAAAACATCATTTTACATTATGTGGAGGCCTTCAAGGCTTTCTCTGCTTAGACACATTGTGGGTCTCTCCGCATCAGTAATATCTTTACGGGCATCAATGTTGGCCCTCCATCCGAGTAGCCAAGGAAGTCCTCCTGTACCACTGCAATACAAAAGTGGCTATGGTACAGCATGTGTACATGTGTGTGTGTATGAATACATAGCCCCTAGTACAATAATTGATAACTTCCACCCCTCGATCTCCCCCAAATCCCTTGCTTATGGACATGAACAATGCTGGGTTTCATAGACCCATGTGTCTGTGATACTTGAAATATCATAGCTTTGCCCAACTCTTACATATGCAGTTGCTACAGGAACACAAAGCGGACAATACAATAGCGAAACGCTTTCCAGTTCAGTACTGTAAACAAATCTCATTAGCTTACTATTACCAATTTGGCACTTCAATAGGTTAATACAGGCTGCTACCGCCAAGCCAGACTTAAAGGGAAGTCAGTTCAGCACAACACAAAAGTAAAAGAGGAACACAAAGTTACCTGTCTGCGTTTTCACTTCTTTTGTCGGGGTCTTGGCAGCAGCAATGTCCGGTCTGTGAACCGTTTCCTGCGTTTGTGTTCAAACCGTTACCACACCACCGCGTGCGACCTGACTCAGCGTTATCAGATTACCAGGGACTTCCCAAACGCTTAGCGAACACCAGTATTCATTACTGCAGCCGGTTAGCGTTGCGAAACGCGCTGGAGATCAAAGGATTTCACCGCCCGTAAACGTAAGTACAGCATCACGTGGGCGTTTCCAATCCCTACGTTGTGTTGTATATCTATGGTGTAACGGTGATCAAAGGGACGGTACCCTCCCCTCAACTGGGGGAAAGAAACACTGATGTGTGTTGCATGCAGACAACCAGTGTTTGAGCCCTTCCAAGTCCTTGTTGGCAGATCTGAACACAAGGTCGCCATCCTTAGCCAAACTCAAAGAAAGGGCAACAAGCACATGATAGCATTCAAGTAAATCAGTGCCTCTGCCAAACTACTGCCAGATTCCAACCACCTCCAACATAGTCTTGGCCCCCAACTCAAACCAAGCCCAATTGTGGATTGCTTCCAGTATCACGCATGGGAAGGAGGATATTAGAAATGATCCGCACTGGGGTTGGTTTGGGTCTGGGACGGACTACCTCAAACATAGCAGTGCACCACTACATGCAGTCTAGAGGGTCCTAGGCACACATCCACTCACAGGATCTATCTGCAGAGAGAGGCTAGATAATTAGATCAGTAACCCGCCTCACCTTGAATGTTGCAAAGGCATCTGATGCAATGTCAAACGTTGACATCTCCACGTAGGAGAAGAAGCTACAGAAGTCCTCAGAATAGAGGATGATCTTGGCGAGTGGTTCGTGTCGCACACACTCACGTAGCATCATACCACAGTTAAGGGCTACCTCAGGGTTTTCATACCTGGTAGGAGAGGCAGGAGGGAGGGAGGGGGGAGGGAGGGACGGGGAAGGAGTGGGGAAGGGAGGGATGGAAGGGGGGGAGAGGGGGAAGGAGGGAGGGAGGGGAGGGAGGGAGGGGGGAGGGGGGAGGGAGGGACGGGGAAGGGAGGGATGGAAGGGAGAGATGGAAGGGAGAGAGAGGGGGAAGGAGGGAGGGAGGGTGGGAGGGAGGGAGGAGGGGAATGAGAGTACAATAACCTCACTTGTCTCAGGTACTAGGAGTAGTGCCACTTACCCTCTTATGAGGATGAAGAGGATCTCACTCTTGGTACACACATACTCCACAGTGGGAGAGCGTGTCCCAATCTGCCTCCGTAGGACGTTGTTAAAGATCTGTGCCACATCTTTCTTGGCCTGAGGTGTGTGTGTGGGTGTGTTTGTGCGCGCATGTGTGCACAAGTGTGTGTCTTTGAGGTGAGCAAGCCAGTGAGCTCACATTAGAAGCAGGTCAAGACATCAAAAACTTAGTTTGACTACCTTCCTGGCTCTCAACCAACCTCAAACTCAAGCTTGTGGAGATTCTTCACCAGGTGGAACAGCATGTCATGGTTGTAGAACTCCTGGGCAAGCTGTGCGGACAGTTCAGTTTGGGGCTCCTGGGTGTCCGTCCCATAGAGCATCGTCTTCATTGAGATAAGGTGTTTCCCTGCCTCATCTGCTGCCTGCAAGTGGAGGGTGGGGGAGACAAGACGTGAGGAGGGTGGGGATGACGAGATGTGGGGAGGGTGGGGATGATGAGATGTGGGGAGGGTGGGGATGACGAGAAGTATGGGTAGGTGGTCACATACCTTGTCAGCCTTCCTGGCTCCGCCTTCTGAGATACTCAGAACATGCAGGGAATCACGCAAGGCCTTGACCAGCTCCTGCGGACTCTTGGGAGAGGACCGGAACAAAGGCATCTCCGTACACCTCCGCACACTGTACACCTTACAGCCGGCCCAATGGCCAATCGGAAAACCTCCCTAGGCAGAAATTATATAGGACGAACGCTTAATACTGCCCAAATATCCTAACAATGAAGGAAAATACACCTTACTAGCGACTTAGGTATCTCTAACTCACGATAAGTAAGAAGTTGAGGAAAAAGTGCTCTCGCTGCGTTGACACTTCGGCTACTTGTGCAGTGGGGTGTTTCCTTCAAATTTTAAAATACAATTTTGGGCCCCGAGACGTGGAGCAAAATGGCAGGCTGCGAGGCGGGAGACGAGTGGTTGTTTGATTCTCTGCAGAGGTAAACAAACGTATTTGCTACTGGTTTGAATAAAAGGGTTTCTACGCACCGCCACTGAATTTGCCAACTAATGTTTGATAGCTTTGCCCCCGCCATGCACATACAGTACGACCCTGCGCCATACCCCGTGACCTTAAATACTGGGCGGGGCTCATCCAATAACGTTGTCCCGCCTTACTATCTATATCCTATGCAGGTATGAGAGTCTGCACATGTTTGAGCTCCAGTACCCCACCAAGTGTATGGAGTGGGCATGCAATGGAAGTGGTAATACATGTATGCATCACTGGGCCATTCTCTAGTCTTGTTCCAAGAATAGTCTGGGAACGATTCTAGTGGTTCTACATGTAGCCCCTCTCTAGGGAATGTGGGAAAAGGGGTCATGCAGTATGCATGTCGTTGTCTGTACATGTGACCACACATCTACACTGTCATTGAAGTCCTGCTGACTTTTTCTGCCTGTGCACATCCTCCTCCCCCCCCCCCCCCCCCCCCCCCCCCCCGCCCCACCCACACACACACACACACACACTGCATATCACAGCTGTGTGTGTGGCTGGGTTTTCCACAGAGCATCCCAATGAGCTTTTGCAACTTGCCCTTCCTGAGAAACTTCTCCCTCTGCAACAGCAGGTAAACGTACACCACCATTGAACAGTAATCATAACCTAGTAACCTCCAGCTAGTCTTGTTCCCATGCCTCGGCCAGATTTTATCTGGCAGCGATTTTCCTCCACAGCTGTGAGAAAATACGGCCAGAGGCCTGGCTTACTGGTAACCTCTAGCAGTCTCTAGTAGTACTCTAGTAATCTCCTCACCATCAAAACTTCAAGTGTAAGAATTAATTTTCCTTTTTTGGGGTGGCAGAGTTTGTGTGCTCGGAGAGACATGAAGATCCTCAGGGGAGCTTTCTCAAAGTCTCCCATCACTGGTCTCAAGTATATAGATGCTGCAGAGTAAGTTGAGAACATTTTAGCAAACCAGCATACGATTGTGATTGCATGTAGTGAAATATTCTTTTCCGGTTCTTGCCCGGGTTGTCCCTGTTGGAACTGGGACCAGATGGGGAGATGTTAAGTCCCATCCCAGGGAGGAAAAATATGTCTTTTTCCATCCATTGCAGTCTTATTGCTTCAGCTGGCTTTGACACATCTGTGTGCTTGTGGGAGGCGGATAGTGAAAGCTCCGGTTAGCAACCATGGGAAGACTTCTTGTAATGTATTGATCTGGCAGTACAGACCACTCCCTCTGCTCTACAGACATGCTTTCCAAGGCAGCCGAGATTTCTCTTAGCACCTCTCAACCTTCTCCTCCTAGCACAAGGTTAGTGATTACACACACAAAAAAGTTGACTCACTATTGTAATGGAAATCCCATACAAGCTATGCTGGTTGGACATGCAGGGTTACATACCAAATGGCTGCAGTTCACATGCAGAGTATACTAAAGGCCGACAAGAGAATCCAGCCGGGCTGACAACTGAGTTAATTGTCCATCACCCAAGTTCCAGCAGCTAAGTAGTGACCTGAGTTAACTTTACAGGGCCGGCCCTTGTTCAAGTCCTGGCTGGATATCAAATTCTATCTTGTCCATGATACCATGCCAGTCTGCCAGCCTGCATACCATAGACAACAGCAGGTGCCTGCCTCTGCATGCATGCCATTGGCCGACTCCTGGATGCATTTCATCCCTTTCAGGCAGCTGCTTCTGGACTGGACTCCTGCCCTCCCAGCTGCAATACTAGTGGGGACCTCCCTGCAATCAGTGCAGCTGCTGGATATTCACACACACAAAGCTCTCTTTGAGTTTCGCTCTGGTAATTACTAAAATTTCAATAACTTAAGTTCACTTCCTGTTAAAATACAGCCCTCTGATTGGTCAAATCCTGTACAGTATATTCTTGTACCATTGCTGAAGGTACAGCGCTTTGCAGCGTTCTTGTGCATGGTCAGCAGAGCATTCACTGTATCAGCCAATCAGTGAACAGAATTCAAACTGTTGTGCAATTTGGTTGGTTAACTTAAATACCGTTGGTGTGGTTGTAACCTCTGCAGGCAGCAGCAGTTCACCTTCTCCCCTCCTCCATGGGCTCAACTTTGCTGGGCATGACACCACTTCCTTTGTCACCTGCACCGGAGATGCAGGCCACCTTCACCTCTGGGATACACGGACTGCTGAGGCGGGAGTGAGGGTGGGGGGAGTGGAAGAAAGGAGACTGATAGAACCAGAGACTAAAGGATCTCCAGATCGGAATGGAGATTTCAGTAGTGGTGTACTCAAAGAACCCCAGGCAGCCAACTGGAGTCAAGCTGGCACAATGGATTCTTCCAGATCTGGTGCGGAATTGAGGTTTGCTTTCGCAGTGAGTGGTGATGCTTATCCGGACTCCAGATTTGCTGTCGTGGGTGAGTCTGGCCATCTGGCACTCTACGAGGCGAGAACCCCCGGAAGACCATGTGCAGAATGTAGTGTGTTATCAGCGTCTTCAGACGTGGTGGTCAGGACCAGGTTCACAACAGGCCATGAAGCACTCTGTGTGAAGGTGCATACCTGTTACTCAGTAATCTCATGAAACATCTGGAAAAGATCAGTAAATTGTTGTCATCATTCCCACACTTGTGTACCCACACTTTATAGCCTCGTTCCCAGGCCCGCGCGCCGCTTTCGGTTGCAACTGCAAGCGACAGAAAGCTGGGCAGGGCCTGGGAACGAGGCTATACCCACACAATGATTGTGTTTGTATTATTAGCTGCTCTTGTTTGCTTTCACACAGTATACAAAATTTGGTATGCAATATTTAACCCAACATACCTCAATACATTCTTGTCAGCAGTTCTCTCCTGGCAACTCCCACTGGCTCTCTCTGTCAGGTGAGTGCAATGCCCTTATATAGGCAATCCTCTCCAACATGCTTGTTCTACTTCAGACTGTACGTTGTGTTGTTGCAGGTGTGACGAGAGGGGTCGCTGTTTACGATACCTCCAAATGGACAAGAGACATGAAAGGTATTTCTTTGAACTTTGCCTGGAGGCTCCCACACTTCATGTGTGCCAGTTTTCTTTGTGGTTGAGGGTATCAGCGCAGGCTATGGTTTCAGAAACATTTCATGCATACTCTGAAGGACTATAACCATGGAAGCAGGGCTAAGTGGGTCATCACTTTATTTTTTTACCTAGTGCCCACAGCTCTTTCCACTTCCCCATTACTCTGCAGGACGTAGACTACGTTATGGCGGCCTGGTCCCACAAGCTCTTTCACTTTGCATCCAGGCTGGGGTGTGTCACCCCACAGCATTTCATGATCTAGTAGTACGATTCCTAAAGACTACATTTTTTAACTGTGAACAAACAAGTAAAGATGCATGTGCATGTGTGGAATAGGATGTTATATTGATCTGCACGTACTAAATTCTCTCTCTCTCCCAGCCCCCACTCCCCTCTTCACCCATACGGGCCACGAGGAAGAGTTCCCGGGCGCCCGCATACTAGTCCACAGCTGGCACCCGCACTTGGCCAACACTGTCCTCTCAGTGGACTCAGAGGGCAGTTTGCATGCATGGCAGTGGAAGCAGGGGTGACCGCGACCCAGGCGACCCTACAGCCTGGTTCCAGTGCAAGACAACTAGTCTACAATATGTCACAATCATTCTTGTAAAGTTGATATCAATCAGTTATACATTGATCTGAGCTACATATACTGGCTGAGAAGAAAAACAGCTGCCGAGTTATTAGGAGGAGCCCATAAGCACTGAATCCCAAGACTAATACAGTAGCTGAGAGAATATACGTAGCAGCTGAGAGAAAACAGCAGCTGCCATGTGGGATACTGAGAGAAAACAGCAGCTGCCATATAAAAGGCATAAATTTTGGAGGGGGTTCATTTGGTGCTCTTCTCATAGTGTCTGTACTCTAGTTTCAGCTCCCACATGTTCTTGTGAGGTGCCTTTGTGTTGTAAATACACACCTCCCTTAGGATCTCCTTCAAGTAGGCCTGAATACGTGTTAGTGCATGTGTGTGTGAAGAGAGTTGGTCTTCACAGACATATGATTCAAGGGAGGTTGAATCGTTACTCCATCTCACTTGTTGTATTCCATCTGACTCACGTACTCCAAGGAAATCTATTTCACTCAAGGAAGGCTCACCATTCCACCTCACTCACCGGAGGCTCACCATTCCACCTCACTCACGAGGGGGGGGGGCTCACCACTCACGAGAGTCTCACCACTCCACCTCACTCATGGGGGGGGGGGAGGCTCACCACTCCACCTCACTCACTGGAGGCTCACCACTCACCGGAGGCTCACCACTCACCACTCCACCTCACTCACTGGAGGCTGTTTTGTCTTGTGTACAAGGTCCCGGAAGTTGTAGTACTGATGCTGTTGGAAGGCAGTGAAGATAAGGTCCAGTACCTCCTCTCGGTTTCCTCTTGCACGCTTCCCTTGTTCCTTCTTCTTCTTCTCCTGTTCAGCCTAGAAGGGAAGGAGTGAGGAGGTGAGGGAATAAGGAGAGGAAGTGAGAGGTGAGGACGGCCGCTGCTACCGGGGTATGGTCTGGGGAGGAGACAAGCATGTACTCACGTATTCCCTGGTATGCTGAATGGGCTTGCGCACGGTTGCTGGTGTATTCTCCAACTGCATGGGCTGGAACTTGGTCTTCTCAGCTGCCTTTATCTGGTGCCTGGGTTGGGTTGATGGTCCATGTGATTGTACTGACCAATCAGAGTCGGATACTCTTACCTCTTCAGCTTCATATAGCTTTCGCTGTTGAGCGGCTGTATGTCTGCTTTCTGTGTGACCTTGCCCTCAGCCAGCAGCAAGCCTGTAGGACAGACGTTGGTCCCTCATGTATGTGTGCCTCAGTATGCCATACTGAGTAGTTTTAACAGGCACAGGAGAAAGCACCTGAAGATACGGACTAGTAACCATCTGAGCTTCTCCGTATCCACACCGTCCGCATGCCCGTCGAGTCAGTGGTTGGACCATTTGAAGTTTTGTATTTGGCTTTTCAGCGATTCTCCTGCGTAGAGGAGTGCACGTAGGTGTGTGGTCTACGCAGGAAATAATGTAATACTCAGAAGTTGAAGTGGTCCCACGACGGACTCGAACAGTGTGTGGATGGTGCAATCACGGAGCAATTTTGATGACGACAATGCCATCCAGTCCCATAACTACAGCTAGTTTCTCCTGTGAGGTGGCAGCCATCTCCACACTGTTACACACACACCTCATGTTCCCGACCCAACCAACCCTAGCCTCGTTCCCAGGCCTCCACGCCCAGCGACAAAAGCTGGGCGTGGAGACCTGGGAACGAGGCTAACCAACTCGACATACTACTCCTTCATACATACTGTTGCTATCCTCAGAGAAAGTGGCAAGGGACTGTCTAGAGGTGTCCTGCATTATCATACGGTGCTCCCGGGGGATTTCCAGCCCCATCTTCTCTGCACCCCGCTTTGCCAGCTCCTCTGTCAGCGTGAACCCAACCTGTGAGATCAGTAGACACACTGAGATCAGTAGATCAGTAGACACACTGAGATCAGTAGACACTGAGATCAGTACATCAATAGACACACTGAGATCAGTAGACACTCTGAGATCAGTAGGCACACTGAGATCAGTAGGCACACTGAGATCAGTAGACACACTGAGATCAGTAGACACTCTGAGATCAGTACATCAGTAGACACACTGAAATCATGCAGTAGGTACACTGAGATCAGTACATCAATAGACACTCTGAGATCAGTACATCAGTAGACACACTGAAATCATGCAGTAGGTACACTGAGATCAGTACATCAATAGACACACTGAGATCAGTAGACACTCTGAGATCAGTAGGCACACTAAGATCAGTAGGCATACCGAGATCAGTAGGCACACTGAGATCAGTAGGAACATCAGCAGACACATTGGGATCAGAAGGATGTTCAAAGTCCACGAATACAAATATTTGAGAATTGGGAGGGAGGGAAACAGACCCCACGCACCCACCCACCCAACAAAACACTGTACACACTCACCTCAATTTTTTGGGGGTGCCTGGAGGGAGAAGTTTGCAAAACAAATAAGAATAAGCAATTTTGAGACAGCCTGCTGGTCTCTCTTACGAGCGGAGTCTCATGACGCCGAGGTCGGAGTGGCTAGTGGCCAACTTCCACACATCAGCAAGGTAGTTGGGAACCTTCACAAGCCACACCCCCCTTGTGGCGTGTGTGAGGTCCAGCTCACGGGCAGGTACCCGTTTGGAGGACTTCTTAGATGACATGGCTACAGACTATCCGGACAAAGCAGCAGTTACATTTAACACTACATGACACAATCGACCGACCATCCCTGGCTTCCAGGCCTTACTCTAATCATGGATTATAGAGCGCGGGGAGTTGGATAGGAAACGCGCGCCCCCCGCTATTCTTAATGTATGGCATTTCGGCAATCCTTTGAAGTACAGCGGGTTACACTGGCTTTTTGTTGTACCTCTGCTGCCGCACAGGGACTGTTCTGGGGCTTACCTCTTGTACCGTCGGATCGGCCTTCAACCGGTGTGTGCCCAAAGCGGTAAGTTTTGCTCCTGAGTCGTAGATAAAGCATGCTTGGGCTGCCTCACATATCCCTGAAATTGTGATACCCATGTACTGTTGCATTAACCAGTCGTTACTCAGGACCGTCAGGAGTGAAATTTGCCGCTTTGGCCATACACCAGTTCAAGACGGATCAAACGATACGAAAGGTAAGCCTCAGAACGTTTTCCGTGTGGCACCAGAGGGGCAAACTTGAGCGTAACCCGCATTGAATCCCGTAAACGCACGTTTCCAATCCAATTCCCCGCGCTCTATTATCCATGCTCTAATTAATACCCACCATAATATCTTTTCTTGCCTATCTCGCATGTCCAGAGCCCATGGCAATTTTGTGCAACTGGATGATTACATATTTATCATAATGGATTGAATTGGCGGTGAATTACTTGCCTGCTCCAACCTCACCGCCGTTCCCTGTACTTCATAGCACCTGCCTGTACCATGCAGCAGACGATCGGTCATGAACTCCGACCTCACGTGGGCGTCTTAAACGTTGCCGGCATGCGCATGCGCCCAGAAAATAATTATTGGCATTGCCCCTGTACTAAGTAATCAGAATTTGGATCATAAAGCACCAGAAACATGAAACGCATCATCTAGCAATGAGGACAGTTCCAACTCGAGACTGGTGCAGCCTGAATGCTGGCTTGCCCGATGCCTTCGTCCCAAGTGACTGGTAGAGAGCCAGACTTGCAGAGTAGTGTTCCGAGTCCCAGTTGGCGGAGGGGTGGGAGGAGGGGAGGAAGTCCTGGAGTGGAGGTGGGGGAGGAACATATCCTTACGTAAATCATTACTATACCCTATGCACAGGCAAACACTGGGCTGTGTATCCCATTGGACCCAACATGGGACAATACAAGGACATAAATGAAGGTAGTCCAGCTCCCAGTTGGAAGGGGCTAGAATGATGCTTGCAACCTTCAGAGGTTCCCTCATGTGGGTAGTGACTGTTTTGTTTGTCAGTGTATCCATCAGTATATGTCCTGTGGACCCATTATTTTGGGTGCACTTAATGTGATAAAGTCATCAAATCAGCCTGTGTTGACTAATTAATAAGTACAGTTTGATAGTGGTAACGGAGTGACCAAGCAGGTACGCAACATTTGGGACCTCTGCAATGTCTATCCAAACTGTGCCAAAACATCACTGCTACATAACTAGGGGTTGCTTGTAGTTGAACAAGAACACCTCATTTGCTTGGGTTTCAGACATACACACATTCTTAGAGCGTCAACAAGAGCAAACACACACAATCTAAAGTAGCAATAACACAAGCAAAACTCACCCTATTGTTGTTCTTTCGTAGCTTTCTTCTCATGGCAAAGTCCACAGACGCAGTCAGGGCTCTACGGCAAGGGCCAATGTCAGTGAACACATGGCCCACCTCCTGGTGCTGTTCAAGACGTGAGACTCCAGCACGTGCCGACTCTGTAAAGCCAAACGGGTTCTCCAGAACGGATTCTGACAGTGTCTCGGAGTTGCTGGACTGTTGTTCTCTTCTCAGATGGTTCGACACCACACCAGAGACCTTCCTGTAGAGCTCTGGTCCAGCGAGCAGAGGGGAGGTACCAGTCTGAGCAAGGAGGACACCGGGAGTAAACCTCTCCAGAGCTGACGTCGACACTTTTCTCGGCTTGGCTGCCAGCGTCAAAGTACTCAGACTGCTCCAGTCCAGCTTCTTGCGTGGAGCCGTGGCTGTCATTTCATCACCGATAGAATCTGTCTCGCTCAGAGAGTCAAAAGGTTCAGCGCCCTCGGGTTTCCTCTCTTTCCTGCTGTAGTGGTGCTCCCCCCGCTTACCCCCACCACCGCCGGGACTGGTGACCTGTGGCCGGCTGTGTCTCCTCCCCCCCATGCCAAGGCCCTGTGGATGTTGGTGCTTCCTCGCAAGGGGTTCTCTTCCTTCATACCTCCGCTTCCGCTCACCCCCCTCCATCTCTCTCATCCTCCCAGCATATTTCTCTTCTCCTTCCCTTGAACGCTGTCTTTCAGCTTCTTTCATGGGCATGTGATCTCCCATTGACATTCTTGGCTTCTTGGTCTCCGGAGGAGGAAACTCATCATCAATATGTTCTCGTTTTCGTTTCCGTTCAAGGTGACGAGGTTCTAGATACTCTTCCTCCCTCCGTCTCTTGTGGTGCCCCAAGCCTTCTCTCTCCTCCTTCCCTTCTCCTGCTGGCTTCAGTCCTTTTAACTCACCACCACCACTGATGCCAGATGAAAGGGGCAGCCCCCCCGAAGATACCCTCTCCAAGTGGGTATGCCTCTCATTGCCCTTCTCTTTCCTCTCAAGGTGTTTAGGCAGTCTCCTGCCTCCCTCGTCTGGCAGTCTCCTGCCTCCCTCGTCCGGCAGTCTCCTGCCTCCCTCATCTGGCAGTCTCCTGCCTCCCTCGTCCGGCAGTCTCCTGCCTCCCTCGTCCGGCAGTCTCCTGCCTCCCTCGTCCGGCAGTCTCCTGCCTCCCTCGTCCGGCAGCCTCCTGCCTCCCTCGTCCGGCAGTCTCCTGCCTCCCTCGTCCGGCAGTCTCCTGCCTCCCTCGTCTGGCAGCCTCCTGCCTCCTTCGTCTGGCTGCCTCCTGCCTCCCTCGTCCGGCAGCCTCCTGCCTCCCTCGTCCGGCAGTCTCCTGCCTCCCTCGTCCGGCAGTCTCCTGCCTCCCTCGTCCGGCAGTCTCCTGCCTCCCTCGTCTGGCAGCCTCCTGCCTCCCTCGTCCGGCAACCTCCTGCCTCCCTCGTCCGGCAACCTCCTGCCTCCCTCGTCCGGCAGTCTCCTCCCTCCCTCTTCTGGCAGTCTCCTGCCTCCCTCGTCCGGTAGTTTACCACTCTCAAGACTGTGTCGTGGTCTGGAGTAAATAGAATGGAACAAAAAAACTCAAGGAATGGATGTGGCACTGCAGTCAGCCAAGGGCGCATCAAGCCGCGAAGGCGGCGGCGAGAGGGCATACAACGTTCGTAGACGGAAAAATGCTGAGTATTACTAAATACAGAATTCAAATTTTGACTGCATAAGCACGTGATCCGTAGACACGTGCCCCTTATGCATATGCAGTCACTTAGTGCTCTTCGAGATGGCTGGCATTCCGTCTGCAGCATTTGTCTTTGACGAGGACCCAGCTCCACAGCAGCACCGTGTGAGCCCGCTATAATTCCCTCCCTCCAACTTACGCAACAGCAAACATCGAGCTGTTGTCTCGAGCGGTAAATGTTGGGCTTGCATCCAGCGATACTTTCTGGCCTGCTACACTGGTAGGAGAGGTAGCTACCCGGACTAGAAGAAGTACTTGGGCTAGAGATTGTCTTGCTTTGCTGGAAGGTGTTTCTATACCAAAATTCCGTCGAACGTCCATAACCATACCACTCAGCACTATGCCGTCTATATGTGCGCTATAGGGCCTGGAAGTTGCATGCCCTCTCGCCACCTTCGGCGGCTCGATGCGCCCTTGATCCAGCTGTGTTTATGCCTGGACTCATTAGGTGCTCGGGAGTGCCTGGGAATGAGACTACCAAGGTGATCAGAACTTCAAGTGCCTTGGGGACAAGGCTGTGTTCATCAGTTAGGACTACTATAGCACCGAAGTTCACCCCACCCCATCCCACCCCACCCCACCCCAAGGACCTGTTGATCTGCCCACACACCATACAACAAACAGCTTGTAATCCAGGAAAAGGAAGCACTAAACCACCCTTGAAGTCATAAGGAAGTGAGCAAGGAGTCTTTCAATAGGACAGCAGTGTCACCTTCCCAGATTAAGCCACATAAAGTACCTCACAGCTCCTACAAAGTTACCAAAATGTGATCTCTCCCCCCCCCCCCCCCCCCCCCCCAGAGATTATAGAACTGTTTGTGCCTTTGATCTGCCCACACACTGTACAACAAACAGCTCAGGAAAAGGAAACACCAACCACCCTTGAAGTCATAAGGAAGACTAGTAGAACAAGGAGTCTTTCCTCAGTATTAATAGGACAGCAATGTCCCTGCAAGAAGGGAGTTCTCCAACAAAAGAAGTGTGAAACAGAAACAGGAATGAAGTTGTGGTCAGAAGGCTGCAACAATAACGGTTTGAAATGTTAGAAGGTGAAAGCACAACAAACCTCCAACTAAGTAGGTGTTTGCAGACTCCTAACACCCAACACTACTGGTGCTCTGTAATTCAATACTGCCACCACAAAACCACAGGTATGAATCCAGTAGCCTGAATGTCTTCTGGGTTAGGGATGAGCTGAACAATTCCATATATGCAGTACAGCTGGCACAAGCCATCTGTTGTCAAGCACACACAAATGTATCCCACTTGTAACGAGGAACATTCCCCACTTCTTTGTCAATTGCCAGCAATCAAAGACATTTCTTTGGTTACATTCCAGGCGGCAAACAAGCAGAGACGGAATTCAGTGTAACTTTTCAGACTGGGTGCTGTTGTTGGCAGTATATGAAGCCAGCTCTAATTGCTCTGGTTACCCATGAAGCAGGGTTGGTAAAGGGAGCCCAATGAGAGACAGCAAACAGAAATTTGAGTAGAGATAGCAATGGCTATTAGGTTACTGTGCTACAAGTGGCCACACAAACACCACGCACACATCAGGGCTAAATACAACATGACCAGCAACCAGTAAGTATGCACAACAGGCAACCCCCCACAGGCTCTCCTTGCAGTCCTGGGCCACTTGAGGAAGAGTGCCTGCACACAGTTATGTGTGTGCTCTCTCTACTTATATCTCTACTTGTGTCCTTGTGTCCCCAACCTCTTGCTCAATCACACTGGAGAGAGCCAGGGAATGAGGCTAGCTCTCCATTTAATGCTCACCTCTTTTCCGCCTCTCGGTGGTGGTTGCCCCGCCTTCTCTTTCCCTCTTCCCCACTCCCAACCTCACTCTCCAAACTGCTCTCTGAGGAACTACGTCCCACGGCCCCTTCACCCCTTCTCCGCTTCACCCTCACCCCTCCACCTCTCGTTGCTTTGCTACTACGATCACCACGATCATCAGGAGGAACACGGAGCTTGGGGGGGTAGCCATCACCCATAACGACTGCTGCGTGTACATTAGTGTGGGTGGTGGAGGATGTGGGAGGAGGGTGGTGATTACGCTACCTGTACTCCCTGAACATAATATACATATACATACACATGTACATGACAGCAGGTAAACCATGGATATCATGGACTACATGTATATACAGACTACCAAGCTTGAGGGTGCAATTGAGTACGAGGGTAGCAGGTTAGCACATGAACAATATATGGCAAAGCACTTCAAGACCAAACCATGTTGTATGAGAGGGAAAATGTATGTTTGGGTCAAGCTGTAGGGTTGCCACTAAAGATCATAAGAGGGAAATATGAGTTCACAAGACAAGGGCTTTGCTATGAGCTGTTTGCAATACCGCATCTCAGTTTCAGCATGGCCACAAAGCAAAGGGCTGGCATACTAAAACCAAATGCCGTGTTTCCCCAGAAATAAGACCACATCAAAGAACTTGATGCATTCCAATGACAGATCAAAGGAAACTATCCCAGGAAAAAGGGGGGCACCCACCAACCGGGTAAACACATTGAAGATTTATATGTTGGAATATAATAGACGACTCTCTGCTAACCTTCCTGTGTCTCTCTGGGCTTCCTCGGCGTGGGTCTCCTCCCTCCCTCCTCCTCCGAGTACTCAGACTCTGGGGTGCCATGGAAATGCCTGTGGCGAGGGCGGGAGGAAGGAGGAGGGGGAAGCTGAGGTGGGGGGAGAGGAGGAGGGGGGTGTGGAGGAACCTCGCGGTAGTGCAGATGCTTCTTGTCTTCAAAGTCTTGGTGGCTGTGTGTGAGTGAAGTGAGTGAATGATCTACTGTAAGAATTGTGAGGGACAGTCTCATGCCCATAATCCCAGTACGGGATTGGGACAGGGGGTTCCTCTCTGTACAAAAGTGCATGGTTGATGGCAAAGTGGTACAGCAGGAGTGTAAATTCACAATCACATAACTACATGTACATCCATTTCCAGACATACAGCTCCCCACCTTCATCCATTAAGATACACCCTTGCACTAGCTTGCGGGTGTACGTGATGCACACGTACTCAAATAGCCTCGTTCCCAGGCCTCCATGCCCAGCTTTTGTCGCTTGCAGTATGAAAAGCGGGGGGAAGGTCTGGACAGATTTCAACCTAGCTTTTCGTACTGCAGGCAACAAAAGCTGGGCGTGGAGGCCTGGGAACGAGGCTGCACCCGGACACATACCCTCAGATTCACCCAAGTCCAAACTTGAACTCCACACAATATAAGCCAGGGTTTCATTTGGGCTGGGGCAAAGGGCCTTGAGTCTTTGCCCCCCCCCACAAAGAATCCCAAGGAGCATTCTGTTGTGTGTGCAATGCTTACTTCGTCCCCCTTGAAGACAGTTGGGAAGCACTCGATCCTCCTCACCTTGGTTTTCTCTCTCTCGGTGGGTCCTCTCCCCTCACATGGGGGTGAAGGTGTCTCCCCTTGTCGCTGTGCTTCTCCGAGCTGTAGCGCCGGTGAGTGGGAGGCGGAGCCTGCAGGGAAACACCACGTTAGACATAACTACAAGATCATGCAGCCACTTAGCAACCACTTTTACTTCCTGCTTAGGGATCGAATGTGATTGGTCCATTTCCTTACACTCATTCACAATATCGATCTTGAAGCAGTTCTATCTATGGTGTGTAGCATTAAAACTAAGTGTGATTTTGCAAACTCAATAAAACATTTCCCAGCCATAATGATGTCATCATACAAAAGGGTGTACCCCCATAATTTAGTCATTCAAAGCACATGTAAGTGCTAACCTCGTCATTGCCTGGGCCAAGACGATCAAAGACACTGATCCTCTTCCCACCTTTACCGCTACTCATTGGCCTGGGAAGACAACGTCGTATGAGGAGTGCTTTAATTGGGTCAACTCACTGTACTACCACAATCCAACAGGTATGCTCACACGATGCTTACGTTTACTCACGAAGCACCATAAAATACACTCTACCTGCTGTTTTCAGCTGCCTTCTGCATTTACACAAGCCACCACTGTCAGATTTTCCCCATGGACTATTATTCCGAATAGACGCCCACCTTAATCACTACGTCATAATTCTTTATTTGGCACCAAGTTTCTTCCAAAAACGGGGTGAACAGTATTGGAAGCGCACTAAAAATAGTACGAAGTGCCATGATGTCAGTCCATATCGGGGCGGGGCGCGCGCCAAGGAACCGGCTGGTTGGTCAGCAAGGGACATCTTGACCCCGTGTCAGCAAGTGCGCACTGAAGCAGCAGAAGCCGTTTTTCATCTTACGTGTTGCGTGTGAAAAAAGGACAAGATGTCTTGGGATTCGTACATCGACAACCTTGTTGCACAGTCCAAGGATGGCGGAGGCCAAGCACATGTCGACAAAGTCTGCATAATCGGAATGGATGGCGGGGCGCAGTGGACGTCAAACACACACGCCAATGCACTGAAGGTAGCTGAGTATAGCAGTATGTCGATGTTTAGTCTGGAGACTCTAATATGTATGGGTGTGTGTAAGGAAACCTGGTTGATTTTGACACGTCGTTGGGGGTTCAAGAGAAGCCATACTCGAAGTACTATGTTGTCAACTCGGGTGTGTAACTTCATTGGGTGGGTGCTTGGGTTCTGTGGGCAAGCCAGTGCCCTTGTATACGGTATCAGCCTAGCGGGTCAACTATAGTAGACGGACCAGATACTTAGGGTATATTGGGGCCAGGGCAGGTACTAATGATCGTCTACTATAGTTGATCCAGCCTAGCTACCAGTACATTCCACCTTACCCATGCAATTTAGGAGTCGTTTCAAATATACATATGACTGCAGACACTGAGAAAAAGGGGAGTAGAATGTGCATGCATAATATGCACAGCTTTCGATATCAGTGAACTATGTGGTTATTGATAGCAGTTCTAGTGGTGCGTTTCTATCTGAGTACCATATTTCCGCAAATAGGCACTGTCCTCGAATAAACACCACAGCCACTATATGGGTTGAACATGTGTGCATAAGTATGATGTCATACTGAATTCACATGGACAATTTGGATAGTTCTAGCAGTCGTGGAAGCCAGTTTCATTCTCCTTGAGTAGCCACGAATGGATCTTCACCACCACCATCCTTGTCCTGGGTGTATCGCTTTGCAACGGCTAACCAAAAAACTTGAAGCTTTGCTCCAGCCGCGGACAGCACTTACCAAATCTTTCCCATTGCGAGTTGTTACTCGACTGGCTTTTGTAAGAGCCATACCTTCTCACCAGCTTGTTGACCAAACTTTTCGACGGGGAGCTAGCTAGGGATGCTGTGTAAGCAGTGTGGTCATACTGCCCAAAAGTAATAAATGCCACCCTCGAATAGTTGCCGCACCGAAATGAGCTACGAAATAAATATACGGCCTCGGCGTCTATTCGCAGAATAAGGTAGTCTCCATCATGAGTATAGTGTGTCTTAATTTATGCCATAACATAATATAAGTTTGCTTTTCTGGGTTGTCAAGCTTAGTGTTAGGTTAGTTGATGTGCATCTCTGGTTAATGTGTACCCACATATCAAGCCAAGTTTATTATTCAAGGTGGCTGGGGATATAGCCTTGGGGGCGGGTGCTATTCTCCTCCAAGATGGCCAACAGGGCTGTGTAGGGAAATGAAATCAAAATTAACTGTGTGTCAACACCTTCCTTCCTTCCTTCCTAGTATTTCATTTAGCTACCTGTTCTCCTCCCTATGTAGCCCGAAGCAGCAGAGTCAGCTAACATTGCGAGATGCTTCAAGAGCAAAGACTTCACACCATTCATGTCAGGTGGAGTCTGGCTTGAAAAGCAAAAGTATCGGTTCTTGAGAGAAGAAGACGGCAAGGTAGTATATGCCAAATTAAAGGGATCTGGTGGAATCACACTTCAGGCATCCAAGACAGCTATTGTTATCGCACACTGTCCGGAGGGGTCCCAGCAGGGGAATGCAAATAAGGGTACTGGTGTTATTGCTGAATATCTGGAGAGCTTGAACATGTAGGACTAACTGCACCTAGTGTAGCAGACACGAGTTAGATTGTGCAATTTGGGCAGACGAGACATGGCTGTAGCAGTTTTAGGAATGATTGTAACACAATAATTATTGTATCAAATTTTACTTATTTAAGGCTGTCTCTTATGGTGTGTGTATGGTCAGAATGATTGTGAATCAAGTGTGGGAGATAACGCTTCTTATGAAGTAATCTTTTCAACTGGCTGGAATATCTGCTGTAACCTCGGGTCGTATCTCCACTGATTTCCATCAAAAAGAACCTGCGCATGAAACACTTGTCCTGTGGTGTGGTTCAAGTGGGAGGGTCTACGGACATGCTATACACACACACACACACGTACAAGATTAGTTAATAACCCTTTTCATACTGGCAGGATTGAACTGCCTGGCTGACACTTGTGGAGTATAGCACCAACATAGTACAAACCTCTGAAAAGTAACATGGCTCTTGCCCTCAATGATCATCATGCCAGTTTGACCCGACTAACTGCTCCTGTGTGTGGTGAAGACAAACCTCTCAAGAATGCCAAGGGTCTGGTGATCTGGCTTAAGACTAGTTTATCCATGGTCACACCTCCTTGCACCAGCTGGTTACACGAGCTCCACTGCCCACTCCTTGTAGCGTGATGCTTGAAAGGCCACTACATCGAAGAACAAAGATGTATACCAGTTGTTCTGCCACAGTGCTAATTGCTAGACTATAGTTATAGCGGGCAGCTATTGTATTCCAGGGATATCCACTTACAATACATGGGTATTGCCATTAGTGACATGCACTGGGCAAAATTGATGATGTGTGAATTCTTATAAGAGTAGCACCACTGATCTGAAGAAGGGAAGTGTATACACAGCTAGCTCAAGTTGATGTGGGGGTGGGTCGGGTGTCTGGGACTCCTCACTCAGCCCATATCAAGGGAATTAAGTTATTGTACTGTTGATTTCAACTGCCAAGACTCATAATTAGGCTTAATATAATTATCAGTATGAGGTCAATATGACATTGGCTGTGCTTCAGGGGGAGCTGAAATCAACCTACTGCTTGCATCTGAGTAATTTGAAACATCCATCCTGTTATGGATAGCTGTAGCCCACAGAATGTGAAACAAGACACAGACGTCATTGGAGTCCAGTTAATGATCAGCGGGCTCCATTACAAGCATTGGCTCAATGTGTACATGCCTACACACGCATACTGCAAATAATTATTCACTTGCAAATTCCCACCCTGCATATATGGTTGATCACTTGAGCACTGTGCAATATGGGAATGCAATTGTACATTACAGAGTTCTCAAGGCAGGACTCCTTGGTGTGAAATGCATTCCACCAAGTGTTGATAGCATCTATGGGTGAGAGGACAGCTAGTGCAGTGTACCGCAAGTAATTGGCAAAGTAGTGCAAGTAATGAGCGTACACCAGACAAAGACTGACTGCCTGCTCAAATACTGGTACTCCATGCAGTCTCAATCAAATCGGTGCTCAACTGTAGTGTATGCGGAATGCAGAGGATATGGAAGCAGAATTAGCAAGTAATTGATATAATTATGAGGGTGTTGACACCAGACAAAGACTGACTGCCTGCTCATCTCAATTAAATTGGTGCTCAACTGTAGTGTACGCAGAATGTGCAGAGGCAGGATCAGCTTTGTCCCAGTATGACAAGTTTCATTTACTTCAGGGCACGTGCTTCAGGGTACATTAATTTGGAGTTTAGAAGGAACAATAAAGTACTGTCCCTGGTATCACTCACTCCTGTACTCCGACTGCATGAAGATCTTACAATCTCTGCATGGGCCACCTGAAACCCAGATTCTAATCGTTTGCCATACAAGTAAGCAAAAACCTGGAGGAGTGTGGCATGCAAGCCATTCAAATCGTCAGGAAATAAGAAAAGATCCCGTGGTGGTTATAATGTCCACTAAGATGTTGATATAGTCTATGTATGGCAACAACAGACTCAAACAGTGTGTGTTCACAACTTCAACTAGAATAGCAATCCTCTGGTTCTTCTGCCAATGCCGTGTCGATCGTACACCACATTAATCTTGGATACAAACTGTAGGGAAGGAATGACACCTTCATCGAAACAGAATCGATACATAGCTGTTGACAGTGGTTACTTGTGCTCACCTCACTAGTTGTCGCTATGCTCTTGGTAATCGCTGCTAGATACGAAATAAGTAGGACTTCATTAGTTTGCTGTGTGTGTGCGTGAATATATGTGAGGGTGTGCATGGATGTACAGGTGTATGATCCATATGGGTGTGTACACAATACTACACATATCCATCAAGTGTGTGCGTGTGTCAGTATAAGATCTACTGGTTATGTTGTTGTGAGGCAGATGGCAATTAGTAGTCAATGCCATGAAAGGTGAAACTAATTTACACAGGTTAGCCCCTGTTCGTTAGGCTGGAGCCACATGTTATCACCTGTGATGTAGATAGCTAGTGATTAGCTGTGTCAAGTCCTTATGTACATGTAGGGTGGGAAGTACAAGTGCTAGCAACTTGTGTGTGGAATGGGGAACTCGTGCATGTGCAAGGATGTCTCATACTAACAAACACCAACTCTTGTCCACACACACAGCATATCCTGTGAGCATTTTCAACCCAAACAAACAAGAGCTTGACAAACCATCTGTCCTTTGAGCTTTAATTCCATTCACAGAAGACTGAAAAATGTTTTGGCCTGTGGACCCTCTTTCAGTGGGTAGTATTTTTGTACTGCCTGTGCATTATGAGCAACTGAAAGAGTAGGTTCGTGGGCCGAAGTGTTCCACAGTCTTCTGATGGTGAATGCTGTGTACATTATAACTTGGGATCTACACTTGGCTATTCTGAGACCATGGTTGCAATGGAAACACACACAAATGAAGCCAGCAGGCCATCTGACACTCACACTATGAAATTCTTTTTCAAACATTTTATTTTCTAGCACTGGGAGCTGATCACACAGACTAGAGATCTCACGGAGAATTTCGTGGTTCTTAGGTAGTTCTCCTGTGTGTGTGTGTATGTGAGTGTGTGTGTACGTATGTGTATGTGCGTGTATGTGTGTGTGGTGAAGTTACTGGGGGAAGAGGAAGAGCACCAGGTGTGTGTGGATGCAGGAAGCAGCAGGAGCCCATGAGCTGCCCATGGTGTGGATCATGGGCTCCTGGAATCAACCAAGGCACTCATACTCTGCTAGCTTGTGAAGCGTGGGGTACAATCTCAGTCCACTGTACCTGTCTGCACAGTCTTCAGGTAGTCCAGAACGAGTCTGACCCGCGAGTGAAGCATCTTCACTGCACCGTGCTGGGCACTCAGCTGCTCGGCAACTGCAAGCATGGACATTTCACTTTCTAACGGATGTTATGAGGAAGTGTATTGCTAGGCAATACTCACCGGCAGACGTTTGGGCTGTGCCAGTTACTGATGACCTTGCGATGTGGTCTACACCAATCCTCTCAGCCTCTTCAGTGGCAAGCGTGTAGGGGACATTCGTGAATAGGATCTTGGGCTGGAGGTTTTGTAGAGAAAGGAGGAGGGGAGAGAGAGAGGGGAAGGGAGGAGTATTGAGGGGATGGGGATGGAGGAGGAGCGGAGAACAGAGGGGAGGAGAGAACGGAGTGGGGAGAAGGAAGTGGAGTGGGGGGGGGGGGGGGTGTAAGACGGGGGAGAGAGGAGAGGAGGGAAAGAGAGACGGTGAGGGTGAGTGGTAAAATAGCAGTGCTACGAACACTACCTGTCCATCCACAATCTCTATCAATGACTCGTAGATGTTCACCGGAAGCTGCAATGTAGATGTGGGAGAGACAGATGAAGAAGCAAGTATGACAGACGTCCAGACAGTGGGGAGGATGCCGTCGCACAGGACCCACCTGGCTCGTCCTCGCAGTGGGATTCAGCTTCAGAAGAAGGCTGTTCTCATTGTCAGCACACATCTGCATGGCCAAGTCCCAGTGTCACATGACTGTCATAATTATTACTACTGACATTAGCTACAATATGGCAGAACTTGTAAAGCACAAGTCTCATTAGCCTGATGTCCAAACATGCTTGAACGCATAACAGTCGACTAACACCAAGGCATACCAACTATTATGTATGTGGTATCTGCCTGTTACACCAAGACGTCTCATCATCCACCACAGAGAAATAAAATTCAACTTGTTTGGTTCGGATTTTGGCGCCAACAAGGCACCAAATCAGGGACCCTTGTAGGAACATTCGATGAAGATGAGACGCTCAGTTCTTGATACAGGAGCTTTGTTTTGATAGTTTACTGGCTAGAATACAAGTATAGTAAACTAACGAGTGAAGACAGTGTGTTCACCTGTTCGTGGAACTTGGTGTCCTCGATGGTGGGCAAGTCCCCTATTGTGTACCAGCCGAGGAGCTCCATGTTCATAAACACCTGCTTGACTGCAGTGAAGGAGAGGGGAGAGAATTCTAAGAACGTCCGGTAGCACATCCACGTAAACCGCAAGTAGGTTGAGGGTTCCGGACATGGGCAGCTGCAGGCACAATCAGTACTGCCGGCAGTAATCATTCTTGTTCTTCTGAGGCTGAACGGGTGGCATTAACCCTTTAACCACCGAATTCTTCCCACCAAGACAACACATTTTCATGCATTCAGCGCACACCACTTTCGTAGGTACTCCTCTCCCACAGCGGCCAAACTTGGTGGGGCCCGCACACATGGAGAGATCCCTCTGGCAATACCATTAATGATATTCATGACCCCCCACAAGCCCAGCAATCGGAGGTCAAAGATGGATGTCAGCCGGATTTTCGCCCAGCATTTCCTTAAACTTGGGCCAGATCTGACTGATGGCACACCTTACACTACCAATTTGCATGTTTTCTTGAGGCCCTGGTTGGGGTCTATGAATATCAATAAAATCAAAATCCTCGGGTCAATGAATATCAAAAAAACGCCCACAACATGCGAAGGGGGGGGGGGGGGGGGGGGGGGGGGGGTGCTGCCCCCCCCCCCCCCCCCCCCCCCCCCCCCTTTCGATACCCCCCCACTTCTACGTTTAGTGGGGGATGCGCGCCAAAATCTGACCAACTTTACGAGTTCGTTCCTCAAAGTCGTCCCTAGGCCCTCTGAAGCCTTTTTGGTCTCTTTTTGGACTGATGAGAAGCCCTACAAGTGCATAGGGTCTAAATGACATCTATAGACGTCAATGGGGCTTAATTAACCTTAACAAGCTCTTCAAAGGCAGTAAGGCTAGGTGAACCTGTGATTTTGCTTAATATCGTTTCCGAATTCAGAAGTTTTCGGTTAAGCCACACCCTTTTATTTCTGCACAACACGGGATCACAACCCAGTTGCAACCATAAGTATGGTGTCCAATGGAGCACCACCACCACTTATGCATGCATGCATAGCACAGGACTAAAACATAATGTAACTGGAGTGGCTGCATTGATGCGCAATGCCGCAACAAAACCACGTGACCAAGTACTTCCGCATGGCAAAAGAACAATGGCAGCTGAACGGAAAGTACTAGCTCACTTGTACTCGAAGTTGCGTAGCTGCTCGATCTAATTGGCATGGTAACCACGCTACAGCGACAGTTGACACAGTAGTACTGCTTCGTAAGTTCCGAGCTGCTTGCGTTTCTAAGATCACTGTAGAAATTACTACTTTCTTGCCATGCAGTCTTATGAGAGTTCTATATATAACCACCTGCCAATGATCAACCTAGACAATTATCTTGCAGCACAGCCAGAACGAACACGTACACTGTGCCTCCTTGGCTGTGAAGTATTCCTTGTCCAGCACTGCATGACCTTCCACACTGTTCACCACCAGTTCAAATGAATTGCACACATCCACACTCCTGCCCTTCTGCATCCCCAGCAGTGCACCATACACTGTGTGCATGTGTACGTACATTGTTGAGAGGAACATTTATGACCAAGCCAGATTGACTATGTGCAGTAGTATTACAAGGGATTGTATCAGTGAAGTGCATATGGTTTGCACACACGGAGATCCTCGCAAAGAACAGTCGCTTTGGACTGGTGCGCACCAATTAGACTAACTCACCTGTGGATGTGGGCGACTGTGAACCCTCCTCCTGCACTCTGACGCGGGTAAAGTGGTCCGAGACGTTCATGATGACGAGGGGGTGCAGTGATACACTTACACTGCCCGCCAGAACGGTTAGAACCGAGCTAGTTGCTTTCTGCTGATCAACTTCCATAGTCAACGTCGTCTGATTAGATAAACACGGGTCCGGGGGACCAAATCCTTCATCATTTTTGGTCCCCGGGCCCCGGACATACCGGTAAAATCTTTTTTGACATCAAAGCAAAAAAAATTATTAAAAATTTCACTTCATATTTGAGTTCAAGGCTGTGTATCTGACGTTGTTGGTTGTGTATCTTTCGTCGCTGGCTGTGTATCTGATGTTGCTGGCTGTGTATCTGCCGTCGCTGGCTGTGTATCTGCCGTCGCTGGCTGTGTATCTGCATTCGCTGGCTGTGTATCTGCCGTCGCTGGCTGTGTATCTGCATTCGCTGGCTGTGTATTTGATGTCACTGGCAGTGTATCTGCAGTTGCTGGCAGTGTATTTGACATTGCTGGCAGTGTATCTGCAGTCGCTGGCTGTTCCTCCTGCATGACTTGGGTGTCTGGGGGTGGGGGTAAATCTCTGCTGCTCTTCTTTTTTCGCCTGTGCCTCTCATGGCGATCACCTTCACTGTCAGACTAAAACCAAAAACAACACAATTCAACTCCCCTTTAATTAACTCATTACTGCATTTGGGGGGGGGGGGGGGGGAGGGGGTCTTTAAACATACGAACGGCCAAATTTGTGATTAAATTTGCGATTCTAACCTCACTCATTCGTATTCGACCAAGGCAATGCTAGTGGAAAACAGGTCCATTTTACACTGAGAAATGGCCCACCCAGCTCTAACCAAAGGCTTTTCACAGCCACGCTCAAACACGGACATGCTGTTTTTACCCTTTGGGTGAACCCTCTGTCTCACCCTTTCTGCTCACACAGAAACCATGAAGCTGATAGTCCAATGCATATAGGCATCCTTGGTGATTAAAGGGCTAAGAGTCACTCATTTCCTTACATGGTCAGAGTCACTGTCCGTTGAAGAATCTGAATATCTGTAGTGACGCTTTCGCTTCTTCTTCTTGCGCCCCCTTTTTCGTCTCTGCAAAAGTAAATGACATAGGGTCCCTATCAATTCATCCTGACCGCACAACGGAAGAAGAGCACAATCATGGTGGAAGCCAGTCCAGTGAAATGAGTGTACCTTTTCTTCTCTTTCTGAGTCACTGTCAGAGGAAGAGTGGGAGAAGGGAGAGCGAGACTTGGACAGTGGAAGGAGAGAGAGGATCAATCATACAACTGCCAAACAAAACGCATCCTGATTGCTGATTGGGGGTATCATCTCCCTCACCCTACTCCGACTGTGTTCTCTTCTTCGCTTTTTGGACCTCTTTTTCTGCATCAAGAAAGGGGACAGCAGAAAGCCGTGGACTGGCTGGCAGAAACAACAGTGCAACAACAGTGAGATGGCACATGTCATAGTGCGGTTGTATAAATCTGATTGCAGGAGTAATACAACATAATTCACCTGCTTCAATCCCAGATCCAGCCATTTACAGAGCAGTGGTTCTACCCTCACAAGTGGACACAAACTTGAGCCAATCTAGCTACACCGCACTGAACCAACCCACCTCTTTCTTTCTCTTCTTCTTTCTTTCCTTGCTGCTACCACGGCTACTAGCACTAGACCCTCCTCCTCCCAAGAGCCGCTCTCTATTCTTCTTGAGCTCCTTCCTGTAGCGCTTGCACACAAACAAACAATCAGTTACATGAACACAAATGAGGTCATGTTAAAAGTGCCTGGTTTAGAACAGAACTACATCCACAAAGTGATGTGGTATGAGGGTCTGGGAACGAGACTAGTGATGTGGGCACTGGATAGGAGCACGTTGCACTAGTTTAGCTTACATCATTCAGTTGTTCCTCCCAAGCAGCCAGAGTGTCTGAACCACTTTTCTTCTGCGAGGAAGCAATGATTCCTTTCGCCTCTTCCCTGTGTCAAAAACAAAATGGATGGTCTTATGCATGTAGTACATTCACAGGACATTCCCACCCCCAGTAGTCTCGTGCCCAGCCGGAAATCTACGCGGAATGTCCGTCTGGTGACTTTCAGCAACATTCTCGGTCTTCATTTAATATTCATAGCTCAGTTAACCACCTGAAACCGGACAGAACAGGAAGTCCTACGCGTAAATAATATACGTAATTGCAAGAGGAATTTGTTTCTAAACTTCTCGCTCCTAATAAAGACAAAATTGAATTCTCAATGATTTCATTGGCAGTCTGAAGTTCCTGCCTAAAAGTTAACAAAGACCGAGGTTTCTGCACAAAGTCGCCAGACCCTCTTTCCCGCGAGGGGTGGGGTCTGGGCATGAGACTACACCCCAGTGGCATGGATTTCTCTGTTAATGAAAAGCTGAGAGCTGCAGAACTGTACCACCACCAATCATGGTTATGGCTGCTAGGACTGCTAGGAGGCTCCTGGATGCAAAATCTACCATGACCATGTTACGTTTTGTAGTACACAGAGTGATACAGAAAACCACAGGTTTGTGACTCTGGTCACAGCACAATGCTTGTATCGGAGTGACCACACGTACCCTAGGTTGCAGAACGGCAGTCAGTCTACCCTACCACAGCAAGGAATACAGTCGACATTCAACAACTTCTTCCTTCTGCATCATTTCTCCCATGTGCATAGTGATCTCACAACACTAGCCTCTAGCTATGGGTCTAACAAAACACGACCACAGTGTGCATTAATTGGAGTGTGGCTCACAGAGAGGGCCTGTCTCTGCCGAGGTAGTCCCTAATGGTGGGTCCACTGGTGGTAGCTTGACCACGAGAACGTGCCATCGCAATGGGGTTCATGAAAGCCTGTTAGAAACAAGAAAAAAGACCTGTTCTATGAAATCAACACGTTTATAAAAACATGATACGCGAGACTCTCCCAGGTTACTTACCACCCTCTTGTCTCTCTTCCCCATCTTTGATGCTGAACGAGAAGGTGTCACTGTTCGAATTCGTCATGTACACTACCATGCAGTCGTTCCCGAGTCCCAGGCCCGTCTCCCGCTCGATTTTTAGCCGCATATGTGACCTTTGAACCCACCTTTAGATGAGGTCATGTGATGTGGTTGCTTAGGCCCCGCCCACAAAGTACAAGGAAATTGTTTGATGTTTGTAACATGGATCATACAGCTGCTCTGGTTTTGGCCATTGCCTTTGTCGCTCTTCCAGTCGCACAAGGCTTGGAGATCGAGGTAAGGAATTTCTACAAAAGGGCCCCACAAGCCAGTTTACCAGTCGCGTCTGTGCCGGGAGGGGGGGTCTGTTTAGAAAGCACAAATTATCTGATAAACAAGTACACGGATAAGACACACCGAAAAATATTTAATATGCCCCTAGGTCACGATGTTTCAACTATGAGCTGAAAGAAGGGAGGCAAGGTCATATGGAAAATATTCTATTTGCCCATAGCTTTGTCTTATACTAACACGCTGTAAATAAGGAAATTTATGTTTCTTCAGACGACATCACCTGTGACCAAAGAAGCATAAATTGTCTCATATTAGTCTGCGCCATTACCGGTAGTGTGATTGTCATGTGTAGACTGCTGTGAATAAGATGCAACATTGTTGAAGAGGCACTGTTACTTGAGTCTAAACATTTTTTTGATTACTTTCGCAGGTCTTTCAAGATGGCGCAAGCATTATGTCATGGTCGGATCCCAATGCAGCTTTTGAGGACCGGTCTTTTGAAATCGAGTCCAAACCTATTATTGTGAGTGGAAGGGCATGGTGTCGCAGTGAACTTCATGACTGTGCCCCTTCTTTTATCCCCTCTGCACCCAGGGCCAGCTGGTGTACGCCAACCCCCGCAATGCATGCAAGCCTGTTACTCCTCCTGAGAACGCAACTGGAAACTTGTTTGCGTTTATTGATGAGTACTACACATGCCCCAACGTTGTTGTGAGTAGAGGACTATTAACATTTGTCTTACTGAATGTTCACCTCCTCTCCTTCCATCCCTCCCCCTCCTCTCTCTCCCTCCCTCTCCTCTCCCTCTCCCCTTTTCCCTCCCACTCCCTTCCTTCCACCTCCTCTCTCTCTCTCCCCTTTCCTTCCTTCCCTCTCCCTCTTCTCCCCTCTCCTCCTCTTGCCTCCCTCTTCCCCCTCCACTGCTCATAATAGGATATGAACTTGAACATGAAGGGGTATGCCATAATGATCGCTCGGACCTCATTCACTGATGCCAAGCTCGAGCCTAATGCATACTTACCACAGGCTCTCATTGTGGACACGGCAAGTGTAGCCTCGTCCCATGCTCTCTCTAGCCTCGTTCCCAGGCCCCTGTCCAGCTTTTTGTCACTCGCAGTACTTAACCTTACTGCAAGTGACGCAAAGCTGGGAGGGGCTTTGGAACGAGGCTAGGCTCTCTCCTAATTTTGATGAGAGAGCCTGGGACTGGACTATGGCAAGTGCATCATCTTCACTTGTTTGTGCTAAGTGTAAAGGAAATTTGCTATGGCTGCATGAACTTGCCCAATTTGTGGGATTTCTCATACGAGAAGTTCCTGCTTCCTGGATACCTGTGCACAATGCCCCATGTGATTAAACTATCAATGTTTCAAAAAGGAGAATCCCCCCTCCCCCTCCCCCTCTTCACCTGAAGAATTAAGAAAAATGATGATGTCACCATAGTGAACAAAGTAACCCAGCACACGTGTCCAGGTGCTGACTGTCCTATGATTCTGTTCACTTATAATTACGAGTATTTTGAGTGTTTTTGGACTCGGATATTGACGTTTGAAACATCGTGACAACCCACCTGTTTAGTTTACCACTCGTACACGAACGCACACACACTCTCACCACTCATACACAGGACTTTGGAGACTACTTGCGGCAGCATGCAATTGTGGGTGTGTCCCCCAAGTAAGCTATCAGCAAAATTGGCCATGTGACTATAACTCCTGGACCAGTGTTGTGGGTCACAATAGCTTTGGTCATGTGACTATTATGTACTCCAGTGTTGTTGTAACTCTAGTGTGAGTGGGTCACATGGCTGCCCCAACCACTACAGCGTTGGTCATGTGACTATAACTCCAGTGTTGTGGTAACCCTAAACTCTGACCTAACTCCAGTGTGAGTGGGTCACATGGCTGCCACAACCACAACAGCTTGTCTGGTTTACTCTAGTTCCTTTGTGCAAGAAACAACTCAAAGGGTTTGTTACTCCTCTGTCTCCAGTGCCAGCTCTGTGAGGCTGAGGGTGTATGACGATGCTTACTCCAGACTGGAGAAGCTCTTCATTGTGTTCGGAGCTATCCTCCTGGCCGCTGTGGTGCTGTCGGTGGCTGTGTTCTGCTTCTCTCTCTGTGTACGTTGGACCACACACACCAACGCAATGTACTCACGCATGCACACACGTATACATCACACACACATGCAGACACGCATACACACACACCACTCACACACACACACACGCACACCCAATGCACATACCACACGCGCACGCACACATCACACACGCATACACGCACCACACACACGCACACCCAATGCACATACACACACGCGCACGCACACATCACACACGCATACACGCACCACACACACATACACACGTAATTACACACATACTTTCGGTTGGATTGGGCGCATTCACACTCCTTCCCAAGATAAGATACACACACAGCCACCATGATACTGACAGGAGTCGCATTACTAGCCTCGTCCCCAGGCCTCCGCCCTGATTTATCTCGCATCCATGGACAAATTTTTCTCCACGACTATGAGATTAAATCTGGGCAGAGGCCTGGGGATGATGCCCGTTGCTTGGTAGTTCCAGTCATAAGTATGTTACCGTGGCACATTCATTTTGTAGTGTCGCATATGCGTCTTCAAGTGGCGAACCCGAGGGCTGTCGAGGTGGCGTGTGCACCAGCTGCCAAAGAGGAAGTACCGCCGTGATAGAGAAGAGTGTGAGACGTGCTCCATTTGCTTGGAGGACTTCAAGGAGGGGGAAACAATTAGAGTGCTCCCCTGCGACCATGGTGAGAACTAACTACTGTCTTCCTAGTAATGCACACACATACACACACACACACACACACACACAATCATATACTCACACACACCCCATGTACCTACACGCATCCTTGCATACCTCCCTCCCCTCATGTACCTACACATACACACACTAGTATTCCACCCCTCATGTGTAGACGAGTGGCTACAAAAGTGGAATCGTTGCTGCCCACTTTGCAAGTCGGCCATTAAGAGGAGAACCCGCCATCCCGCAGGCCAGGAGGAGTCTCGCCTCCTATCAGATGAGGACCTTCAGAATGAGCGGGAGGAGGAGACCTACGGGGCTACTGGACACAGCGACCCTATTGCAGAGACCAACAGTGAGTCCCTGAGTATCACGCACGGTGACAGTGATCATGAAGCGAGGAATCCCCTGTCCATAAGTACTGTGGCTACAGTTGAAATCAGCTCTGAGGCGCCACCCATCGCTGAGTCTGGTATGCCAGATAGGGAGGACCCAGCACCCACTAATATTCCAGAGGAGGCCACCCGCGTTGTCTGTGTATGAGCGCCACAGTGTGTTGGGGTAGAAGTGTGCTCGTATCATATTGTACGTCTATGTCGTTTTGATCAAATCATGATTTTGTCTTGATGTAATATTTTGCTCTGCATATCCAAACTGTAATCGCTTCCTTACTATCCGAATATCTCACATGCATATGCACCGTCATTGTCTTATCGATATTAAATGTGTTCAAGTTTTCCAGTAGCTTGTCTTGATAAAATTATAGTCACATCTTTCACTGACTTGCTGTAGATAGATCCAAGGGAGAACTCCTATAGCCTCATTCCCAGGCCCCGCCCAGCTTTTCGTCACTTGTTTCATGTAAGCCCAGCTCCTTCCCCCCCCCAAGTGGATTGAACCATGGATAATAGAGCACAGGGAGTTGGATAGGAAACGCCATTCCAAGTGGGTTACCATTGACTTTTATCCCCAGTTCTATGTCATTAGATGTAGTTGGATTCTCTAGACATGTGTTAGTAATTCACTTTTAACAGCTTTAAGAAGTGAAAATCGGTTCATTTGATAGCTCCAACAATAACCCCTCTAACTTGCCTTAGATTAAAGCTAGAAACTTCATACTTTGACACCACATCCTTAAGTCCTTGCACTAGGGCCAGGTATGCTTAAAATGCTTAAAATCCTTTAATTAAGGGAGATATCATGAGGCGGCACATCAATGGGGTAACCCGCTTTGCTTCAAAGGGTCTTGTACTTAAGCTATGTAGTGTTTCCTATCCACCTCCCTGTGCTCTATTATCCATGATTGAACGCTAGCATGCATGCATGGTTTAAACTTGTTACGTTGATGCTATAATGTCACACTAAGTTGGCACTTTGAGTAAACGGGAATTGTACACCTACAGCAGCCTCACTGGCTTAGGTCCAGGGAAGGAGACAAGAGAATCTTTGCTACTACAGGTAAACAAAACAGAGCAAGGAATAGGCCCTTGCAGCAAAATTATAACTAATAACCCTTGTCCTGAGATCACACATGTAATTTTGTTAACCTTGTTCCCAGCCCACATTCCCACGCCCTACCTTTCTCAGGCCTGGGAACAAGGCTATCTTTCAGCATACCACTGGTCTTGCAGGCCAGGCTCACACACACACACACACACACACAGGAGTGTGATAGTCAGGTCTGGAAGACTATAACGTTCTGCTGATATATACCTCATTCCCAGGCCACGTGAGCGACCTGGGAATGAGGCTATGTGAACGAATGGAGTCCACTGCAAGGAATCAAAGGATGTAGGGGAGGGCGCGTTAGACCAGTGCTCTCATGTGTCCTTGAGGAGAAAACAGCTGGAAGTGCTTCATCATGATTTCAAAGTCCCGATAGCTCACTCTCCCATCACCATTGCTATCCACTTCTGCAAAAAACAATTCAATTAGGGCATCTTGAAAGTGGGGCGATACCTGTTTAAATGCTTGCTTGCAGTTTTGCAGTGAGATAAATCCCTGACAACAAACATCTAAGGACAGGAACATCTGTCGTATGAGTTCGTTTGTGTCCTGCTGTTTCAATCTCCTGAGCATGAGCATCACAAAGGAAGCCTTATCCAAACCCAGCTGGGGCCGCCCCGGCTCAGTTGGCAACAGGTGGCTGTTCAAGGGTTTGAAGACTGCTCCTATCTCATACTTTGATGGCTTATAGCCAAGAAGGGATACCACGGCTACTTTGTAGTCCTCAGCAGTCAGGAAACCTTTCTGTTCCTCGTCTGCATCCTGAAAAGCCTTCTCACAGTCCCTTCGCAAGGCTTCTTCTTTTAGTAGATCCCCCATACTTCATCCAGGACATCCTTTCACGGGTACGTCTGCAAATTTTGTCGACTGCGCATGCGTAGAGATTGCGCAATTCCGTGGTGTGCATGCCTTGTGTCTTCCTATATTTCTGAAATCGAACATGGCTCAGTATAGCGATGGAGCAGCAGGGTAGGTTGATCTCTCTCGACGGTTGTCTTCTCAGCATGTGATAAGCCAATCCTGTTATGTTGTCCCGAGCAATTTATGTTGTCCTCGGGTTGCAAGAACCATGCCTTGGGCTTGTAAGCCATTAGTGTGTGTTCAATTGGTTTGAAGTGAGGGAATGGTACTAGTGATGATGATGTGTGTGTGTGTTCTGCAGGGATTGGAATGCCCCTTCTGATCAGGGACCCCCTGGAACAGACTCAACGGACCCCGGTGCAGATATTGAGGTTGGCATTTGGTACTGTAAAGTGTTCCCTTAATATAGTATGTGTCCGCGGCATGTGGAACCTGTAATATCCACATGTTGGCCAAGTCTCACATTTGTGCACAAGACGGGATATGAAGTTCGTTCGTTGTGGCTCAGAATCGATATATTTGCTGGCACGGATTTGCTGCAATTCCACAGTGCTGCGAGTGTACATTTATGTTACTGTAATGCTCCTAGTATGTGTTCAGCTAAATGAGCACTTGTAAGTTCTAGCAGCTCTCAGCAGTGAATATCCATGACGATTTATTTTCGGCCAGTAATGGTGCCGTTTGGTGTAATACCTCCCGAGATGTACCAAGAGTATGTCAGCTGTAAGTCTCCAACTGATCACTGGAATTGAGCACAGCTTCAGTAATGCCGTTAATAAGCTACCTGCTGTTGCATCACTGTTAGCAATGAATCAAACAGCTCTTCAGTTGCTTCTATCTTTCTCTCTCCCTCCTCCCCCCCCCCCCCCCCCCCCCCCTCCCTTCACTTCCTTTCCTTCTCTCCCTTCACAAATAATCCATCTAGTCCAACTGGGACCAGATTGTAGACACATTTGATGACATGAACTTGAGAGAAGACCTACTGAGAGGAATCTATGCCTATGGGTAAACGAATCACTTACTACTGGAATAAATAGGAACTGTGCTAATGTGTTCGTTGGTGTCCTTTCTGCCACTTGCTCAATTATTCCTGGAGAATATGAATACCTTCCTTTCTGCCACTTGCTTATTCCAGGAGTACATGAATACGTTTTCCCTCCCCTGCTCCCTCCCTTCCCTGTTCCTCCCCTGCTCTCTCCCCTCCCCTGTCCCCCCCCCCCCCCCCCCCCTCGTGGTCATTCCTTCCCCTATTTCCCTTCCCAACCCCCTTCCTTTCTTCCCTCCCCTCCTTCCCTCTCCTCCCCTTCGCTGCTCCCTCCCCTACCCTGCTCCCTCCCTCCCCTTTTCCTCCCTTCCCTCCTCCCTCCTCCAGATTTGAAAAGCCCTCTGCTATTCAACAGCGTGCTATCATGCCGTGCATCAAAGGTATGTATAAAAACACATATCATATTTCCGTGATCAAACGCCGCACTCGATTAGTGGCCGCCCTTGAATAATAGCCGCACCTCCGGAAGGGATGAACGAAATAAACACCGCCCTTGTTTAGTAGCCGCGGCTAGTATTCGAACAGTCGGCGATCAATCGAAGCGTTTTGTCTAGCCCTCGAGGACTGTGACTGTTTCGCTGTGAGCGTGAAGAGAAGAACTGATTGTTGGTCATATTCCCCGAGAGCTGTCTAAGCGTTTGGCGTTTCCTGAGCTTGAGGCACGGGGAGCGAGCGACGTGTGACCGGCGAAATCTTTCATGGCAATAATGGCTTTAGCGTTTCCTACCGTTTTGTCGGGATGATTATGACAGTACCGCACGGCCCAGGGCCGAAACAAAACTTCTTCTTCGTGCATACACGGTGCTCCAATCCGTTTCCTCGCTTCCTTGTTTATGCTGGGTTTAATAAACGCCGCCTTCGATTAGTGGCTGCCCTCGAATAGTAGCCGCAGTAAATTGTGTGATGAAAGAAATAGTGATCGCGGAAATACGGTACATGTATGATGTCATATTGTTTATTAGTGAGTATGTCCCTACCTCACTTCTCCCTCCCACTCTCCACACACACACACACTGTCACACACACACACACTGTCACACACACACACACTGTCACACACACTGTCACACACACACACACACACACACACACACACTGTCACACACACACACACACACTGTCACACACACACACACACATGCAAACGCGCACGTACGCATGTATCTACACTCCCACACAGGATATGATGTGATAGCCCAGGCACAGTCTGGCACAGGGAAGACGGCAACCTTTGCCATCTCCATTCTGGAGCTGGTGGATATCTCAAAGCTAAGCTGCCAGGCACTTGTACTGGCTCCAACCAGAGAACTTGCCCAGCAGATACAAAAGGTATTGGCACTAATCAGTGTTAGGTGTGGCCAACTCCCTCCCTCTCATCACCCCTCCCATCACTGTCATTCCTCCCCTCAACTCCGTTCCTCCCCTCACCTCCACTCCTTCCCTTCACCTCCCCTCACCTTCCTTCCCTCCCCTCCACTACTTTTCCTCACCTCCGTTCCTCATCCTCTCGAGGGCCAGACATTCGCGGTGTGTGGGGTGGGGGAAAAGAACGTCTGGTCACTATAGACAGGTTTCCGTGACACAGAGGAATTAAAAGCGTGACGTCATATCAAATGTCACGAGGAAGAACACACCTACTGCAACGTTGGTGATCCGCAAGAAATGGTTGTATGTTGTGCCATTAGCTTACGACTGTCAAGGACATTTAGCTCACAAATCTGTTCTTGTTCTTGCTTGAATCGGTACAGTTCATATGACCAATACGGAAGGTAAATGTACGTTCTCCAATCTGATTGGTGTCGCCAACATTCCAGTGATGTTCACAAAAACCTGTCTATAGTGACCAGGTGTTCTTTTTCCTTCCCCGCGTGCGCCACGAACGTCTGACCCGCGAGACTACCTCATCCCCTCACCCCTGTTCCTCCTCTTACCTCACCCTCATCTCCATCCCTCCCTGACCTTCCTCTCTTCACCTTCCTAACTTCCTTCCTTCCTAATCTCCCTCTCCTCGCCTTCCTAACTTCTCTTCCTCCCCGCACCCTCCTTCCCTCCCCTAACCTCCCTTCCTCCCCTCACCTTCCTAACCTTCCTCCCTCCCCTCACCTTCCTAACCTCCATTCCTCACCTTCCTACCCTCCCTTCCTCCCCGCACCCTCCTAACCTCCCTTCCTCCCCTCGCCTTCCTAACCTTCCTTCCTCCCCTCGCCTTCCTAACCTCCTTTCCTCCCCTCGCCTTCCTAACCTCCCTTCCTCCCCTCACCTTCCTAACCTCCCTTCCACTAGCCTCGTTCCCAGGCCTTCCACACCTCCAGCTTTTGATCGCTTCCAGTATGCAAAAACGGAGGGGGAAGGCCTGGGGAATCTTCTCACGTGATACGCGGCATGTCCGTCATACATCGTCATGCCTCACATCAACAGTCAAAGACATGTACGAGACCGATCTTGCATTCTGCGCTAGCTGCGAAGATGGGACAAGCGCCAACTGAGAGCTACACCGAGCATATGAAGCATACCCAGGCTACAAGGCATGACTCCAAAGGGCTGCCGAGTGACAAACGTGAAAATGCCCAGCTATGACGCAATCTTCCCGTGGAGCGAAAAGACGGCACTATTTGGAGTTTCACCCCTTGTATCACAGCTATCCCTCAGCGGTTTTGCTTCGAACCTGGATATGTTTTACAGGTAGGACCTACCTCTTCTCTGAAACTTGTTTCAGTTTTCTAGCTTCTCTGTAGCTGTGGATGGGAATGTAAATAAGCCATTGCGTCTAGAATCCGTGACGTCAGCTGTGCCGCATATCACATGAGAAGATTCCCCAGGCCTTCCCCCTCCGTTTTTGCATACTGGAAGCGACCAAAAGCTGGAGGTGTGGAAGGCCTGGGAACGAGGCTACCTCCCTCCCCTCACCTTCCTAACCTTCCTTCCTCCCCTCGCCTTCCTAACCTCCTTTCCTCCCCTCGCCTTCCTAACCTCCCTTCCTCCCCTCACCTTCCTAACCTCCCTCCCTCTAGCCTCGTTCCCAGGCCTTCCACACCTCCAGCTTTTGATCGCTTCCAGTATGCAAAAACGGAGGGGGAAGGCCTGGGGAATCTTCTCACGTGATACGCGGCATGACCGTCATACATCGTCACGCCTCACATCAACAGTCAAAGACATGTACGAGACCGATCTTGCATTCTGCGCTAGCTACGAAGATGGGACAAGCGCCAACTGAGAGCTACACCGAGCATATGAAGCATACCCAGGCTACAAGGCATGACTCCAAAGGGCTGCCGAGTGACAAACGTGAAAATGCCCAGCTATGACGCAATCTTCCCGTGGAGCGAAAAGACGGCACTATTTGGAGTTTCACCCCTTGTATCACAGCTATCCCTCAGCGGTTTTGCTTCGAACCTGGATATGTTTTACAGGTAGGACCTACCTCTTCTCTGAAACTTGTTTCAGTTTTCTAGCTTCTCTGTAGCTGTGGATGGGAATGTAAATAAGCCATTGCGTCTAGAATCCGTGACGTCAGCTGTGCCGCATATCACATGAGAAGATTCCCCAGGCCTTCCCCCTCCGTTTTTGCATACTGGAAGCGACCAAAAGCTGGAGGTGTGGAAGGCCTGGGAACGAGGCTACCTCCCTCCCCTCACCTTCCTAACCTTCCTTCCTCCCCTCGCCTTCCTAACCTCCTTTCCTCCCCTCGCCTTCCTAACCTCCCTTCCTCCCCTCACCTTCCTAACCTCCCTCCCTCTAGCCTCGTTCCCAGGCCTTCCACACCTCCAGCTTTTGATCGCTTCCAGTATGCAAAAACGGAGGGGGAAGGCCTGGGGAATCTTCTCACGTGATACGCGGCATGACCGTCATACATCGTCACGCCTCACATCAACAGTCAAAGACATGTACGAGACCGATCTTGCATTCTGCGCTAGCTACGAAGATGGGACAAGCGCCAACTGAGAGCTACACCGAGCATATGAAGCATACCCAGGCTACAAGGCATGACTCCAAAGGGCTGCCGAGTGACAAACGTGAAAATGCCCAGCTATGACGCAATCTTCCCGTGGAGCGAAAAGACGGCACTATTTGGAGTTTCACCCCTTGTATCACAGCTATCCCTCAGCGGTTTTGCTTCGAACCTGGATATGTTTTACAGGTAGGACCTACCTCTTCTCTGAAACTTGTTTCAGTTTTCTAGCTTCTCTGTAGCTGTGGATGGGAATGTAAATAAGCCATTGCGTCTAGAATCCGTGACGTCAGCTGTGCCGCGTATCACGTGAGAAGATTCCCCAGGCCTTCCCCCTCCGTTTTTGCATACTGGAAGCGATCAAAAGCTGGAGGTGTGGAAGGCCTGGGAACGAGGCTACCTCCCTCCCCTCACCTTCCTAACCTTCCTTCCTCCCCTCGCCTTCCTAACCTCCCTCCCTCCCCTCACCATCCTAACCTCCCTCCCCTCACCATCCTAACCTCCCTCCCCTCACCATCCTAACCTCCCTCCCCTCACCATCCTAACCTCCCTCCCCTCGCCTTCCTAACCTTCCTCCCAGCACCTATCCTTCTTTCCTCCCCACACCTTCCTAACCTCCCTTCCTCCCCGCACCTTCCTCCCCTCACCACCCCGTCCTTCCTGACTGCAGGTGGTCATTGCCCTGGGTGACTACCTTGATGCGCAGTGCCACGCCTGTATTGGAGGTACCAGTGTGAGGTCAGACATTGCCAAGCTGGAGATGGGGCAACACATTGTTGTTGGGACCCCAGGGAGGGTCCACGACATGATCCAGAGGAAGGCCCTTGGTATGTGCGCCTTGGTCTACTGTGCCTCCAGTATGACGAGATCCTTCAGGCTATTGTTCCTTGATCCCCCCCCTCCCTCCCCCCCCTCCTCCCCCCTATCCTGCACACATGCAAACTCTTATTCACATGCACATGCCCAACCACACACACCCACACCCACACACTTAGATACAAGGCATATAAAGATGTTTGTTCTGGACGAGGCAGATGAGATGCTATCGAGAGGGTTCAAGGACCAGATCTATGATGTATTCAGGAAGCTGCCTTCCACCATCCAGGTGAGGAGCTCTCCTCTGTGCACACACACGCACGCACACACACACACACGCACGCACACACTCAGGGCTTATGATAACAGCCTGTCACAGGACAAAATCCGGTCAATTTTGTCTAATGTCCGAACAAAATGACCAATTTCCGGTCAAATTTTAATGTATTTTTTTAACATTTAACATTTTGTCCGGACAACTTTCATTTGTTATCATAAGCCCTGTCACACACACGCACACACGCACACACACACGCACACACACACACACACACGCACACACACACACACACACACACACACACACACACACACACACACACACACCTGTACACATGCATACACACACACATGCATACACACATGGACATACACACACACACACACACACACACACACACAACACACGTGCTCCCTCACAGGTGATTCTTCTGTCGGCAACAATGCCAGTGGACGTGCTGGAGGTGACAAAGCGGTTCATGAGGGAACCTGTCCGCATCCTGGTCAAAAAGGAGGAGCTGACGCTGGAGGGCATCCGGCAGTTCTACATCCAAGTGGAGAAGGAGGTTCGTATCATGTATATTCAGGGTTGAGACCGATGGAGGAGAATGGACTGCACACAATCCTGGCTAGCAGGGTGTGGCAGGCATCAAGGTCTGGAAGACCTTGCAGTTCCCACCAGAGAGGAGCCACCTGGTGGTGTACTGGCCCGGGCTGTTTGCAGGGAGAACGAGGGGATCTTATGCTTTCGTGAGAGCGGTTAACTCTTTAGTACTGACAAACGGTTTTAAATGTAACTGTGTGAGTGTGGTTGGTTTGGCTTGTTGTGGATAGCTGTTGATCAAAAGTGAAGAAAGCGGTGCTCTCCCTCTGTCCTGCCACTAGGAGTGGAAGCTGGATACATTGTGTGACCTGTACGAGACGTTGACGATCACGCAGGCAGTGATCTTTGTCAACACACGGCGAAAGGTAGACTGGCTCACAGAGAAGATGCACTCCAGAGACTTCACTGTGTCAGCCATGGTGAGAAGCCACTGCATTTCAGATCCTTACATGGCATGACTATTGTTCTCTCTGCACATTTGTGTAGCATGGCGACATGGAACAGAAAGACCGTGACATTATCATGAGAGAGTTTCGGTCCGGATCATCTCGAGTTCTCATCACCACTGACCTATTGGTAGGTGACACCTGCTCCTTCCTGCTCCTCCCCCCCCCCCCCCCCCCCCCCCTTCCTCCCCTCACCTCCCTGTCACCCCCATCCCTCCTATGTCTGTTTTGTTGAAGGCCAGAGAATCTTCCTGAATTGTTAAGGCTTAAGATAATTGGGGTGAGCCTGAGCGAGCCCCACACTAGTGTGACTTCATTGTGCTGTGCGTGTGTATGTTTGCTTGCTTGGATCTTGCAAATACCGTAAAAAATTTTAATCAGTGAATTCACTTGCATGTGCGCTATCATATTCAAATTCAACAAACTCTAACGCACGCAAGGAATCGTGAACCGTCTAGCTACCTGTTTGACCATGGTTCAACGGACGATAACGACAACAAAGACGGAGAGGCCACTCATGGACATTGGCTAGAGCACCATGAACATTCTGCCTCCTCGGTGGTGACACGGAGACTGCAGCTCAGAGTCGTGGACCTACCGCCATGGCCGGTGATGTTGGTGCTAGACTGCTTCAACGCTAACCTGACTCACAGTTGCTGTGATGTGCACAAGTGTATGTTTAGTGCCATGATCATAATTGACAGTCATGTGAATGTAACTGCTCCTTGCATGTCCTGCGGCACACGCATGCACTTCGCTCAGGCTCGCCCTCCAATGTCCTACATTCCACTAGTCTATTCCTGTTCCATTCGTAGTAGTCATGAGCACATAATTATATGGAGCCCTCATTAACTAAGGAACGTACATTTCACTGCAGCCGTCATTGGCTCACATCTCAAGGCAACACTCACTGTGCATGTGCGTGTGCATGCAGGGACATTCCCTGCCGTAACTGGTAGTGGTTGATTCTGCATTCTCTCTCCAGGCGCGAGGGATTGACGTGCAGCAGGTGTCCTTGGTGATCAACTATGATCTTCCAGCCAATAGGGAAAATTACATTCATAGGTGGGAAATGTAGACCATATTCCATTGACGTCATTGCCGTATATCTACACTCTATACGTATTCTTCCGTGGTACGAGTGCCGAAAAGACGACGTGCTCTAGTGTGATTGCAGACATGTAGATAGCAAGAAAAAGTTGGCTACCAACAATTGTTAATAAGAATCCCGGTTGTGTTTGCCGCTCAGAATGGCTGCCTGCATCACATTTACTAGGAATATGCATATGCACAGAGAATGGCTCGCGCACAAGAGCATAATTGGTAGGCGTGGCCACTACAGTGACATTAATGGGCTCTCAATGATGTGAAATTCTATTCTTGGTTGTCGAAGGGTTAATGTTACAATATACTTGTGATTGAGTCATGTAACAATGGGCTTGGACGTTTGACAACAACATTTCAATCACTGTTTACCAATCTTCAGGCAAGTGGTGTATATAGCAAAGCAATTGTCAACATCCTGCCAAACATGACTGCCTGTTAGTGTACTTAGGAGTTGCTTTTGTTCTCCTTCATCTGTCCCTGGGTCTCGGTAGCTTCACTGCCTGCGATTAGTGTTAGGAGTTACTTTGTTCTGCTTCGGGGTCTCAGAAGCTTACACTGTAGTAACTAGCCTTGTTCCCAGGCCCACGCTGTTTTCGGTTGCACAGAGAACGCAGAGGGCTTGGTGTCTTTCCTTGCATGTGTGATGTCAAGGGTAGAAAGGACTTAATCAAACGGGGGCTCAGAACAGCAAGGAGAGTGAAGGTACCAGGTAACATAACACACGTATCTAGCTAGTGGGGGCAACGTCATACACAACAAGCGTTGAACTCGTAGTTGGTTGAACAATATGCAAAGCTTCACTTTTCATTAAAACTGCCATTTGTCAATTACGTCATGCTCACATGAGGAAACATCTCCCCACTTTTATGTACTGCAAGTGATGAAAAGCTGAGTGGGGGCCTGGGAATGGGGCTAGCAGTTCACAAAATGAAATTCGGCAAGGGAGATCTGGTCACATGCGAGCACTGTAGCCACACATTACTTATAGGCACACACTTGCTGTTAGGCGCAGGTTCGACTATCGTCCCAGCTAAGCACCCAGTGTTTTCAATGTGCATCTCATTTATAGGCACATATTTCCTTCCTGTGGAGATATAGGTGCATGCATCTAATAACGAGCAACTACGGTATTATTTTGGGTTCCAGATCCCCGCAGTGTTTCACACTCTTAGTATTTCCATCTGTGACTGTAGCATCTGTAGACATTCAAGAGTGCATTTTCTGTGACTAAAAATAAAAACTAGCTCGTTTTGCATTTCTATTACACCTGATGAAGACCCAGTAGGGTCGAAAAAATAGTATTGAACTGTTTACATCTGCGGACCAATCCATGTGACTGTACATGTACTTGTGTTCTGCAGGATCGGCCGTGGTGGTCGGTTTGGTAGAAAGGGAGTGGCCATCAACTTCTTAACACGCGATGATGAACGCATGCTAAAGGACATAGAAGTCTTCTACAATACTCAAGTCGAGGAGATGCCCATGAATGTAGCTGATCTGATCTGAGGCCTTGCAATCCACACCACGCCACGCGAGAGTTTGCTTGTGTGGTGCTAATACCATACCACTGTACTTGCAAGAGACGGTGCTCTTAGGGAATATTTTATTTGGTGTTATCTCCTTTGTATTTAAATTATTGTTGCTAATGTACATGTACAATACCCCTGTGAAAATTGTAGTAATTCACATGCATCAAGATAATACCGTAGGTAGTATACAGAAAATTTTTGAAATGACATTAACTTTGGTCACGAATCCTTCATTATGTACTGCTAATCTATAAGCAATAATGTCGACGCATTATGATTATGTCACGGTCACACCGTGCGCGCGCGCGAAGAACGCACTAGAGCAACTCCACTTAGACTTCTTATCTAAATTTAAAAATCTGTATGTCTGATTTGTACATTTATATCGTGCTCACTTGGGCTTCATCGATCAACTTTGAACTTGAACTTGCATGGCGCGGCGCGCGCGATTTCGCGGCTCGATCGAACGGCGCCGATGCCATGGGTATTTATAAGGCAACAGTGCAAGTGCTGCCCAGTGCATATTGCTCAAACATCTCGAGTGCAGCGATGAACACGGCTTCGTACTTAATCCAAGAGCTGCTGGGTCTGTCGCAGAACAGCACCCAACCCGAGGCCCCCCTCACTCCTAAACAGGTTAAAAATGACGACCATGGAGAGCAGGGTGGAGCTACCACAGGTGGGCACCACCAGCGAAAGAGACGTCGGCAAGATGCCGACTCAGTGGGAGAAGAGATCGCAGAGTCAGAAGGTACCTGAGCTGCTAGAACATGCGTCGCCGCACACAAATGCTTGAATGGTTTCGCCAGTGTCTTCAATATAGCTAGCTCTGAGCCCCTAGCTATGGTTTCGCACCTTCCTCCTATTTAATACGTGCGATATATCTTTCCCCTTCCCAGTCTCAGGTGAAACTCAGCAAGGAGCGACGGGAGCACCCTCTGCCACCTCGAGCCCGAGCAGTCCAAAAGCCACCAAGCGCCTTCGCACAGCGTTTAAGAGTTCGCAGCTGCGAACCCTTGAGTACGCATTCTGTATGTGTCCCTACCCGGATAGTTACGGCAGGGAGCAGATTGCAACAGCTACTGGGATCGACGTGGCCAAGATCCAAGTACGTACTATACTGCACATAATTTGTAGTTTCGCACGTCGGGAAACGTGACTTCATACAAATAATTAAGCTTACGATGCGGCGGTGAATAATAATTGCACCTTGTCACTTTGTCTTCCTTTCTATACGTACGTAGGTGTGGTTCCAGAACAGGCGTGCACGGTACCGAAAGCGTCAGATGCCTCTGGAGCGGCCTAGACGCCATGCTGCAACATGTCATGATGTATCTGTGCCACATGACACTCAAAGCACCCTTCACATACCCCCCCACCTGCAAGACCAGCAATCTCTTCCTCCCCCACAGGTGTTCTTCCCTTCCTGCCACCCCCTGCCTGTGCACAGCCACCCCCTAGGTTCCTCCGCGAGAAAGAGCCTGGGTACGAGGCTACTAGGTTCCCCTTTCCCTCCGCAATCCTGCCCTCACTCCACAGAGCCTGCCACCCCAGATGACCTCCCGCAGGAAGTAGTCCAGTCTAGAGCACAAACTCAGCTGAACAGAGTGTTCTAACCACTTATGCGAACGAACCATGTATTTTTTTTGTATATGCATACTGGAAAAACTGTACTTTGACAATAAATATTACGACATTCTGTTACTCTGCTAGCTTTGTCGTTTCTGTTTCCGGAGACACTCAAAGCAGGTTCTATGAAAGAGTGCAGAAACATGATGAGTGCATGCATCCCCTTTGTGCTTCATGTGATAGCTAAGCTGATTTGACTGAGCTCCACTGTAAATCGGCGGCTTTGCCATGTATAAAGCAGTTTGTCTAAGAGGCCCTTGTTACATAACTGCAGTTACCACTCCAAACTCTGATGAGCCTTGTTTCCGGGCGCTCGGAACACAGCATCTGGGAACAAGGCTACATTCATGCAGATGTTATATGCACAGACACACAGCCTTACATGCATGAGACGGAGCAGAGAAGAAAGGTGACGGTGAGAGGGGCCAGGAGGTGGTCCACAATGTGTCTGAGATCTCTGCATGTCTGTGAGGGAGAGACACTATACAGCAGCATGCAGACATGTTTACACATCAATATACTCCCAGGCCCTATCTGTGTAAGGAAGAGAGAACTTGGGTACAAAACCAGTCTTACTTGGTAGAGACGGCAGTGCTGTATCTGAGAGAATTCCCAGCAGTTGTCAGTGGTCACAGACTGTATGCCGACACACCACGCATAGTCCAACATGAAGGGACTTTGCACCACATACATATTGAGCAATATGTTGGCTGCCTGATACTTCCTGGACAGAGAGAGGAGTGGTGGTCTTGTAGCCTCGTTCTCAGGCCTCCGCCCAGATTTTATCTCGCAGCCGTGGAGAAAAATCTGGGCGGAAGCCTGAGAACGAGGCTAGCGGTCCTGAGCTTGGAAACTTGTTCACAAGTAGTTAACCAACCAGTGACAATTAGAAAATACAGGAGCCCCTCTAGCTCTGAGAGAGATGCACTTTTCCATAAATGGAAAGGTGGTCACAAGACTTAGTGTAAAAGTGAAGGCTCTGACCTCAAGGTACTCAGGGGCGTGCTCCAGTCGTCGTTGATCTTCTGGATATGCTCCTCCTCAAACTCCTCAAAGTCAGTCTCCTCGGTCTTGGTGATGTGCACCATGCCTGGATACCTATCCTGCACACCCCGCCTCCCCTCTTTCGGCAGCCACCACACCTACACACAAATAAGTCAACCAATGAGTTCCCCACAGGCTCACAAAACTCACAGAGCAGGGTTTCTGCAATCTGTTGCAGGTTGTTATGGAGATATGCGAGTGAACTCATGATCTCCAGTATTTCCAGTCAATCCCGGGGGGGGGGGGAGGGGGGGGGGGGGGGGGGGGGACGACGACGACAACTAAAAGTAACAAGATCGCTTACGCCATGCACATAGGTAATGTAACTGGGGGACGATTACAAATGGACACCAGTTTCGTGAGGTCATGTCCCCACTATTCATACTGCAAGCAATAAAGTATGGGTCCGGGAACAAGGCTACGATGGGAAGGTATAGCAGACTATTACTCTTACTTTGTTGGCATCAATGCTGGAAGATATGATGGCGTCCAGGGTCACATTGACATATGAAGAGTGATATGGATGAGTCGTGGGGGGCTTCCAGATATCAAACACCACACTCTTTCCTGTCAGCTTGGCAATCTTCAAAAACTGTGTGAAAGTGATCAGCTTCTGGAACTGCTGGTGTCGATCGGAAACAGAGTCTAATCCCTGCAAGGAGAATAACCACACTGTTGCACTGCCATGTGACCTGAAATGCTGATTGGTCACATGACAGGGCACAGAGTGAGAACAAACTGCACCTTGGTCTTCAGATCCCTTAGAGGACAGTCCCCAGAGGAGAAGTTGAGCCAAGTGGCATTCATGAGGGGATCGAGGGAGGGACATGCCTCCACAATATTGGTCGTCCGAATCAGATGCGGGTCATGGAGGAGAAAGGGAACGCCATCATAGCTGATCTGGACATCTGTCTCCAGAGCCTCCATCTGAGGGGCTCTGGCAGCTTCCTCAAATGCAAGGGCAGTATTCTCAGGAGCGGTGAACCCACAGCCTCTGTGTGCCACGAGTGTGGGCTTACGTGGTAGCTCATGTGAGTCACATGCCCGACAGCCCCAGTGTACCACACCCCTCACTGTGAACCCAATCCCTATATGCAGTACCACAGTCACCACCACAAAAAGAAGGGCCTTTATTGGGCAGCGTTTCAAGCGTGATGAATTTGACTTCTTGTTTGTATTGGAGGTATAACATTGAGATTGGTGAAGCATGCAGTACAACGCTGTACCAATGGTCGGTAGCAGCAGGACCAGCCACAAGAAACGATTGATGAAGAAGGCTAGCTGCAGCGGCAGGGCCACCAGGAAGAGGGAGGAGATCTTGCGCCCAGCGACCAGCAGGTAGACGAAGAGCAGTGTATTGCAGAGCACTATTACTGTATAAACAATCTGCGTGATTGGGACAGGGGAGAGGAGGAGGGGGGAGAGGAGCAGAGGGGGAGAGGAGGGGAGGAGGAGGAGGGGGGGAGAGGGGGAGGGGAGAAGGGAGAGGGGGAGAGAGAGAAAGGGAGAGGGGGAGGGGGTGGAAGGAGAGACAGTAACCCTACAACTACAAGCATACAGATTCTAAGCTGGATGAATCAGAAATGGAAGACTTTTTCAGCAGAAAGAGCCTGGAAATGACACTAACTGAGAATAGCGCTCCAAGTGGCATGCACAAATAGTTAAGCACCTATATAAATTAACTCAGGCAATACTTCACCTGTGGCAGTTTACTGTAGGGTCTACACTGAATTCCAATTCTCTCCATCCCAAACACGACCAGCACCACAAGAGGGCACCACTTCTGGATGAAGCCAAGTGCACCATACACCTCGTAGACCTGCCGTAAGTGAAACCTCACAAAGAAATACCTACAGAGATACAGCAATACCACCAAGATAAAGAGACCGCACTTCTGTTTAAGAAGTACAGCATTTCGGACTCCCAAGTTGACACACACACCACATTAGCTGCGTTCCAAGGCCCCGAGACCTGGGAATGAGGCTACGTTCCCAGGTACTCGGTACAGGGTGCATGGGAACAAGGCTAACACCATATACACACCCGCTCACCCACACATAATACCCTCAACACTGAGAAGGGGCATTGCAACACATTACACACTAGCCTACGGCCTGGAAACGGGGCTAATTACGCACCAGTTGGTCAGTCCCCTAATGTCCAGTTCCACTGGTTGCATGACGGCCCAGTACAGGTACCACAGCAATGAAGTCACCAGCGCCATTACAAACAGCACCTTGGAACCTGCACGACAGCAGCAAGTCGGCCCTCCCCCTCCCTCTTCAGTGTCCCTCTCCATTGCAGTCAGTGCAACAGTTTTGGTGAATGACTTAGATGGGATTGCATCAGTGATTCAGCGAGTGATGATCAAAACTGCCTAGGTTATTGTCAAACTATAAGCATCCCAAGTTTACCCATCCAATGGTCAGCTGTTCTCTAATTTCATGCTAATTCTCGTCGCCCTTGTCCTCTACCGCAATGTCAGCATGTTCGCCTGGACTCTCTCCCCGACGTGCTCCCGATCCCAGAAACAGGTGGCTCATCCAAGAGGGCCCGTACCAGCCGACAAACACGCCCGCCAGACCTAGCAGCGCCCTCTGGTAGCGGGGAAGACGTAGGTAACTCTGCAGGAAGCTCATTGGAGAAACGACCTTTGAACCCAATGGCTCGATACGTCACGCACATGACGTCATAGGTACAGGAGTATTACACGTGTATGTTTATGATGCCGATGGTTGGCTTCTGCTACTTCTACTACCTTCCGCATTGCAGTGAGCGACTGGGTTGAGTGAGCCATGACTGCTAGAAAACGACTTCGTGACTACGAACAAGATGGTGCTGGCCCCTCTACGTCAAAAAAGGTAGTTTTTCGGTTTCTTTTGTATCAGCTGCGGGTCTCCGCCCCCTTTTTATTTGCCATGAATTCCGATTCTTCCAAGGTCTGCTATGATTCCTCCGTTGCCCTGGCTCTGATGGACCCTGCCCCCATCTCGTGTGAGCTTCCCCCGCCGGAGCGGAGAGATCGGCAGATTACAATGGAGGAAGCTAAGAGTGGGACAACAGGTACGGAACTAGTCCCATTCCCACAGACCGAGGGAACACCATGCTCAATAATAGCCTCTAGCTTCTGGTGCCTTTGCAGCATGAAGTAGCCTCTGGTATAGTTTGTCACATGACTGCACGTTATGGCCGCGACCAAATAGAGACAATCTGTTAGAGACAAAACAGTAGCATCCTTATGCTGCCAAAATACCATAACATTGTGCATCAATATATTAAGATTTTAACGTGTGTTTGTCTGTGTGTGTGTAACGGAAGTGGGATGTTCGTGGGGCGGGACAAGACTATAGTGACGCGCGACCTTCGTACTTTATTTTTTTACTGAACCTCAAACTCCGCGAAGAATGTTCGAGAACATTGGGTCCAGGCATGGGCTGGAATCCAGCAAGCGCAATCGGGGAGCAACAGTCGAAGCGGACGTAATCGGGGAGCAGCAGTCGAAGCGGACGCAATCGGGGAGTAGCAGCCGAAGTGGACGCAATCGGGGAGTAGCAGCCGAAGTGGACGCGATCGGGAGCAGCAGCTGAAGCGGATGCAAGCGGCGAGCAGCAGACGCAATCGGGGAGCAGCAGCGGAGGCAAAGGGGGAACAGCAGTTGAAGTGGATGCCGCAATCGGGCCCGGGAGCAGCAGATGAAGCGGACGCAATCGGGGAGCAGCTCTGCAGTCTGCACAGAAAGCTGTCCGGCGCTGAATTACGCACGGTAGGCGAACGAGGGGGAAGTAGCTGAGCGAGCGAAGCGAGCTCAGCTACTTGTATATAGTACTGTATAAATGGCTCAGAACATTATACAGGTAGTATGTGTGCAGCTGCAATATGTGTGCAGGTGCAGCAGCTGTACAAGTGTAGTAGCTGTACAGTTGCAGTAGGTGATGTTTTGTGGTGATCTGCTTTGGCATTGGGAGACTGCCATTGGTGTATAATCAGTACGGGCAGAAATTACTGTTCTGTTCAGAACTGGGACAACTCCAGTAACTTGTAGAGATTGTTTACCCACAGTATTCCCCATAGTGCTTCAGTACCAAGGGGACGACCCACTAGTCACAGTGTTACAGTAACCATTGAAGTTTGTCATTGTGGTCCAGTTGGTTTGTCAAATCATACTTGTTGATTCAGAAGTGATCCAGTTTCAATTTAAGATGAAATGGTTGAGGAAGGAACACCACTGACTTTGTCATCCTTCTCCTCCCAACCTCCTCCTCTTCCTCCCTCCTCCTTCTCTCCTCCCTCCCTCCTCCTCTTCTTCCTCCTTCCCTCCTCCTCTTCCTCCTTCCCTCCTCCTCTTCCCTCCTTCCCTCCTCCTCTTCCCCCCTCCTTCCCTCCTCCTCCTTCCCTCCTCCCTCCCTCCTCCTCCTCCTCCTCCTCATCCTCCTCCTCCTCCTCCTCCTTCCCTCCTTCCCACCTCCTCTTCCTCTTCCTCCTCCTTCACCCTATAGAACCAGTAAGGGTGTATGCTGATGGTGTGTTTGATGTCTTTCACAACGGACATGCCAGGGCGCTTATGCAGGCAAAGAATGCTTTCCCTAACACCTATCTCCTTGTGGGAAGTGAGTGTCCAATCCAACAATGTGACTTCGACCTTGTCATAGCATTGCAGATGCAGAAACTTCACCCATAGCATCGTGGCTGTGACCTGGTAATTGAATGTGACCTGGGAATGAGACCAGGGAAATCTAAGAGAGGTGTCCATGTCTAGGAGGGCTGCGACACTCTAGATGCAGGCAGCTGCACCAATAGGGCATTTTGTAGCATTTGTGTTGAAGTTAAACTTTGACCCCTCATGCAGTAACTAGTGATGAGCTCACCCACAAGCTGAAGGGGAACACCGTGATGAATGAGGGAGAGAGGTACGACGCTGTGAGGCACTGCCGCTACGTGGACGAGGTGGTGGAGGATGCCCCATGGGTCATCACCCCAGAGTTCCTAGAAGAGCATCAGGTATGTCAGTGAATGGGGGGGGGGGGGGGGGGGGGGGGGGGGGGGGGGGGGGAGGCATTTGGTGGTGGGATCACTGTACCAACCAAAACTGAAGTAGACTGATCTTGCTGTTTCAAATGCAGCTTGGTCTCCAATTGTGTGACGAGACACTCTCCCTACTGTTCACACTGCTGTAACGAATAGCTGGTGGGCGAGCCATGTGACAAGGCATGGGAAAGATGGATGGTGTAATATAACCATGGCGACCTGTACATGTCACATGACAGTGATTCCCTCCTCCTCTCCCTCACACAGATCGACTTTGTAGCACATGATGACCTTCCTTACAACTCGGGAGGCTCTGAGGACATCTATAAGCCACTTAAGGACGTGGGGAAGTTTGTAGCAACACAGCGCACAGAGGGGGTGTCGACGTCGGACATCATTGCCCGCATCGTGAGGGACTATGATATGTATGTGCGGAGGAACCTTGCCCGAGGGTACACTAGAGAGGAACTCAATGTTGGGTTCATGAAAGTGAGTGTGTGTTTGTCTTGTATATAGTGACTAGTCTCTTGTACACTGCCACCAGTGTTTGGGATGCGAACAGGTGGTCTTGTCTAGACTCCCTCTCCCCTCTCTGTGCTCTCACCTCCCTCTCCCCCTTGTCTCCTTCTCTACTCTTCTCCCTCTCAACCCGTGTCTCTCTCTTCCTTCTTGTCTCTCTCCCCTCTTGTCTCTCTCCCTCCTGTCTCTCTCTCCCCTTGGCTCCCTCTCATCTCTCTCCCCTCATTTCCCATTTTCACCTCCTTCTATTTATCTCGGATTCCGCTCCCTCTACTATCTCCCCTTCTACTCCCCTCATCTGTCCTCTCCACTCTTGTCTCCTTTGTCACCTTCTCTGCTCTTGTCTCGCCCTCCCAGGAGAAGGAGGTGCGTATCCGTCAGAAGATGAGCACACTACGCGACAAGATGGGGGACAAGTTGGAGCATTGGGAGGAAAAGTCAAAAGATTTCATTGGGGGATTCCTCGGGATGTTCGGGAGAGATGGAAGACTTGTGAGTTGGGGGAGGGCATCGTACCAATTATTTTTATTTCCAATTTGTTTGAGCATGCACACTCTCACACAATACACCCCCACATGTCGATCCCCCACACATGCACTCTCACACGTACATCCCCACACGCACTCCCCAACACTCACACCTACATCCCCCCCCCCCCCCCCCCCCCCCCCCCCCCCCACACACACACACACACACACTCTCATGCTTACAGAGCGAGTTCTTCCAGGGCCAGAAGGAGAAGATGAGACGGGTATTCTCCCCAGCTGGTTCCCCGAGCCGAGCACTAATGTACAATGATGGTGATACAGTACCACCAGACTCTCCCTCCCACACATCACCCTCCCCCTCACCACCACCAGCTGAACAAATGACTGAATCTGCTGAACCCTAAACTTCATTTGTTCATCAGATCTATTTATTTCAATGACTGTGTAATACCAGGTGCGCATGAGCCGCCGAAGGAGCATCGAACTTAGCATGCGTGCCCTAGCCGAAGTAGTAGTCCTTCAAATCTTACCTTATACAGCAAGAGGCCATTACGTAAAACAAATTGGCGATTGTGTGGTATCGCAATTTAAAGGTCTTCCATATAAGGTATGACCGTAAGGCATGAGGGATTACAACATGTCTATACTAGTTCGACACTCCTTTGCCGCCTTCAGTGGCTCGTGCGCTCCTGGTAATACAATCATGTTGTCCTCCATCGATCAATGTCACCTGAAATTTAGACCACAGAGCACAGTGGTAGCCTCATTCCCAGGCTGCACTGTTCTCACAAGAGAGAGCCTGGGAATGAGGCTATTCCCATATGGTACGTATATAGCATCAAGAAGTCCAACACTGGTTCTGGATACTGCAGTTATAGAACGTCACGTTCAGCATACCAACTGTGGGGAGTATTGGTGCTTTGTTTCAAGGTGCTTTGTCACATTCTGGAAACATTTTATGGCACACTTTGACAGGCCAATTTTGGAAATTAGCAGAGACACCACTCCAGTTCTACGTATATGGCATGAAATGAAGTATCTGTTCGTCTCATGCTACTGATCGAGCTAGCTTATATGAGGCAACCTTCATGGCTGGACACTGCTGGGAGGTGGAGGGAATTAGCCTCATCCCCTGGCTCCCCAAGAATGGCGCGATCTAGCCTCGTTCCCAGGCCCGAGAGGGAGGAGAAACCTTTTCTCCTCCCCATCTCAGGCCTGGGAACAAGGCTAGGCACGAGCAAAACTAACTGGGAATGAGATAAATGTAGCTTGATTGAAATATGTAAGGAGATGACATTGTGAAGCAAGGGAGTTGTAGAAAGATGTGAGGTATGTTACTGTATCATGTCTTCTGTTTTCACTTTGGCCCCCTCCGTCACCCCCTCTCCGCCCTGTAGGTTCCCAGTGTATGCTGGAATCATCCCTTGACGCTGCATGATACGCAAGGCCCCTCCACCTATTCCCCCCCTCTCCTCATCGACGTCCATCCTGTAGTCGTCTCGTACCTGGAGAGGGAGGGAGGAACGGATGGATGAGGGAGGAAGGGAGGAATGAAGATAAGAGAGGGAGGGTGGAAGGGAAGAGGTATATAGGGAGAATATTCTGCAGACATGATATATTAATATAGTGTCATGATTGCCAAACCTGTCCTCCTGTCTTGCCCCGTCCATACTGCCTCCCCTCTAAGAAACCAATATCGTAGTCTGTTCTGATAATCCGGTCATCCAGCTTGGTCCCACTGATGTAACGCACTGCATTCTCAGTCTCCTCTCGTGTGTAGTACCTTGGCAACCGTCAGGGAACTACAATCACAAGTTGATTCTTTGTAGCTACCTTCCACTTACATGTAAACAAGCAACTCAAAAGAGCAATTGATCTGAAATCCAGTTGGGGTTCAAAACTCTTAATACTAGTCAGAGGCTTGTCCGCCAGGGCATGGAACTGGCAGAGGAGCAACCTACAGGCCCGAGTGAATTCTAATAGATGACCACCAGTGCCAGACCCTTGAAATACAGAGGAGGGTTTTGGACAGAATCTAGGGAGGCAGGGCACAGAGGAGAGGAGGGGTGTGGACAGATTCTAGGGAGGCAGGGCACAGAGGAGAGGAGGGGTGTGGACAGAATCTAGGGAGGCAGGGCACAGAGGAGAGGAGTGGTGTGGACAGATTCTAGGGAGGCACACACAGAGGGGTGAGAGGAGAGGTGTGGACAGGGGTGGATACTCAACAAAGCAAAAGCCACAGGGCGTCTTCTTAAACCTGTCCAATCCCATGATGACTCTCTTCACATCCCCACACATAGAGAAGAGCTCGTAGATCTGCTCCTCAGATGTGTAGAAGGACAGGTTGCCCACGTAAAGTGTCGTAGTCAAGGCCAGCTTCTCCTCATGTTCCTCACTGGAGAGCTGTGCGGGTGTGTGTGTAAATTAAAATCAGCTGTGCATCAAATAGAGGACAAACTAGTCTCTGGGAACGAGACTAAGGACAAACATGTACAGTCCAGGGAGTCACAGAGCCCCCTTTATGCACTTACACCGGCTCGTTGGTCCTTGTATTCACTGAGAGCACTCATCTTCAACCTCTGGATCTGAGCGCTAGCATGCAACTGGCTAGCTGTAGTATACTATTTCACTGAGTGGGCGGGGCTGGTGGAACTTCCGGCTATTAGTCGGCGCCTCCCCATGATGCACGCATGCGCAGATAAACATGGAAACGTGAATGCAGAAGCTTCACTGCATATACCCATGGTGGTTCTCCTTACATGTAATAATGTGTTCCTGGCAGTGATTTAGATAAAGTTACCACACACTCATGCAGCACCCAAACACATGCACAAGTACACACCAACAGTATTTGTAATTGGACATCACTAAAAGACTAACTATGTTCAAACACAATGCAAAACATCAGGAGTTTTCAAATGCTAAACAGACTACTCGGCATTAGTCCAACAATATCACCAGTGTCAGCATGAGAGATTACAGGGGTAGGCACAGTCCACTTCTTTGTCCTCCCCACTCCTGTCGAAGTACCAGTCAGCAAACGTCACCCTCATCGTCTGACCTTTGACCTTGTAGTTGTCCCAGCTGTTGCTGCTCAGCGACTGGCAGTGTGTAAGACACGAGTCCAGAAATGCACCATTGGACTGTGAGGCAATGGGAGCTGACGCTGCTCCAAGGAACTCCTGTAGGATAGTTTACTACCTAGATTACTAACCTTCTTGACAAAAACAAAGGAGCAGGGGAAAAAGCAATCATAATACGGTCTCACATTTCTGAACATTTCAAAGAACTTCATCTGTGAATCGGAACACTTGGGTGGCAGACAGCCGAGCTGGAGAATGTTGGCCAGCTGCCAAGTGTCGTACTGAGAGTTCAGGGCAAATATGGGGCTCTTGATGTAAGGGTAAGTGTACTGTGTGTGTGCGTGCGTGTGGAGGGGGAGGATAAATGGGTAGAACATAAAGAAAGCACAATGGGGTACACTGTATGTGAGTAGGTTTATCTAGTCTTTTCTTTGCAGTTGTGCACCTGAGCAAAGAAGCACCTCCACGTCTCCCCTTTACTGGTATACCCTGCAATACAGTCCTGGTTTACCCCCATACTGCAGTTTTGCATCATGAATACTATTATGTGTGTGCACAAGTGTGAAGGGGGAGCCACAGTTAGACAGGTGCATCACCAGAAACTGCGATGTAATGATTAGTGGGTTTTGCAACAAAGTCATTTCTCACATGATCTCACATGAATATCAACAACCCCACTTTCTGACATCATTGTAAGAAGTTATTAAAATTCACCACATGCCTGCATAATAATAATGATCGTGTTACACAACTCATTAACCATTATGAATAATCTAGAAACATCTGTGCTGTTCTTGTTGTGAGGCTTACGTGTAGCTCTCTGTTCAACTATACCTAGCTAGTGTCTGTCTTACCATATTGATACTGCTCACGAATGTGCATCTGCCCTGTAATATTCATTGCATCAATAAAGTACCTGAAAGTGTATGGAATATATAACATTTGTCCATGCAGACATAAACAAAATGGTTATTGGTCCGGCAGGAAACAGGGCAATGGTTGGGACAGGGCAGGTGCTGAATGCGCATGCATGTCCATTAGCTATACTTTGAGTATGTACTTCCTGCTGGAACAATATCCATGTCCAAACTAAATGCAAAGGTTCTTGCTTTACCCTGCATCAGCAATGGCATGGTACTTCACAGAGGGGGGAAGAATGGATTTCACATAGTCTGCGTGAAGGTAGGTAGCCAGACCACCAGCTGTGTGGAATAGGAGGGGGAGGAGGAGAGAGGGAGATGGGGAGAAGGAGAGAGGGAGATGGGGAGGAGAGAGGGAGATGAGGGAGGAGGAGAGAGGGAGATGGGAAGGAGGAGAGAGCGAGAAGAGAGGGGGAGAAGAGAGAGGGAGATGGGGAGAAGGAGAGAGGGAGATGGGGAGGAGGAGAGAGGGAGATGAGGGAAGAGGAGAGAGGGAGATGGGAAGGCTTGTAGTGGTTATACTCACCTGAGCATCCAGTGAGAATGACCTCGCTGGCTGAGTTCATGCCAGCATGAAGTAAAGCGGCCATGTTGGCTTCCAAGACCTTCAGTCCTCTGGTAGGTAGAGAGAATATACTGTATCATGTTCATATGAAGTCTCACTGGGCATGCATGAGTGCACCTGAAATATATTGTAGTTCCTTTCCAGTCCACCGGATTTGCACTGCAATTTAATTTGTGACAATACAAACTTTCGGTTATGACTTTGACTTGGATGATAATACCTTCAATCCACTCACACATTGCCCGCAAAGGATGCACCATCGCAGTAGTTGATGAAGGCAACATTCCAGTTGTAAAAGTCGGGATTCTCTGTCTGGTTGTCTGACAAGAACCCTGAAAATGCCGCAGTTGGTCTCCAGAATTTAGAAGAGCCCAGTGCCGTCTTACTCCTACCAACACATGCATCCTCATCATAGCACCACCCTCCCCCCTCCAGGTGTACAATCCAGCTCTTAGCACCACTGCCAGAGCCTGCAGGAAATGTATACAGGGCAGCAATGGTTTACATGGTCTGGATCACAAGGTAGAAGATACTATTAACTAAGGAGTGCATGGGCCACCTGTGGTCGGGTAGGTAGCTTGTATGCCCCAGCCACTTACCAGCTCTGAAGTAGTAGCCAGGTGCAGTGCCATCCAAACAGACGGCTCCCTGTGAGTGCCACATGTACATAATTATATTGAGCTCAGTGCATGCTAGCCGTTCATGATCAGGCGCCAGGGCCAACCTATACATTGAAACTCACCTCTTTCACGGCATCTTGCAGCAGCACCAGGTTGGCGACAGCCCCGCGAGAAGGAGAAAACGCACACGCTAACAGAAGCAGAACGAGTGCCACCGCTTCCATTCTCTTTGCAGTTCCTGATCCCGGATCCCGTGCCCCACCCACCCACGCGCATGCGCGAACGTGCAAGTTGAGCTCCACCCAATCAGATCAGCTTAGGTAGTCTGAGCTCCACCCACGGCCACATCCACAACAACCAAAAAATGTAAATAATCACATGACATCAGGGAACACATCTACAAGATGGCTAGTCCTCAGGCCATTTATGTCAGCATGAGAGATTACAGGGGTAGGCACAGTCCACTTCTTTGTCCTCTCCACTCCTGTCGAAGTACCAGTCAGCAAACGTCTCCCTCATTGTCTGACCTTTGACCTTGTAGCCATTCCAACTCTTGCTGTTCAGTGACTGGCAGTGTATAAGACATGAGTCCAGAAATACACCATTGGACTGCGAGGCAATGGGAGCTGATGCTGCTTCCAGAAACTCCTGTAGTGGGTGTGTGGGTTGTTTATTCCACCACACTATAGTCAGACATTCTAACCTTTCAAATTTATATGAGGGTGACAAACATACGTAGTCATACCATAAATCATAAATGAAATTAACACATGATGACATTCATCGTCGATGATGTCATCATGCACACTTGATATGGTACACTCTATAGTCTCTGATAGGCACATCTTATCACATGAAGAAGACTTGTCACTACATATTTGCCCAAAATGTGATGGGTGTAAATACTCATGTTACATGAAATAATGAAGGGCTGAGAACCAGAGTGGCCTAACCCACAAACATTGAACTAGCCCCCATAAACTTGAAATACATGTTTCAGGAGCGGCTGAAATTTCAAAATTTCAGTCATATGCTCGTACCCATTGCATATTTTTTTACTCCATTTTTGTGCAATTCATGCAATTTCCAGTACTTGATTTTGGGTTAGGCCACTCTGGTTCTCAGCCCTTCAATTGTGATGGAGGGTGATAACATGTACTAGGAGGGTGAGAGGGTGACCACTGCAAAATGAGGGTGTCACCCTTGTAATGAGGGTGAATTGGAAGGTCTGTATAGTTGACTGTAGTTTACTGATCTTACATTTCTGAAGTTTTCAAAAAGCTTCATCTTTGACTCGGGGCAGTTTGGTGGCAGACAGCCGAGCTGGAGAATGTTGGCCAGCTGCCAAGTGTCATACTGAGAGTTCAGGACAAATATGGGGGTCTTGATGAAGGGGTAGCTATACTGCATGAGCATGTGTGCATGTGTGTGTGTGTGTGTGTGTGTGTGTGTGTGTGCGTGTGTGTATGTGGTGTGTATGTGGTGTGTGTAGTGTGTGTGTGTGTGTGTGTGTGCGTGTGTGTGTGTGTGTGTGTGTGTGTGTGTGAGGGAAATGGGCAAGGTCAATCTTAAGGAAAAGTTTGAGCTGCTAAATGTGGCGTTTATCAGCCGTCATCCATGTACCTGGGGAGAGATGCACCTCCATGTTTCTCCTTTGCTGATGTAGTTTGCAATGCAGTCCTTGTTCAATCCAGCACTGCAGTTCTGCATTTTGAATGCTGAGTGTACACGGGTGTGTGTGTGAGGGTACGTGTGTGTGTGTGTGTGTGTGTGTGAGGGTACGTGTGTGTGTGTGTGTGTGTGTGTGTGTGTGTGTGTGTGTGTGTGTGAGGGTGTGTGTACATGCATATGTGTGTGTGCATGTGTAAAAAAACTTCAACATGCTGCTGCAAAATCTATCTTATCTACCTATCTATCTATATATCTATCTATCTATCTATCTATCTAACTCACCATACTGTCCCAGCATGCGGATATGCATCTGGCCAGTGATGTTTGCTACATCAATGAAGTACCTGAACAAGGTGTACACAAGTATATCCAAATGGCAGTGTGAACTTGTGCATGCATATGCTGGCTTTACCCTGCATCTGCAATGGCACGGTACTTCACAGAAGAGGGGAGAATGGATTTTACATAGTCTGTATGAAGGTAGGTAGCCAGGCCACCAGCTGTACACGCATGGGAAGTGAGAGGAGGGAGAGGGAGGAGGTGAAAGGGACACGTGCAGGTGCAGAGGGGTGTACATCTGTTTGCTGACCTGAGCATCCAGTGAGAATGACCTCGCTGGCTGAGTTCATGCCAGCATGAAGTAGAGCGGCCATGTTGGCTTCCAAGACCTTCAGTCCTCTGGTACAGGTGGAGGATGGAAGGGAATCATACACTGATGCATGCATGACGGTAACATTCTGTTCCTAACTTCTTGTACATAGACATCATTGTACCTGAAATATATTGTACTTCCTTTCCAGTCCACTGGATTTGCACTGCAATAGAGAATAGTGCAAATCAAAGATCATTGACTCAGGAGCACATGAGCTGCCTAGGTGGCTCATTAGCCTCGTTCCCAGGCCTTCTCACACCAGCGTTTGTTGCTTGCAGTACCAGGCCTTCTCACCCCAGCGTTTGTTGATTGCAGCATAAGCAGCAACAAATGCTGGGGTGAGAAGGCCTGGGAACGAGGCTAGTGGCTCATGTGCTCCTGAGTTTGTTTGCGTTTGGTGTTTTCATAACTCTCGTTCAATTTGTTGACATGGTGACACAAGATGATTATCACACAACTCATGGTGGCACTTTTGTCCACTCACACACTGCCAGTAAAAGATGCACCATCGCAGTAGTTGATGAAGGCGACGTTCCAGTTGTAGAAGTCGGGATTCTCTGTCTGGTTGTCTGACAAGAACCCTGAAAACACCGCAGTCGGTCTCCAGAATTTAGAAGAGCCCAGACGCGTCTTACTCCGAGCGACACATTCGTCCTCATCATAGCACCACCCTCCCCCCTCCATGTGCACAATCCAGCTCTTAACGCCACTGCCAGAGCCTGCAGGGGGAGCAGGAATACGGTACTATTCCGTGAGATCTGAAGTACAATAACTGCTTAGTACTTACCAGCCCTGAAGTAGTAGCCAGGCGCGGTGCCGTCCAGACAGACCGCTCCCTATAAGTGGTGTTAAATCGCAATGAGATCGATGCGCTGCCCAGCTTCAGTGCTAATACAAAGCTCACCTCCTTCACGGCATCTTGCAGCAACACCAGGTTGGCAACAGCCCCGCGAGAGGGAGAAAATGCACACGCAAACAGAAGCAGAGCGACCGTTAGCGCCTCCATCCTTTTTTGCAGTCCCATGCCCCACCTCCCACACATGCATCACGACATTGCACGCACGTGCACGTGCAGGTTGAGCCCCACCCACATAAAATCACCCTTGTCATAGCTCTGCAATACAAGAGAGAGGTCATCTGCAGCGGAATTGTCCAGGCCGGACCCAGGATCAAATGACACAGGGGAACAGTGACCAACCAGCTTTTGTGAGGCAAAGCCAAACTGTAGGACCAAGAGCCTCAATGGAGACTGAACTGACCCTACCAGCTGCTGATCTTCCTCCTCATCAGTCTGTGTTTAAAACCGGGATCGATCTGAGCCCAAGCAATGGTCTGATAGCTGCTGGACGAATTGGGGGTCATGAGTGTCAAATCACTATTGACACAGGAAGCAACGTCTCCATCATAAGGCCTGACATCCTGGAGAGATTGACGAACACTCAGCCAGTCCAGCCGGTGGAAAGCTCGCTGAGAACGGTTACTGGCGCAACTGCACCTATCCAGGGAAGGGGGAAACTCCCCATCTCCATGGGGACCTATGATGTGGTACATGATTTCTGGATTGCAGAGATCACTGACGAGTGCATCCTAGGACTGGACTTCATGGTGGAACATGACTGCCGAGTGGATCTTAAGGATGGCATCCTACACATCAAGGAGGAGGAGATCCCACTACTGAGGCCAGGAGAATTGTGGCCACCGACGTGTTGCCGTGTGGTGTCTGGAAGCTGTGTTACGGTCCCACCCAATTCAGAGTTGTTGGTACCAGGAACGGTGGTGGATGTCTCTGGTGATTTCCGGTGGGGCCTTGTGGAACCAACACAGCAGTGTCTAGTAGCTGATCTGGCCGTCGGGAAGACGCTAGTGGAGCTTCGTCATCCAACAGTGCCAGTGAGGGTCCTGAATCTCTCGGAGGGACCTCGCACCATTGCAAAGGGCATCACCGTGGCCAGTTGTGTACCAGTCGAGACTGTACGTCACCTACATTCTCCCCCTTCTTCTTCCCTTCCAGGTGAATCCAGAACTGGTCTGCCTCCGCACCTGGAGAGCCTCTATGCAAGGAGTGCCACCCATCTGAGTTCTGAACAGGGTGAGATGCTCCGACATTTCCTGGCAGAGTATGCTGACCTCTTCTCTAATGGTCCTGGGGATCTGGGGAGGACTGACCTGGTGAAGCATCACATAGACACCGGTGATTCTCAGCCCATTCGACAGCCTCCAAGGAGGCTGCCCCTGGAGAAGAACAAGGAGGCCATTCAGGTTGTGGAGACTCTGCAAGAGCAGGGGCTGATTGAGCCATCTGACAGTCCATGGGCATCTCCAGTTGTTCTAGTCAGGAAGAAAAATGGAAACTGGAGGTTCTGTGTGGATTACAGGAAGTTAAATGATGTCACGCGGAAGGATGCGTATCCACTCCCCAGGATAGAAGACACCCTGGAGACACTTGCTGACATGAGCCTGTTCTCTACCCTTGATCTCAGAAGCGGATATTGGCAGGTGGAGTTAAATCCAGCTGACAAACCCAAGACAGCCTTTGCAGTTGAGCGAGGTCTCTGGCAATTCCGAGTTATGCCTTTTGGCTTGTGTAATGCCCCAGCAACATTTGAGCGGTTGATGGATCGGGTACTAGCTGGTTTACCGCTCACTACTGCCTTGGTGTACATCGATGACATCCTCGTACCAGCCAGATCATTTGAACAGGGAATTGAGAATCTTCGAAACGTTTTTGATAGGTTGAGGGCTGCCAAGCTGAAACTTGCTCCAGAAAAGTGCTGGCTATTCCGGGAAGAAGTCGCCTATCTGGGCCACACAATTAGCCGTACTGGAATCTCCACTGATCCTAGCAAGATTGAAGCTGTCCGCTCCTGGCCCCGACCTACCAACATGATGGAATTGAGGAGCTTTGTGGGGCTATGCTCTTACTATCGCAGATTTGTTCCCCACTTTGCAGACATTGCCCGGCCCTTGTATCATGTTACTACTCAGAAGCTATTTTCCTGGTCCACCGAAGCTGAAGCAGCATTTCTCACCCTCAAGCAAGCATTGACCTCTGCACCCATCCTGGGGTACCCAAGGCCCGAGGGGCAGCTCATATTGGATACAGATGCCAGCAATTTTGCTGTGGGAGCTGTGTTGTCCCAAGTTCAGGACAGTGAAGAAAGGGTACTGGCATACTACAGCCAAGTCCTCAACCAGCAGGAGCGGAATTATTGTGTTACCCGTCGAGAGCTACTGGCTGTGGTGAAAGCAGTTTCACATTTTCATCATTATCTATATGGCCATCACTTCCACACTCGCACAGACCATGCTGCACTCCGGTGGCTCTTCTCCTTTCGACACCCAGAGGGTCAATTAGCCAGATGGTTGGAACGTCTCCAGGAGTACGACTTCACCATCCAGTACCGCCCTGGTATAGCTCATACCAATGCGGATGCCATGTCCAGACGCCCTTGTGTCCACAATCCTTGCAAAGGTTGTGACAGGGTGGAGTCTAAAGAGAACTTGGCTCGCCAACAGAATGAGATAGTTGCGATTCAATATCGGACGGCAGACCACGCGTCAGAGTTGGTGTCCAGAGTCACTCAAGTGGATTCCGAATCCTCGGACACAGGTCAAACACCCAAGCCGACTCCCTCCCCACCGGAGTGGGGTTGTGAAGACTTGAGACGTGCTCAGATTGAGGACCCTGATCTGCAGCCCATCCTCACCTGGATGAGGAGTGGCAAAGCCAGGCCAATGTGGAGTGAAGTGTCACCTTACAGTCAGTCAACCAAGACCTATTGGTCCCAGTGGGACAGTTTACAACTGAGAGATGGAGTGCTCTATCGGTGCATTGGTGATTCTGTGTCCTGGCAGCTGCTTGTCCCTCGGTCCATGAGGAAACTGCTGTTCACACAGCTACATTCCCATCCAACGGCAGGGCATTTTGGGGTCTCAAAAACATTAGCTCGTGTCCGGGAACGATTCTATTGGAGCCGGTGTCACCAAGATGTATGCAGTTGGTGCCGTGATTGTGACCTTTGTGCTTCAAAGAAAGGTCCGAGACGGAGGCCAAGGGCGGCCATGCACCAATACAATGTAGGTGCCCCCATGGAGCGACTAGCTCTGGACGTGATGGGACCTCTCCCTTTGTCATTTAGTGGCAACAAATATCTACTAGTGGTCGCGGACTATTTCACCAAGTGGCCAGAGGCCTTTCCACTGCCCAACCAAGAGGCTGGCACTGTCGCCGAGGCCTTAGTGAAGGAGGTTGTTTGCCGGTTTGGAGTGCCTCTCGAGTTACATTCTGATCAGGGAAGGAACTTTGAGTCGGCTGTCTTCTCTGAAATGTGTAACCTCCTTAGGATTAAGAAAACCCGCACAACTCCACTGCACCCTCAGTCAGACGGCATGGTGGAACGCATGAACAGGACCTTGGAAGCCCAGCTGGCTATGTTTGTTGAACACCATCAACAAGACTGGGATGAGCACATTCCTTACCTGATGCTGGCCTACCGCAGTGCCCTCCACGATACCACCCGGAGTACTCCAGCAAGTTTGATGTTGGGAAGGGAACTAAAGCTTCCCATTGATCTCCTGTGTCCGCGACCTGAGGAGTATGATCTTGTCACCACATACGCAGATACCATTCGTGAAAGACTAGAGCGGGTACACCACTTTGCCCGGTCCCATCTTCAGTTGGCCAGTGACCGTATGAAACGCTACTATGATGCCTCTGTGAGAGAAATGAGTTACAAAAGAGGTGATCCAGTTTGGTTGTTTAACCCTCAACGGAAAAAGGGGATCTCACCGAAATTTCAGAGACCGTGGCACGGGCCCTACATTGTTACCAAAAAGATCAATGACGTGATTTACAGGATTCAGTTGAGCCCTCACACAAAGCCCAAGGTCATACACCACAACCGACTGGCACCTTATCGAGGACAGAATATTCCAAATTGGCTGCAAAACCAAAATACGCAGCAAAGGCATGCCCCAGGGTTGACATCAGTCAGAAGCCATTCTGCAGCTGACATACTGACCAAAGCCGATAGTCAAATGGGCAGATCCCCCAAGAATGACAATGGAGAACCGGCTCCCCCACTGAGACGAAGTGGACGACAGCGAGCACCCCCACAAAGATATGGCCTGTCTGCTGCTGAAGACGGCCGAAACTAGGGAGGGAGGAGTGTGACAGAGACTCATTGTCTGGACTCTCTTATTTCGCAATCACTGCTTGTAGCCATGTATCTTATGCTTGTTCTCATTTGCTATTGTATCCTTGTCAGTCCAAACCTGTACCATCAGGTCACGAAGTCTGGCCATCCCAGTTTGACCATCATGCATTCCTATATCACCCCCGATTGCCTATAAAATGCTGTATCCTCTGACTTTGATTGGTTCAGATCAGACTTACTGCGGCTGTTGTGTCTGAATGTCTAAGTACGCTGCGAGCAACTACCTCTGCGCCAGAGCTAAAGACCGCACTTACGTTACAATATACAACAAAGAAAGTTAATGTACTCTGACAGTGTATAAATCCACATGCAGCTACAGCAGTTCGGTTCTCAGTACAGTTGCTTCTCCACAATGGGGGGTGGTGTAGGATGTACCCCCGGGCAGGTAGGGTTACAGGGATAGGCACAGTCCAGCACTCTCGTATTTCCACTGCGTCCAAAGTACCAGTCTGCAAATGTCTCGCTGATCAGTTGTCCTCTTACCTTGTACACACTCCAAGTTTCATCATAGACTGCCTGGCAGTGTACAAGACAGGAGTCAAGAAAGAAGCCATTGCCGGTTGAGGTGATGGCAGGAGTGGCTTGAGAAAGGAACTCCTGCAAGTGTGGCAACATGCATATACAGTCTCAACATTCCACTGTGGGAGCGATATATTATTGCCTGCTCAAAATGGTATTGGGAAAGTATATTAGCTCACCACTCATAATTATCAAAGGGAGGCACCCCATTGAACTGTGATGAGGCATTGGGATCTGCAATGAACTCTGTATGGGTTGTGTAGTTAGGCACACTGTAGTTTACTGATCTTACATTGTTGAAGTTTTCAAAGAACTTCATCTGAGATTCGGAGCAGTTTGGTGGCAGACAACTGAGCTGGAGAATGTTGGCCAGCTGCCAAAGGTCATACTGAGAGTTCAGGACAAATATGGGGGTCTTGATGAAAGGGTAGCTATACTGCATAAATGAGTGTGCAGTGCAGTGTGTGTGTGTGTGTGTGTGTGTGTGTAGGGAGGGAGAGTGTGATGTCAAAATTCTGTGATGAATGAAGTTGTAAATTTAACCAGCCTCAGCCATTCCCAATCATGCACCAATAACCATGTTCAATACTGCAGTGATTTGTTGTGCACGTGGAATATTGTAAGGCTACAGGATTGTGCATGTTTACAGGAAAAATGAATGAGGCTGCAGGACTAATGATTGTGCTTACAGGAGCAAAGAAGCATCTCCATTCTTCATTATCCAGATGAGCCTCCAGACAGTTTTGGTTCACCCCACCACTCATGTTCTGCATCTGGTACACTGCAACAATAGCTAGCTCTCTTGCAATAATTGTTGACCGTTGTATCAACAGCAAAGTTATAACCAAGAAAATTAGCATGGCGATTTTGTTATCAGGAGAAATGACTTCGTAAGTTAACGTACCATACTTCCCCATTTCTTGGAACAGAAACTCCCCAGACACAGTCTTAATGTCCAGGAAGTAGCTGTGGAATGTATTTCATTAGCTAAACATTTATACAACATTGCTAGAAGTTGCACAAAGCCATGCAAGTTGCTCCAGGGATGTGAGAATGCAGCAAGCAGGGATGTGAGAATGCAGCAAGCAGGGATGTGAGAATGCATGCAGCTAGCAGGGATGTGGGAATGCATGCAGCTAGCAGGGATGTGGGAATGCAGCTAGTAGGGATGTGGGAATGCAGCTAGCAGGGATGTGAGAATGCAGCAAGCAGGGATGTGAGAATGCAGCTAGCAGGGATGTGCAGGAGAATGCAGCTAGCAGGGATGTGGGAATGCAGCTAGCAGGGATGTGGGAATGCAGCTAGCAGATCCGGATGTGGGAATGCAACTAGCAGGGATGTGTGGCTGCAGCTAGCAGGGATGTGGGAATGCAGCTAGCAGGGATGTGGGAATGCAGCTAGCAGGGATGTGTGGCTGCAGCTAGCAGGGATGTGGGAATGCAGCTAGCAGGGATGTGGGAATGCAGCTAGCAGGGATGTGAGAATGCAGCTAGCAGGGATGTGAGAATGTAGCTAGCAGGGATGTGAGAATGCAGGGACACTCTGGCAACAAGCAGGCACATTGTAGGAGACACTTTGGTAACACTTTGGAAACAAGCAGACACTTGTATGCACATTGTAGGGACACTTTTGGTAACACACCCAGGCACATACTAGTGTAAGCTTTAGGGGACACTGATAGATAACAAGCAGGCACATTGTACGCACATTGTAAGGGACACTTTGGTAGCATGTAGGCAGAGTACTGTTGACTTCGATCCAGGGCACTTTTGAGCTGCACAGGATAGCATTTTAGGATGCATACTTTCCCACTACTGCGACTGCATGGGTTAACACTCAGCTGAAACAACCCTTTTGCAGTACGGTACGTACGTAGTAGTACTACGTACGTACGTACCTACTGCAAGAAATGGAAAGTTGATTCAACCCAAAGTAGGTTGCCTCAGGTGCTGCTTAGCGATGCCTCACCCAGATCTGCAGGCAACCAAATCTAGATTAAAACTACACACTTAATTGCATTGACATGACTCCCTCGTGCATGCTCATATCATACCCTGCATCGGCCATTGCTCGGAACTTGGTGTTCTGAGAAAGGTAAGCGCGAAGGTAAGCGCCAATAGCATCTGCATGGAGGTAGGTAGCCAGCCCACCAGCTGCAGAGAGAGAACTGCAATGTTACAAGTCTCACAGAAGACATTCCTTCCACAAGGAATGGCTATTAGATATCTGCATAATTATAATTCACCTGTAGTTCAGCCATATGCTGTAAGATGCATGTGATAAGCAACACTCATTCTGCGACAACACAGCATGTATGTCGAAACATTGTAGTGTCCACGTTGATAGTTCACTCACCAGAGCACCCTGTCAGAATGATCTCACTAGCACTCGTCATGCCGCTCGCCAGCAAGTCATCCAGGTAACCCTTCAGAATCTGCTGACCTCTGTGGAGGGAAGAGCATGAGGAGAAAGCAATGTACAACTCAACCATTTCGTACACATGAGCCACCTGCTTGAATTTTATATGATCTGAACTGTCAGTAGCTTTTAGCTGTGGTGCAAAGGTCCTCAACTTCCACACATAATTATGCTGCAGAACAGCTACAGCCTACATAATTATGCTACAGTCCGAAGAAATCAAACTCGAGCTTGGTGGGATTGAGTGCATAAAGAGTGTAGGGTAACACCACGGGTTTATGTATCAAGTGTACAGAGTCCCATTATGATATTGTTGCTGGCAGAAGGTTTATATTCTATAATGGGCAGCCACCACCTGAAGTACTAACCTGAAGTATATTACTTTGCCATTGACGTGGATAGGGTCCTTGCTGCAAGGAAAAGGACCAGATCTAACCACACAGTTTCCACAAACAGCTTGCCAGCTATGGAGAGGTGGATTGTACACTACACTTACACACTACCAGCAAATGAGCCCCCATCACAGTAATTCAGGTAGATAATATTCCAGTTGTAGAAGTCTGGATTGACCGTGGAGTTGTCGGAGAGGAACCCTCCCATAAAACCAGAGGCAGGCCATGATTTAGAAGATCCCAGTATTGTCAAGCTGCGTTTGTAGCAGTCTGTTTCATTGGCACACCATCCACCTCCCCCTAGGTGCAAGATCCACTTGTCTGCTCCAATGCCACTCCCCCTCCGAATGTAGTAGCCTGCAGCCGAGCCATCCAGACAGACAGCTCCCTGAAAGCAAGTATAATGCTGGAATCAGACATACAACAATCACTATTTTCCCTCCAGCACTGGGTGGCGAATCCAACAATTAGTGCTACAAAGTTATGATACTGTCACGTGGATACTGTGCACATTTATTTAGCCTCGTTTCCAGAAACACCCAGGGCCTGGGGTCGGAACGAGGATAACATCTATTGTCCTCTCACGGTGAGTAGCCACTGCCAAGGAATGAGGCTATATTGACAATGTACTGTCTAGAATTGGCAGAAATTGGTGCACATGGCAAATCCAATGATTGGTGCTACGTAGCTGTGGAGATGGTTGTGCATCTATTGTCCTCTCACAGCAGGTATAACCACTGCTATAGTGAGCTTGTGCTACAAAGAGTACCAGTAGAACTGCACTCCTAATTTGGAAGGCATGCAAACATATATAGCTAGTCCCGAGAAGAGGAGGAGAAACCCTAGTCTCGCAGGCCAGCCTCTTTTTTCCAAGTAGGAAAAAGAGGCTGACTTGCGAGACCAGAGAAACCCATGGGTCTCCTTCAGCTGTATATCAGCCCCCACCCCGGCCCTTCAAGCTCATACAACTTACCCAAGATTAACTCGCCACGCTGGCATGGTGTGCGAAGACAATGCCTCCACTATCTGGAGCAAATTTTTTTTGTAGAATCAACGTTGACTACTGTCTCTCACCTCTTGTACTGCATCTTTCAAGAGGACTAGGGTGAAATTCTTTGCGCGGCAGAGACAAGCCAGCGAGAGCAGCAGAAAAAACACAGCAGCCTTCATTTTACCTCCGGATGTGGGTGGAGCTCAGTCTGCGGGAGCAAGCCAGGGAGCAAGCTAGCACGTCTGCACGTATACGTCACGTCAATGCACGTGCAGGCTGAGCTCCACCCACATCAGGAGCCTGTGAACGTGCAGACTGAACTCCACATCTGGAGGAAAAAATGAAGCTCGCTGTGTTTTTTCTGCTGCTCTCGCTGGCTTGTCTCTGCCGCGCAAAGAATTTCACCCTAGTCCTCTTGAAAGATGCAGTACAAGAGGTGAGAGAGGGTAAAGAGTGATCATTGTATGTCAGATACTCCGGCATCACTTGCTTTCAGGGAGCTGTCTGTCTGGATGGTTCGGCTGCAGGCTACTACATTCGGAAGGGGAGTGGCAGTGGAGCAGACAAGTGGATCTTGCACCTAGGGGGAGGTGGATGGTGTGTCAATCAGACAGACTGCTACAAACGCAGCATGACGATATTGGGATCTTCTAAATCATGGGTTGCCTCTGTTGCTATTGGAGGGTTCCTTTCTGACAACTCCACGGTCAATCCAGACTTCTACAACTGGAACATTGTCTACCTGATGTACTGTGATGGGGGCTCATTTGCTGGTAGTGTGTAAGTGTCTACAATCCACCCTGCCCTCCATATCTGGAGTTCCAATTGTGTCACTGCAAGCTAGCTGTTTGTGGAACTGTGCGTGTGGCTATGTCTGTTCCCTTCCTTGTAGTAAGGACCCTATCCACGTCAATGGCAATCCAATATACTTCAGGTAAGTACGGGAGGTTTGGAGGTGTGTCGCATGTTTTCACAGCCGGAGACTCAATCAAACTCCCGGAATTTCTCTTCCAAACAAACAGCATTCACATTTCATTGGGCAATCATCGCTGCTTTCCTATGATCTACTGTTCTCTCATGAATTTATTCTTCAATGTGGAAGTTGAGAGGTTGAGTTGTTGCTTTCTCCTCGCACTTTTCCCTCCACAGAGGTCAGCAGATACTGAAGGGCGACCTGGATGACCTGCTGGCGAGCGGCATGAAGAGTGCTAGTGAGATCATTCTGACCGGATGCTCTGGTGAGTGAACTAACAATGTGCATTAATCCTTACTACAATGTTTATACATACATGCTGTGTTGTCACGAACTGAGCATTGTTATCACATGCATTTTATTACCATGCATCTGCTCTTGTATACTTATGGTTCATAGTACGTGGCTGGTATTGCACTACAGGGAAATAACAGCCATTCCTTGTTGAAGGAATATTTCTGTGAAGATTATTTCTCTGTCTGCAGCTGGTGGGCTGGCTACCTACCTCCATGCAGATGCCGTTGGTGCTTATCTTCCTCAGAACATCAAGTTCCGAGCAATGGCCGATGCAGGGTATGATATGAGGGAGTCATGTCAATGCAATCACTGGATGGAATATACAGTAGTACTGCAGTTCTTCATTTTAGCCAAATTATTTACGTAACAAGAGCTGGCCTTCCTGTAGTCAAAGTAGGTCCCCATCTGCTGGTTCATGAACATATCACTTTAGTGTGACCCCAGTACGGACTCCCACTTGCCGTATATGGTCAACAACAAGCACTCTTAGAGCAGACTTGTTCTCATAGTTGACGCTCCTTCTCGGTATGGACACCTGCTACAGACAATCTATGCATGTGCATTCATGTTGACCAATACCACCACATGACAGAGTTTGAAGCTGAGTATTTGCTTGTACAATGCACTGTGACTGAGCTAGCTGCATTCTAACATCCCTGGAACAATGAATCTTTACAGCTGAAGCAATGTGTAGTGTACACGTTTGCTAATGAGATACTGTCACACACTCCACAGCTACTTCCTGGACATTAAGACTGTGTCTGGAGAGTTTCTGTTCCAAGAAATGGGGCAGTATGGTACGTTAACTTACAGTCATTTCTCCTAAATATTATATGCGCAACTTGGTTTGCAACGCGGCTACCAGGAGTGCGGTTGCCCCTCGTTTCTCCTAAATAATATATGTCAACAAAATTGTCATAAATTGTTTTTCAAAATAATATGCCGTAGTAATGAATACTACTGAGTAAAACAAACATGTAATAATAATATGCAACTGAGATCAACTATGCTAAAATAACAATTTTTGTTATTACAATGCCATTAAATATATTGTTATTGTTGCAGTGTATCAGATGCAGAACATGAGTGGTGGGGTGAACCAAAACTGTCTGGAGGCTCATCTGGATAATGAAGAATGGAGATGCTTCTTTGCTCCTGTAAGCACAATCATTAGTCCAGCAGCCTCGTTCATAAACATGCACAAATACACTTCCATGTGCACAACAGACCACTGCAGTATTGAAACATGGGAATTGATGAGGCTGGCAGCTTATATATGATTGTGCAAGATCATCAGTCTTCAACTACTTCATTCATTCTGCTTAACACACTCCCCCTCCCTTCCATGCACATTATTCTCTCTCCTCACACACACACACACACACACACACACACACACACACACGCGCGTGCCACACACACACACACACACACACACACACACACACACACACACACACACACACACACACACACACGCGCGTGCCACACACACACACACACACACACACACACACACACACACACACACACACACACACACACACACACACACACACACACACACACACACACACACACACACACACACACACACACCATGCGTACGTCACACTCATTTATGCAGTATAGCTACCCCTTCATCAAGACACCCATATTTGTCATCAACTCTCAGTATGACACAGCTCAGTTAGCAGGCATCCTTCAGCTGGGTTGCCTCCCTCCCAACTGCTCCCAGGAAATGATGGAATTCTTTGATAACTTCCGAGTGGTGAGATAATACTTTTGATCACCAGTAAGAGTTTGAGCAGGCAAAACCATTTATTGCTCCCAATATTGAAGGAGTACAACCGTTGAGACTGTGTATGCATGTTGCCACGTACACTTGCAGGAGTTCCTTTCTCAAGCCACTCCTGCCATCATCTCAACCAGCAATGGCTTCTTTGGTGACTCCTGTCTTGTACACTGTCAGACACTCTATGATGACACTTGGAGTGTGTACAAGGTAAGTGGACAGCTGATGAGCGAGACATTTGCCAACTGGTACTTCGGACGCAATGGAAAGACGAGAGTGCTGGACTGTGCCTATCCCTGTAACCCTACCTGTCCGGGAGTACATCCCAGTCTGACAGAACTGTTTCATCCACCTGCTGTGGGAGAGAGATTGTTCTATGGATCTTGAATATGCATGGTTTTATACTTTGTCAGCGTGAAAATTTACATTGAATTTCTGTGTTGTATCCTTGCAATGGACTTGAGTTGACAGAACAGTTGTCTGTTATTGCTCCGCCCACTATCGGAGAATAGACTCGACTGCTATAGCTACTGTGGATTTTATACTTAGTCTGTGTTGTACCCATTATGTAGACAGCTGTTCTGCAAAGTTATGTTGTCAAGTATAATCCAAACTGTCTATAAAAAACAATAGAGAAGTGTGTATATAGACGTGGTGGGGATGGTGCATGGAATGTTGACAATTTCATCCCAGATAGTTTTGGCTGATAGCTAGTATTAGCTATACCAGACAACTTGCATAGTCAACATCATGAGTGGTAGCTACTACGAAATTGAAACCCTCCTATAGCCATTGCTTGTTTTGGCTTGGCATTTGGTGAATCCATGCAGGAAAGGAATGCAAAAAGATCACACTGGCGTATGACAATGTGTAGTTTAGAAGAAGCCACTCTCCTTCCAGGCAGCTAACAAGCAGTATTTGGGGTCATTATAGCTACACATCAAGTACCTTATAAGGACCGTGACACGACGCCATGACAGGATAAGTAACAGCAACGGACATCCTTTGCATTCAGCATCTGACCCTGGCCCTAATATACCCGAACCCATCGCCCTACTTCCTGCTGGACCAATAAACACTTCGGATTTTGGTTGGACACTATTACTAAAATTAATCTCCTGAATGATTTTTAATCACTTCCCAAAAGCGAGCTCCACTCTCTCCCTGCAAAGGAGTCGGAGCATTTCAACACAAATGCCTTTCCATGGTTGAGCAGGTTTAAGCCTTGAAATTTTGTGTGCCATGCTGAAGGCACACCACCATTTTTTCACTCATAGGCTGCAGGCTGGAAGCCAGAGACGGTCCGGGCAGAGTCTTCGAAGGAAAAGCAGGAGAGAAGTCAATATAAGCTGTTGCATGCCCCACAAGCAGCCATATGCATACACTGTTACAGTGTGCAGAAACTTTGGTAAAGAAGCGCTGAGGAGAAAAGACATGTACAAAGCCAAGCTGTGGTCCGGTGATTAATGTCCAAGACATTTCCAGGTCATTTGTAATGTCCAGGTCATTAAATTTATGTCCTACCTGGCACTTTTTTTTCATTTGCAATCTATCCTTAAAGTATGTACTTCCTGCCGGACCAATATCCAAGCCGCTGAAAATCGATCACTGCAAAAATTGACAACCCCATAGCTATCCAGGTCTGATCAAATGATTGGGTTCCTCTAGTACATGTATATGCTTCACACACAGTGCAGTCTACAATCTGCTGCTGTTGTGAGTTCTTCATTGATTCCCTTCAGCGACAAAAGCTGGCCTGTCTACACGTACTTCGCGCACGCTCGTTGGCGAGCGGAAACTACTAGTATAGTAGTCGTTCAATTATCATCGCTCCCGCGTGGGCCGGCCCCCGGCCTCGCGCTAGCGCTATAGCATGCACTAGTATAGTACTTAGTCTCGCGTGGCCAAGACCCTTCCCGCCCCGCCCACTAATCGCCGCGGGAAGGGTCTGGGCCACGCGAGACTATATAGTACTATACTAGCGCTATGATATGCACGCGCAAATGTACGAATTACTTCCGGAGATTTCGGCTGACAACGACGCGCTAAGCTAAGACCAACTCAGCCGTAGTCGGCAACGCGACGGAGATCGCGTGCTCGTGAGAGTGTAGAAGCTAGTACGTGCAGGCTGAGCTCCACCCACATCAGGAGAAAAATGAAGACCGCTGTGTTTCTTCTGTTGCTCTCGCTGGCTTGTATCTGCCGCGCAAAGAATCTCACCCTTGTCCTCTTGAAAGATGCAGTACAAGAGGTGGGAGACAGTATCCCGTGTGAGAGTCTGGCCCGCGAGACTACCTCTTCTCGGGACTAACTATAACACATACAGAAGATATGCGTGCGTTTCAAACAAGGAGATACTGCAGTGCCGTTCTACTGGTACTCTTTCTAGCACAAGCTCACTAGCAGTGGTTATACCTGCTGCTGTGAGAGGACAATAGATGCACTGTACAACCATCTCATGGTATCACAGCTAGATATAGCTACGTAGCACCAATCATTGGATTTGCCATGTGCACCAATTTCAATTCTGGAGGGTATACATAAAGAGTGATCGTTGTATGATATTCCAGCATCACTTGCTTTCAGGGAGCTGTCTGTCTGGATGGTTCGGCTGCAGGCTACTACATTCGGAGGGGGAGTGGCAGTGGAGTAGACAAGTGGATCCTACACTTAGAGGGAGGTGGGATGTGTTTCAATGAGACAGACTGCTACGAACGCAGCATGACAATGCTGGGATCTTCTAAGTCATGGGCTGCCTCCATGGCTATTGGAGGGTTCCTCTCTGACAACTCCACGGTCAATCCAGACTTCTACAACTGGAACATTGTCTACCTGATGTACTGTGATGGGGGCTCATTTGCTGGTAGTGTGTAAGTGTCTACACTCCACCATGCCCTCCATATCTGGAGTTCCAATTGTGTCACTGCGAGCTGTGGAAACTGTGCATGTGGTTATGTCTGTTCCCTTCCTTGTAGTAAGGACCCTATCCACGTCAATGGCAATCCAATATACTTCAGGTAAGTATGGGAGGATTGCAGGTGTGTCGCATGTTTTCACAGCCGGAGTCTCTCCTACATATCAGTGCTAGTGATACTACGAGTCAAACTCCTGGGATTTCTCTTCCAGCAGAAGGCAAACAGCATTCACATTTTCATTGGGCAACCACCACTAAGATCACCTCTTTCTGGCATGAAGCTATGATCTACTGTTCTCTCATGATTCTATTCTTCAATGTGGAAGTTGAGAGGTTGAGTTGTTGCATTTTCCTCATGCTCTTCCCTCCACAGAGGTCAGCAGATTCTGAAGGGCGACCTGGATGACCTGCTGGCAAGCGGCATGAAGAGTGCTAGTGAGATCATTCTGACCGGATGCTCTGGTGAGTGAACTAACAATGTGCACATTATTACGTCTTGCTACAATGTTTATACATACGTACATGCTGTGTTGTCATGTGAGCATTTGTTATCACATGACCATCTGCTCTTGGTATACTTATGGTTCACATGCAGTACGTGACTGGTATTGTATACTACAGGAGAATAGCATAATACAGAGGCGGCGCCGCCGGTCCGGCTGGTCCGGCTTTGGCCGGACCACTTTTCCAGCCGACCTGATTATAATATCACGTGCAGTGTACAGTAGTCACGCATAATCTACTTATATGCAGACTCGACAATGGCATCCGTTTCTCGTCCTAGTTGTGGGCCTACCATTGAAACTCCACAGCAGCCAAGGTCTTTTCTTTCCTAAAACGGCCATTTTGATGTTACGAGAGCGCTTCCTCATCGCTGAAAATACATGCGAAAAAAAATTTCCGCGCTTCGCGCGGACAGATCAGCACTTCTCACCTCTGCGCTACGAGTGGGCCGTACCACTTCTTCTATGCCGCTGCCGCCCCTGTAATATGACTATGCGTGCACTAACAGCCATTCCTTGTCTAAGGGATATTTTCTGTGAAGATTATTTCTCTGTCTGCAGCTGGTGGGCTGGCTACCTACCTCCATGCAGATGCCGTTGGTGCTTATCTTCCTCTGAACATCAAGTTCCGAGCAATGGCCGATGCAGGGTATGATGTGAGGGAGTCATGACAAAATTGTGAAGTATGAACTACGGCGTGCTTTCTCTGTCGAGCGTTACTTCATGCATGTGGAGGTATTGGTCATCACGCGATGCATGTGCATACATGATGATCACTACCACCACATGACAGAGTATGAAGCTGAGTATTTGCTTGTACAATGCATGAGGCCAAGCTAGCTGCATTCTCACTCCCTTCAGAATTGAATCTTTACAAGTACTTCCAGCTGAAGCAATGTTTAGTGTACTAGATACTTTAACACACTCCACAGCTACTTCCTGAACATTAAGACTGTGTCTGGAGAGTTTTTCTTCCAAGGACTTGTGAAATATCGTACGTTAACTTACAGTCATTTTAAAAATTGTCATTTCGAGTTAAATTGTTAACGTTTTTCAACTAACTTATGCAGTGGAAGACTATCAGCTTATAATAATTATTTGCAACTGAGATCAACACTATAGACAGTTTTATTACAATGCCATTAATATTGATACAACCATGATGGAGTCAACAATTATTGAAAGAGAGCTATTGTTGCAGTGTACCAGATGCAGAACATGAGTGGTGGGGTGAACCAAATCTGTCTGGAGGCACATCTGGACAATGAAGAATGGAGATGCTTCTTTGCTCCTGTAAGCACAATCATTAGTCCTGTAGCCTCGTTCATAAAATGCAATCTACAATATTCCACATGCACAACAGTATTGAAACATGGGACCGGAATTGGAGGTTGGGAATGAGATCGGCAGATTATGCCAATGAGATTAGTTATAATATTGGTATGTACAAGATCACTGCAGTCTTCATTCATTTCCCTTCCATGCTCTCTCTCTCTCTCTCTCTGTTACACACACACACACACACTGCACACATACGTCACACTCATTTATGCAGTATAGCTACCCCTTCATCAAGACACCCATATTTGTCCTGAACTCTCAGTATGACACAGATCAGTTATCTGTACTCTATCAGCTGGGTTGCCTCCCTCCCAACTGCTCCAAGGAAATGATGGAATTCTTTGATAACTTCCGAGTGGTGAGATAATACTTTTGATCATCAGTAAGAGTTTGAGCAGGCAAAACCATTTATTGCTCCCAATATTGAAGGAGTACAACCGTTGAGACTGTGTTGCCACACTTGCAGGAGTTCCTTTCTCAAGCCACTCCTGCCATCATCTCAACCGGCAGCAATGGCTTCTTTCTTGACTCCTGTCTTGTACACTGCCAGGCAGTCTATGATGAGACTTGGAGTGTGTACAAGGTAAGTGGACAGCTGATCAGCGAGACATTTGCAGACTGGTACTTTGGACGCAGTGGAAAGACAAAATTGCTGGACTGTGCCTATCCTTGTAACCCTACCTGCCCGCGGGCACATCCCGGTCTGACAGAACAGTAACTGTTGCATCCACCTGCTGTGGGAGAGAGGTTGTTCGATGGATCTTGAATATGCATGGCTTTTGTACTTGCCAGAGTGAAAAATTATTCATTGAGTTTCCGTGTTGTATCCTTGCAATGGACTTGAATTACTGATATTCATATATATGCCCTGATAGCCTATATATGCATGGCGCATGGTCTTTCGTGACACGCCCACCTGCACGTGCAAGCCGAGCTCCACCCACACCAGCGAAAATGAAAGCCGCTCTGTTTCTGTTGCTGTCGCTGGCGTGTCTCTGCCAGGCAAAGAATTTGAGTCTAGTCCTCTTGAAAAACGCCGAACAAGAGGTGGGAGACGATATTTGTTGTGTATATAGCTATAGCTACACGAGACTATGTACAACTGCTGATAGGTAAACAGATTAACGTTAGCGGGGTGGAGGATATCACTGGAGACCTAGGTATTGGGTTGCTTCTCAGACTAGATTGTACCCTGGATTGCAGCTGGAGACCTAGGTATTGAGTTGCTTCTCAGACTAGATTGTACCCTGGATTGCAGCTGGAGACCTAGGTATTGGGTTGCTTCTCAGACTAGATTGTACCCTGGATTGCAACTGGAGACCTAGGTATTGAGTTGCTTCTCAGACTAGATTGTACCCTGGATTGCAGCTGGAGACCTAGGTATTGGGTTGCTTCTCAGACTAGATTTGTACCCTGGATTGCAGCTAGATAGATAATTAACTTTGTAACAGGAATGCTCCTTCAGCCTGCAATCAGCCGCTCTTCCAGGAGGTCCTACAAATACGAAAAGAAAACTGGAACAGTACAAGTAAAACAGTGCAGTGAGTAGCTATGTGAGCACGTCAAAAGACACAATCTGCATGTGCAACAAAAATAATAACAACAACAACAAAAAAAAAAACTGAGCATAAGCTACAGGACATTTTTTAAGCAAGGAGATACTGCAGTACATTCTACAAACTTGTGATAGTTTCCACATGTTTCCACTGACCAATTAGCCTCGTTCCCAGGCCGTTTCACCTGCACAGGCTGGGAACAAGGCTACTGACCAATTTGAATGAAGACACTAGTGCAATCTACTATTGGATTTGCCTGCCAGTCCTGGAGGGAAGTTGTAAGTCAGATTTCTGGCATCACTTGCTTTCAGGGAGCTGTCTGTCTGGATGGCTCAGCTGCAGGTTACTACATTCGAGAGGGGAGTGGCAGCGGAGCAGACAAGTGGATCTTGCACCTAGGGGGAGGCGGATGGTGTGCTAATGAAACATACTGTTACAATCGCAGCATGACATGGCTGGGATCTTCTAAATCATGGCCTGCCTCTGTTGCTATTGGAGGGTTCCTCTCTGACAGCTCCACGGTCAATCCAGACTTCTACAACTGGAACATTGTCTACCTGATGTACTGTGACGGGGGCTCATTTGCTGGTAGTGTGTAAGTTTCTACAATCCGGCCACCACTTCATATCTGGAGTTCAAAATTGTGTCACTGCAAGCTAGCTGTATGTGGTTATGTCTGTTCCCTTCCTTATATAGTAAGGACCCTATCCACGTCAATGGCAATCCAATATACTTCAGGTAAGTACGGGAGGTTTGGAGGTGTGTCAGGTAAGTACTTGCTTACATTCAAAGAGAAGGCAATTGAGCTGCAGATAGCAAGTCCAATGAAACCAGTGAAATATATTTCCTATAGCCGGGCCAGTATGGTGGGAGCCAGAATCGCATCATGACGAAAGAATTGGAATTGTTATATGTACTCCCGACCTCCACAGAGGTCAGCAGATACTGAAGGGCGACCTGGATGACCTACTGGCGAGAGGGATGAAGAGTGCTAGTGAGATAATTCTGACCGGATGCTCTGGTGAGTGAGCAAATGATCTGCTCTCTGCCCAGGGCTATAGACATTGCAGCGTTCCACCATGTTTTGAATTTGCATGCCGAAGTTGACTATTATGGAATGTGGTGGACATAATTATGCCATCCTACATAAGCTGAGTATCCTACATAAACTAAATTTGTGCAGAATATACTATGGGATGCTATTGAAATGCAGATAACTGCCACCATAATTAATGACTCCACATGCTCAAACATTGTGCAACTGTAGTATTTTCTCGGTACCAGACCATGCGAGGGTACCCGGTCTGGTACTGAGACTAGTTTTCAGGTTGCTTTTCTCTGTAGCCACCAACTCAGTGCATGGAAGATACAATAAACAGTGAGTATCATAGCCCTAATATACTCTGGCTAACTATATAATGTGTGTGGCACACAGGAAGAGCCTCATGGGAAGCAAGGGAGAGAAGTATATCTAGTCTGGGGGGAACTATGCCAGTTGCATGCACATGACAGTTACTGTAGAAGGCTATAGAAATTATGACACTGCACTTGTGCACATCATAGCAGGCTAGCGTCATCTGAAGCAGTATGACAACAACCCCTTGTGCCCATTGGTCACCATGCAGATAGACTGCGACCAGATTTAAAGTAAATAGGATGTGTACTATCTGAGTTGTAGTGTCCTAAAATTCCCATTGAAGCCCATATACGTTTTTCTACTGGAGGCACCTCCAGTGGAAAATTCTTGGATCTGTATGAGCTCCAATGGGAAATCCTAAATTTTGGGAGGCCATAACTAGGACACTATACACTTCAAATTGGGAAAAGCGGTAATACATTGTGAACCTCTGAGAAGAGGACAACCTCTTGTCCCCAATGTGTCCTCCATCGAGAGGTTTCAATATATTCGCCTCATCCCGAGTTTATATGTACGTAACACACTGGTCACATTCCTGGAAGAGCAAATCTCTTATACCAACTTGACTAAGGAGAAGGAATGATCTATGAAGATTCTAGCGTTTATTTCTCTGTCTGCAGCTGGTGGGCTGGCTACCTACCTCCATGCAGATGCCATTGGTGCTTATCTTCCTCAGAACATCAAGTTCCGAGCAATAGCGGATGCAGGGTATGCATATAGGTTGTCCTATGTAGCCAGTGATCTCACAGATCATGTTTTGGAGATGAGCTTGCTGGTTGTATTGTATCAGTGTACCCCTCACAGGCATGATCATAATATTATGGTCTAGTAATTTTGAACACAACTCAATTGGTTTAATGGAGGGACAGATTAGCCTCGTTCCCAGGCTCCTCGCAAGGGGGAGCCTGGGAACGAGGCTAGGGACAGATACAATTGTTACTGAGCTGTGGGATATGGGAAGCATGAGGTTGGTTGCTATTGCTCTGGAGATCTATATAGCAACATTATCTCCTACACACCTGTCCGAGACTGTCCCTTCAGTAATTCCAGTTAAAATTTCCCGATATACGGTAGTACTTTTACATCAATCAGTTTTTGGTGAACACTGATTATTTTTGGCATCAGTCTAGTGAGCTTAGTTTACTGATGATAGGGTTAGAGTGCAATTGGTTTTAACAGGAGAGGTATTACATTACAGAACTATAATGTGCATGCATTCTACAGATACTTTCTGAACATCAAGACATTTACTGGAGTATATTTGTTCCAGGAAAATGCACAATACGGTAAGCCCATACAATGTCAACTGTAAGTTCATTTGTGCATGGGCGTAGCTAGCTAGCATTGAGGCAAGGGAGGCAGTTGCCTCCTCACTTTTCTGAATAATGACGGGCGTGTCCAGAGTCTCGCACACTCCGCGTACGATGTGTGTTCAATCTGATGATAGAAACAGGAGCTAGGCTGACCATGAGCCGGCGTATAATCTTAGCACTGATAGTGCTGCAAGTCTGGGACAGTCAGGGCACCGGCATATTGCTGTAGCATTTCGAGAGCAACTGTTTGCATGCACTGCGGATTAACTATATAACAGTGATGATAATGTTTGACTGCAGTGTACCAGATGCAGAACATGAGTGGTGGGGTGAACCAAAAGTGCGTTGAGGCTCATCTGGATAATGAAGAATGGAGATGCTTCTTTGCTCCTGTAAGTACAATCATTAGTCCTGCATGTAGCCTTGTTCTTTGCTTCTGTATAAGCACAATTATTATAATTCTGTACATAGCTTCATCCAATGCTTGCACAAGTACAATCCTGTACCCTCACGTGGAGCAACTAACTTCCTCCCTCCCACATACATGATTGTACCCTCTCCCTCCCAAGTGCATAGTACGAACCCTATTTCCTCTCACATGCATCCATGCATGCAGTATACCTACCCCTACATCAAGACATCCATATTCGTCCTCAACTCTCTGTACGACACGGCTCAGCTATCAGCAAATCAGCTGGGTTGCCTCCCTCCCAACTGCTCCCAAGAACAGATGGAATTCTTTGATAATTTCCGAGTGGTAAGCCAAACTATGACTGCAGCATACAGTTGTGTAACTTGTGTACATGTACCACATTTCCCCCCTCCTCACTTACAATTGCAGGAGTTCCTTTCTCAAGCCACTCCTGCCATCATCTCAACCAGCAATGGTTTCTTTGGTGACTCCTGTCTTGTACACTGTCAGACACTCTATGATGACACTTGGAGCGTGTACAAGGTAAGTGGACAGCTGATGAGCGAGACATTTGCCAACTGGTACTTTGGACGCAATGGAAAGACGAGAGTGCTGGACTGTACCTATCCCTGTAACCCTACCTGCCCGAGGGTACATCCTCTGACAGAACAGTTGAGTCGATATCCACAGTGGCCATGGGAGAGGTTCTAAGTGCAGCATAATTATATGGAACAGCTGCTTTCTTGATGTATAAGTACAGTATACAGATGTGTTATTTGTTCCTTACTACAATTTTGTACTATATACAATAATTGTAAATTCAATTTGTCTCTTTACAAATACCATAGTGTAAAGGAGTGGAGAAACATGCAGCATCTTTATCCCTCTGAATGAGCTTGTTAATTCTGCATGGATGACCATGCCTGCATGTTAACAGCGGTAAAAGACAGCAAATGATTATGAGGTCATGCAGTGATTATCCTGATCCTGTTGTATAACGATGTATAATGTATTCATCAGTTGCAAGAATATATTTCACTGGATGGAACTAGACTGCATACTATACAAAAAAACTCCCAATCATAGAAGGAACAAAGTAAAGTAGAGATGGGTGGTGCGTAAGTACGCATGCTGCGCCAGCAAGAGGGAGGGTGGTTGCATCACTGGAGTTAGTTCTGGTATCTAACAGCTCTGCCATCGGGGAGCACCATACGCTGGGGTGCTCCCTGTGATGTTCTGGGAGAGAACCTGCTGTGCAGAGACGTGTTGGTCTGTGGGGTGGAAGAAAGCAGGTAAATCATATGCTGGCTTCATTCCTAGACTGTTCTTGCCACTTTCCAAGGCTGTGGGGGGTGGAGGTACCTCCCTTCACACTGCAGAACTTAATTGTCATTGAGATACTAGCTTACGTGGGCACAAAATTGTAGTATCAGGAGCTCAATGAAAAAGGTCTAAAAGTGATTCTCCTATACCCTATCCAGGTCACCACCTCCAGCTGGGCAATGATGAAGCTCATTCTTTTCATACTTTAATCAACCAAACCTCCGTTACTGTGAGTCAGGTGCTATTGTTAGAAAGAGGTATACATGTACGGTAATCTGAAGAGCTTACATGGTGGGCTACTCCAACCAAACCTCTGTTACTGTGAGTCAGGAGCTATTTTTAGAAAGAGGTACACATGTACGGTGCTGGTAAACTGAAGAACTTACATGGTGGCCCACTCCAAAGCCTGGTGCCAACTCCACACCTGTGGGTTCAAACTGTGAGAACAAGAGCACAAGACCACTTGACCATCAATTCACGTGTATGTGGCTGCTAACTAGCCTCGTCCCCAGGCCTCCACCCAGATTTTATCTCGCAGCTGTGTTTTTCTCCACGGCTGCGAGATAACATCTTGGTGGAGGCCTGGGGACGAGCCTACATGTAGCTGCTAACTGCTTCCATTATTAGGCAGATCACAAGCCAACCTGTGGTTCCTGAAAAATGGCAATCTGTAGTTTTCCGGGTGTCATAGTTTCTTCTGTGTCGTAAGTGTCATCAGATCTTGTCTGTCTCTGTGCTCTTCTCCCACGGCCTCCCCTTCCCCTCCCTCTCCTCCTCCCTCTCGACCCACTCCCCATCTCCACGGCTGCTCTCCCCATCTCCACGGCTGCTTCATCAACATCCCCCATCAGCACTTCTGCAGTCCTCTGCTGAACAAATGCTGCTCCCTGCCTCCCTCTGGGAGTCCTCTGCTGAACAAACGCTGCTCCCCGCCTCCCTCTGGGAGTTATCTGCTGAACAAACGCTGCTCCCCGCCTCCCTCTGGATCCCCTCCTCCCACGAGTGTTTGGAGTAGCACTGCATAAAACCAAGTAATTAGTCCTATGGCCAGTTGGAAAACTGGATTACAAAGGAATACTAGTGATCACCACCAGACATTACTGGAGATTACAAAGGAGTAGTACTTGGTGATCAACACCTGGAGATTACAAAGGAGTAGTACTTGGTGATCAACACCTGGAGATTACAAAGGAGTAGTACTTGGTGATCAACACCAGAGATTACTGGAGATTACAAAGGAACTTGGTGATCAACGCCAGAGATTACTGGAGATTACAAAGGTGTACAAGTGTTTACCACAAGAGTTTACCGGAGTGGAGGAAAGCTATCGTACAGTGTCACACGGAGCAGAGATACAGTCCAAGAGGTTACCTGGCCTCAGCAGCAGCAAGTCTGGATGGGGAAATGAGACCACCACCAAGACCCAGACGAGCGGCAATCCCTCCTCTCCCCCTCCCGCCGGTCCCTCTTCCTCTTCCCCTCCCTCTCCCCCTTCTTGCTGGTAATGGAGTGTTGGTTGGGGGTTGGCTGGTGTCTTTCGCAGCAGTGTTGAGTTTTCTTTTCTTGGAGAGGACCAACTCCCTAGCCTTCTGTCTCAACTGCTGGGCCCTCTGTTGGGTCCTCACGCGTACCTGTGCAACACCACCGGATGGCTATGAGTGTGTGTGGAAGTGCATGCATGTGTGTGGTTCATGAGAGGGAGATGTATGTGTGTGTGTGGTTCATGAGAGTGTGGGAGGGAGCGTGTGTGGTTCATGTGAGTGTGAGAGGGAGATGTATGTGCGTGTGTGGTTCATGTGAGTGTGAGAGGGAGATGTATGTGCGTGTGTGGTTCATGTGAGTGTGAGAGAGAGATGTATGTGCGTGTGGTTCATGTGAGTGTGGAAGGGAGATGTATGTGCGTGTGGTTCATGTGAGTGTGGGAGGGAGATGTATGTGCGTGTGTGGTTCATGTGAGTGTGGGAGGGAGCGTGTGTGGTTCATGTGAGTGTGAGAGGGAGATGTATGTGTGTGTGTGGTTCACGTGAGAGGGAGATGTATGTGCGTGTATGGTTCATGTGAGTGTGAGAGGGAGATGTATGTGAGTGTGGGAGGGACATGTATGTGTGTGGGAGGGACATGTATGTGTGTGTGCGGTTCATGTGTGTGTGAGAGGGAGATGTATGTGTGTGTGTGGTTCATGTGAGTGTGAGAGGGAGATGTATGTGCGTGTGTGGTTCATGTGAGTGTGAGAGGGAGATGTATGTGAGTGTGGGAGGGACATGTATGTGTGTGTGCGGTTCATGTGAGTGTGAGAGGGAGATGTGTGTATGGGTGTGCAGTAGGGGTGTACGTTGTGTATGTGTGTGTGTAGCAGGGAGATGTGTGTATGGGTGTGCAGTAGGGGTGCACGTTGTGTATGTGTGTGTGTAGCAGGGAGTTAGTCTCGGTCCCAGACCCAACCAACCCCAGCACGGATCGCTTTTAGTTCCGCACATTATACTGGAAGCCATACACACGCTGGATAAACGGTCTGGGAACGAGACTAGCAGGGAGCATGATTGTGTGTGTGTGTGTTCCCATTGCTAGCTCAATAGTAGACCTACAGTAATAGTAGTCAGCCTCTAGCCTCATCCCCAACCTTCGTTGTGGTGGAGAAGTCTGGGAATAGGACAAAAGTTCAGCTATATTTTAGCACCTGTGTTTTAACACCTCTCGTTCTCCATGTTGCTCCTCCGGGATTTCCTTGATCAGCCGATGATCCTCCTCTCCTCCCCCTCCCTCGGCCCCTCCCTCTCCCCCTGCCCCTAGTGTTCGACTTCTTGTTGAGAGCGATGATCTCATCTGCAGGTATTCAGCAGTAACAATGGGTGGTTAAGATCCACCAGCATCCACACCAGGGGGAAGTCCCTCCCATAGACTCTATAGCCACGACTACAATCAGTCAATGGTCAAAGCCACTAAAAATGCAGTCAACGGTCAAACAATACGGTCAACGGTCGGGTCATAATGCACAACAATGCTAGCTAGGTATGGTTACGTATGCGGAGTCAATGGTCAAACTGCCAAAAAGAGCTAGTCAAAGATTTGTCCCACGGTCGCAGCCATGACTAAGGTAACGGAGGGGGTTTCCGGACAGTCTTTTAATTCCGGACACGCACTTCATGCCACTTGCATTCGCTCCGTTAGCAGTTAATTCTTCCGAATTATGGTAAGCGCGCATGCATACCCTACCATCGAACTTTCCAATGCTGTGCAGTTGTTAGCAAAACTGCTCCTCGAGAGCGAAAGCTGGGGCCGTGTCCGGAAACCCCCTCCGTTACCTTACAGAGGCTACGGGAGTGACCCCCCTTGCAAACAGCTCCAAGCCTTTGCTGGTCTCCCAAGGGGAGGAGAGCAAAGAAAGTATCATATCCGTAGAGTACCAGGTGGGATTTGAACCTGGGACTTTTGGTCAATCTTCCCATTTCGTCAAAAGTGATTTAGTGTAACCACGACCCAAACTCCAACCTGAAAATTACAGGACGTACATGTGCCAAATTATACCTTAGGTCAACAATCAATCAACTATACCGTCATTCTGTGTTGGTTGCGTGTAGTCAGTCTACGTAAAATGGCTACCAGAACTCACCTAACGAGAGATCCACCTTATTAACCGTAGCCATAACTTTGTCTCAACGCTCAGCAGAGAACCGAGGGAGCCGGGTGGAGAGACGACAGAAACTAACTGCGTTCAAAAAGTACACGCCCCACCTTTAGTAAGCGCAAGTACGGGGTTAACGTCTGTACGTAAAGGGTTAACATAACATGAATGCATTAGCGCTAAGGTTGGCGCAATCACGCGTTCGGCGGTGGGAGCTGAGAGCAGCTCGGTTGTTGGCTCAGCTCAGGCAGGCCTCATTAATTCATTGTTCACTCTCCCTTCCCACCACTAATCTAGGTCTCTCTCACCACTAGGGTGAGACGGTACAAGGGCACTCGCTCGGTAGGACCCGTTCGGGGAAGTCCTGTCCCTGACAAGATAGCTATAGCTGGTTGCCAGTGGTTACTAGTCTATTGTGATGGTCAGCCTGTTGGCAGTCAGCTAGAGTCTAGCAGCTGACAACTAAGATGGCCCAAAGGCCAAACATGGGCTAGACCATGTGAACACAGAAAGCAAGGCTGTGCCCACTGGCGCTGAACTATAGATCTAGACTGCATGCCCGCCGGCAACTCAGATGGCCCTGGCGCAGCTAGAGTCTGCCTGCTGGCAATTCAGCCATTTCTGGATATGGCCTGCCATGCAGGCCAATTGCAAGCGAGGGTAGCCCACTGGCGCTGAGCTCAAGCAAGTTTTGATGGCCGCCAGCAAAGGCCATCTCAGTAGTAGGTGGACACCCTTCCACCTACCGTTGGGGCTATAAGGCCCTCCTTTAGTTACACTACCCCCAAGCATGTGCCCTTGCACCATCCGCCAAAGTGGATAATTAGCTAAGTAGTCAGACAGGGATCAAACTCGGACATGAAAGAGAGTTAAAGAGGCTATTGTACATAGTAGACACACAAAAAGTTACTATAATAATATTATTATTCTGTTTCCAAAAAAAAAAAATTCAACAGTCAAGATCGACTGATTTTGTATAATGGGGTACACGGGATGTGGAACTAGTCATCAAGATTAGCCACCTCAATATCAAGTAACTCTTGAAGCTGACCACACAGTGGAATAAACTTGAGTTTGGAGTTCCGTGGTTGCGTCTTCATTCGTTGAGACACTGTGACCTGTTTGTTGTAATACGTGTGCTTCAATTGTTTCAAAACATCACCAACTGTCAGTTTGTGAAAACAGACATCATGACATTGTTCCTGGAGCTGGGCTTCTGTCAAAGATAGTGCTTTCAAGACGTCATCAAGAAGGTAAAAATTGTGCCGCCTTTGGGAGAGACAAAGAGAAGAGGTATAGGATACTAAAAAGTAGAGAGATTCATTATACTGTTGTCATAGGAACATGTCAGTTGTGCTTATGTACACTGTGCACCACAGAGGTACATGACATCATGGATAATAGAGCACTCTATTATCCATGATGACATACAGTTATAATCATCACCCCAGTGCCATGAGTGCAGCAAAAGGCTACAATATCAACATCAGCTCAGATGTGATGTCAAACACATTCGTTATGTGTAACAAAGATCAGTTCTCTATACAAAAGTACTGAGATTGTGTTGCTGTCAAGTTGCTTGTCAAAGATCATATTGGCACATACGCATAAGTATGAACTACATAATTATGGAAGTGACCCTTATGCTTGAAGTCTAAACCAGGAATTACAACGCATATTTCATTAAATCGGTTGTGTGCATGTTTATGATCTATGCCTTGTACATGGCGAAGGCGATGATGCACCCTTGGTAACACACATTAATACCCACTGCACATAGTTCGGTGTGCTATTTTATGCGAGGCAAAAGTTTGTGTAAGTGTATACCTACCTTGGGTTTGTGCCTGGAGTGATTTGGAAGTTGTAGACGGGAAGAAAAGGGGTTTGTGAAAGTTCAATAACGGGAGAAACAAAGAACAGTGGAAAGTCCAGCTCTTCTCCCAATGTGGGGTCACCTGGGAAATGGAATACCAAAAATTAGAGCCCAGATACAACTAGCACTGTTTGTTCATTCATTCCAATAATTTTGTTGGCAAATTCTCTAATTGGCAGCATGCTACAAACATGATCTTTAGATGTGCAGTGTATGGCTATCACTTTGATGATGTTTATCCCCACAGACAATCCCGGCCAACTAGGGTCATACAGAACCAACGGCTAGAAGAATGCGGTGCTTTCCCTTCTGGAAAACTCATGAAGCCCTTAGGGGAGAATACATGCAGAGGACTACACATTGCAAGACAGATTAGCCATTTTCCCAACCATCATGGTGTGCTATCCGGTTCAGCCCTACATCTCTTCCCATTGAGATTATAATACACTCACCGACAGAAGGTCAGTAATTAACTGTTAACTATTTTCATCACTTAGAGTTCAAATAGTCTGAAAAGCTTCCGCAACATAGAAATCTCACAGCACTGGCTCGTGTGCTGTTGTGCCTTCACACGCTAGTTCTGGTAAGCAGAAAAGAAGCACCCAATCCCTCATCCCAACTATGAACAAACAGGCAAACTATGTTGTCCATTTGACATCTATCCTTTATGTCATTGGAACACGATATCATTTATTCTTGATCCCAGACCCAACCAACCCAGATGTGGATTGCTTTTGGTATTGTGCACATTATACCGGAAGCAATATATGTGTTGGATGATGGTGTGGGAACGAGACTAGATCTCATTCTGTCAGCAACAGCTCCATGATGAGGCACTGGGTCTCGAGGTAGACTCGGTGATTAGCTCAGTCCCCAGCTGCTTCATTGCTTCTATTGCAGTGCTGAGTGTGTCCAACCTCGCTATCTAACCAACTGCTGGTTTTGAAGGCCTGATTGTACTACTGACTGTCATGGGAGTCAAATGCAGCTACGGGAGCATCACATCTATGCAGTGTTACAAATAGCATACCAAAAACGGTGAGAAAATGAATAATGAAATGACAGTGAGTAGTTTCCAGTAACTGCCGGGGAGAGCTCAGGCAGACAGAGACAAACTGCTGGGCAGACAGAGACGTGTCTGTACTATCCTTACCTGGATTGTATCCATCCACAGGAATAGTCACTGGTACTTCCTCACACGGTCTGAACAACTGTATACACAGATAAATCACATTATTAACCAATCTGGTAACAAACAGTTTAGCCTGAGTGTGCACGTAATCGTTCGGTACAAGGAATTTGTCTCCTACGGTGCAACACGACCTATGAGGTAGTCCCACATCACTCTATGCAGAGCACTAGCCTCGGAAACTCATGGACCAACAATGAGAGAAGAGATACCAGTAAGTTGGTAAGTGATCTTGTGAAACGGGGGGGGGGGGGGGGGGGGGTGTTTGAATATTCATTTGGAATTATTAGAAGCAAATTTCACCGACCATGGCGAGGTATTTTACGATGCTAAGGACTGGGTGGCGACAAGCTGGACTCCCAGGCCAGAGAGTGATTGCGACCAGAGACGGTGCTACAAGAGAGCAGCCGCCAGCTAAGGGTGCCGAAAGTGGAGTGATGGCTACAAGCGAGAATGCGTCGGGCAAGCAGGGCCGAGACACATGGAGTGTCATTGAAGACAGAGGGGATTACAACGCAGCCAACGAGTCAGTGAGGACACTGAGGCACTGTTCACGCAAACGAAGACAGCAACACACGTGGGACACAACAGACCTTTGCTGAATCTGGACTGCTCTCGGAATTATTAGAGTCACTACAGTAGCTCATAATAGCTACAGGATCACAAACAAAAAAATCCCATCCCTGGCCTGGATAAGGCGTTGCATGGTTTCCAAGGTAACATCGGCACACACATATCAAGCACACAACAGGTGGCTGTCAAGTCTGATAGCACACAGGAGTTTTGGGGAGGAAAGATAGGCCTACCATCCAACCATACAGAGATTATTCATTAGAAATCATCATAGACCTGCTTGTTTTCCTAAGTACGTATTTGTATCCTGCATGTCTAGAGACACGTTCTTGCCTCTCTGGAGTTGGTTGTGATCAAGAACACATAATGATCATGGGTACCTTCTGTTTTCTTGACGCTCTGGTAGGAGTAGTGGTGGTAGGTTTCTGCGATGTCGGACTACAAGATCGATTGGACCTTGACTTCTTCTGTCTCTCCTTAACCACATCTACACAATCATGAGAATTAACAAGTGCATTTGAACTTACAGTACCTGGATGGATGCTGGTAGAAATGATATTAAACAACTGCACCAAACAAGACATTAGATGTAATACCGTATGGCCGGAAAATTTGGCGGGGAATTAAATTTGGCGGTTTGGCGGATTATGAATGCACCGCCAAATTAAATTCCGTCAATATTTTGTCATGACATTTGTGCATGGGCGGGGTCTCGTAGCGAGCGACGCTCGAGCTACCTCTCGCCGCAAGCACTCATAATACTATAGTACCTCTGTCACTGATCTGCCAGAAATAGCGAGCAAGCAGCGATCGGCCAGAAATCGCGAGCAAGCAGCTGATATCTTCCTGGGTTCATGGCCGACGACGATGGCGCTCCTTCGCATCACTGCTACTGCGTACCACTCCCACGGCAGTTCCTCTCCTACACTCGCATCCCAGAGGTTTTTGTAGACGTGGTACCTCGAACACAGTACCGCAAACTCGGACTCCATTGCAGCCTATGTACCGACACAAGATCTCAGTAAACCACCGAGCGCTCCGCGGCCATGCGGTTAGTATGACGTCATTCTCGCTCTGCAAATTTCCAAATCCGCCAAATTTTAATCCGCCAAATGCAATTCACAGCCTTTTTCAGCCAATCCGCCAAATTTAATTCCCGCCAAATTTTCCGGCCATACGGTACTCAGTAACTGGTACTTTCACTCAAACCTTGGAGGTACTTGTACACCTCCTTCTGGTCGATGGCCCCGGCATACTCCACTGGCGTCTTTTCTCCGAACTCAGCCAGGGGGTCAGCACCGTAGGAGATCAATACTTTCACAAGGTCAAGAGAACCCGTCTCAATTGCATCATGGATGGGCCTAGCATACCGTATGAAGAATACCAGTCAAGAGCGCATGATCGTCATCGCAGTCAATGATGTCATGATGCGCATGTGCTCTTGCTAGAGTCTAAGGCTCGGAGCTTCACCATGTTATAAGGGCAAGTGGCAAAGTTCAGAGGTCAAACCAGCAGCCTTGCAGCTACTCGCACTTAGCTGAGCCCTATTTATCCTTGAGCATCCAACAGCCAATATTCACTGTATTCCATCATTGTAATGTGTAATGCTGAATCATACAGGAATGATCAAACATTACTTTAAGGTTACGGGATACCTTGTGCTCATTAATATACATAACGTAAAAGTTACCTTTGTCCCTCCGCACTAGAGACATGGATGTATAACAGCAATATGAGTATCTTCTAGCTGGTATGATCTTAGCGCCTGAGTACAACATGCCAACATGGGCAGTGGCATCCAAGTTCAATTGGTGAACTTTGGCGTCAGATATTGCAATCAGAAAGGGCTAACAGGCCAGCTTGGCAGCATCCATGGGAGGTTTTCAACCGACTGGAGGGCGGCTCAGAGCTGGTTCGCTTCACTGCCGTCGGAAAAACGAGTGATGGTCATTCATACCATAAAGCCATTCACTTTTCACCCGATCAGGCAAGTAGAACGTGCAGTATCTCACGAACAGGATGTTTATCTCGGTAAAGCTTTTCGAGCTGCCCTGCCCCTTTCATCGTAGAATTGAAGTCCAGTCTAATATACGGTTAGATGTTACTTCAACGATAAAAACTGACGCCAAAGTCACGCACACATTCCACTGTTGACTGTAAACCGCAAGAGCATACTGCGCATGTAACCAGTAACCTTAAGGAGCTACGGAGCTCAGCGTAAAGATAAAGAGTAAGCATCATATAAATGTCTCCATTTCATGTGTACACTTACTTCAATTATCAAATGGAGTTACTACATGTAAGAGTACTTCTCCGTAACTGCCCGTTTTGATCAAGTATTTAGTTTGTTTTCACCATGCACATGTGTGCAGCAGGGGTTAAGTGATCGGTTTGTGTCTGTCTGTCTGAGTCGGTGCACACAAAAATCAGCAGTTTGAGCAATGACGGCCTTGTTGAAGGCTTAGTTCAGAATGGAAGTGTCAGAATTCAGAAAATACTAGCCTCTACATAGCTTACAGACCAGAGATCCACTCGAGAGACAGAGAAAAGCTGCATGAAAGTCTTGTTTCTAACATTACTGCCACAACTTACATTATCTCATTCTACATGCTGACAGCGCTGTATTAAAAATCGATAGGTCTAGCTATCTCATCATGCATGCTGTACTGAAAGTCGGCGGTAGGCCTACCTATATCATGTCAAAGTAGCTATGGGGTACGTGCTATGCTGAGCACCTCTATAGTTTCTATCACAGATTCAATGTTCCACATTTGTCGTACATCAACATGTACACTTGCCTAGTCCCATCCCTAGAACTGATATTGGCATCTGCTCCATTCTGTAGCAACATCTCTGCCAGCTTTGTGTTGCAGTTACTGCAAGCCTCATGCAATGGAGTCCACCCGGCATTGTCCTGGGCATTGACTGAGGCACTCTCAATCAGCACCATGTAGCGGGCCATATCCTACAAGCACAGAGAGCAGCCCAACATCAACTGCAACATTTCTCAGCCTCCCCGGCCCGTAATTAGACTACAAGTAATAAATTTGTTATACAGTGGAACCTGTCTACTGTAGTCGCGCGTTATTAGGCGCATGTGCCTATAACTCCACAGGAAGGAAATATGCGCCTATAAGCGAGATGCGCCTAATAACACATATAATAATAATGACATTCCTCGAATAGGAAGCGCGCTTCAATTCGAATATAGCTGTTTTGCACTCTGAAGGATCGAAAATGGCAGAGTTTCTGGAAGAAGACTGCAGCGCTTACCTGGGACGAGAGTTGAACCTGCGCCTAACAGCGAATATGCGCCTATCAGTGAGATGCGCCTAATAATGCGCGACTACGGTATATTAGGACTAGTATTTCTTGGGCAATATAGACACGTGGCTGCTTTATGCAGATCATTTTGTACATGTAGCATTAGTGCAATTGGGACCAGCAGTATGACCATAAAATAGATGTGGCTGGGTGACCACTATAGACAGGTTCCACTGCGTGTACTAGCTAATGAATGACTTGGAAGGTTGGATGGACGAACCAAATGGCCTGACATGCTCTGTCTGTCTCAGACTGTCTATCCATTTTTCTACCTTGGGCTATAAGAACAACATCACAGTGACTAATCTGAAGTCCGAATCATCAACTCTGCAATTATAGGGCATGCACACGTACATATTTTCCTGTTCTGCAGACTTTGTGGAGTGGGGTGTCACCTGAACTTCTGGACGGTACAACTCTCTTACACCGAGCAATCAGATCTGAAGAATACCAAACGCACAACCAGGTCACTCAAGGAATCCCAGAATAGCATTCTTGGGACAAGGACACGATCACCTGGTGAAAATTCTTCCCAAATGCTACTCTTGGTTGAGCTGTCAACATCACGAAATGAGGACAAGCTGCTGGTGGTGAGGGTGGCAGAACACACACTGCTACAGTCATCCTGCATGATTGAAATTAATGCAGAAAAATCGCTGCAAATCAAGTCAGTGACTGCAAAAGAGACGTCTTAGTCAACTGCTGTACGTTTGATGTTGATGCCACATACTGCAATCCTCAGACATGACTGATTCTGAATCAAAGAACACGGCATCACACACAAATGGCATTGCTACCATAGGCGCTCTAATTATGCGTCCTTTCTAATTCTGAAAGTCTAATACGTCACACTATGGGGACTAATTTCCTATTATTGCATAACGCGATTATAACGGCAGAATGGCAGCCAGCTCGAAAGCGCACACATACAGTTGAACGGCGAAGAGGGTGTATCACATCACTGCCTGTGAACATTGATGATAAAGACACATGCAGTTGCAATATAGCTGGGACATCAGTGAAGGCACAAGAAAGCAACTCACTTATGTATTCTGTGCCCGACGCCCCGTGTAGGAGAAAAGGCAGCAACGGTCCGACAACCAGGAAAAACACAACTGCTATGCAATAGCCTTGTCACTCATCTGACTTAAAGGTGTTTTCTAATCATGAGTCGAAGTTCATCGCTGTTTGGCTGACCGAATTTGTTACATTTCAAGAGCAACTCATAATTAGAGCACCTACAGTAATGCAAATCATAGGCTTTTCCTTAGGATCTCCCTATCATGTGCATGCTGACAGTTCTTGCCCCCGGTTTTGTCCATGGACAAAACCGGGGGCAAGAACTGTCAGGGAGCAAGGCTATACAGGAAGGGAATAATTATTCTACCTGCTCCTCAGGGTCATCGCGACCCTCAGTGCTCCATGACTGTGCAGTCTGGGTTCTTTCCAGCTCGTGCTGCTCAATCTCTTCCTCCATCTGTTGTCGACGCAGCAGGGTGTGTGTCTCAGCACGACTCTTAGTATTCAGAACAACAGGTTCAAAATCCTACAAGAGAAAAGATACAATACTAACATGTACACTTCTGAAAGCATTTTAACGGCAACGACAATATATTAATCACTGCTGACAAATCAGCCTCTCTCACAAATTGAGTATACACCTTGAATGTTTTCTTTGGGCTCATGTCTGTTTTCTTTGGGCTCACAGAAGTCTCAGTTCTAGATGGCTGACTGGCAGTTTGCTTCTTCGTCTTCTTAACCTGTGGGTATATCAACATAACATTGCCACAATGCCACCACAGGCCACAGTCAGTGGATATAAGGTTAACTCTAAATACTTACAGTAACAGGTTTCGATTTGCGTCTGTATCGTCTGCGTATTTTCTTCGGGGGAATAAGGAGCTTTGCTCTTTTCTTGACAGGAGAAACTTCCTCCTCCTTTTCCTCCTCCCTCTCCTCCTCCTCCTCCTCCTCTACTGGTTGTGGAGCACTAGCCACTAAGAGGGGAACTTGGCCAGAATCCTGGAAATCCGGTACCTCAAATGAAGCGTCAGAATCAGGAGGCTCCTGCTTGACCAATGTTCCTCCAATGCAGGAAAGCGTCCTCGACTGCTCTTCTTCTTCATCGCTCTCCAGGGCTAAAGCACTTCGGGTTACCCTCCAGGACCGCCTTGGGCGCACATCTGGAGATGATTCTCTGGAGCTTGAGGGTGTGGCAGTATTGTTATGAAAAGTTGGACCCTTGTGGGAGGCATAGAAGGCCAGTGAACTAGGCGGGAGTAGACGACCATTCCGTAGCTGGATCCTGTTAGTTGGAAGCTTGGCCTTTGTGGACTGCTCTGGTTCTTCTTTGACAAAGTTGGTGGAGCATACCTCTCCTGTTGGGACTTTAGAGAGCTTGATTCTGATGGACCCAGTTGGGATGACTGACCATTTTGAATGTTTCTGCCCCTGCGCACCCCCGTCTGGAACATCAAGCTGGCTACTGGGATAGGAAACCACAAGGCGCCCATCTTCCACCTCATCTTCAAGGTCATCATCACTGTTCTCGGGCTCTGTGTCCAGGTCTAGCTCAAAGCCTTCAATACAGACTGCAGGTGAATGAGGCCTAGATTCTGTACCGGCATTGGCTACTTCCTTAGTTGCAACGGGGCCACTCTCAACTTGAAGGACATCCCTGTTAGATACTCGTCTTACTCGGAAGTGTGACATTTGGCCACTCATTAGCTGCTCTGTAGTCATGTGAACCAATTTGCTACCAGCCCCCTCTACTGAATCATTCTCAGACTGATGGTGTGGTTGCTGTGGCTGCTGCTGTTGGTGTTGTTGTTGTTGTTGTTGTTGGCGTTGTTGCTGCAGTTGTTGTTGTTGTTGTTGTTGATGTAGTTGCTGCTGCTGTTGCTGCTGCTGTTGTTGTTGCCGCTGTTGTTTCTGCTGTTGCTGCTGCTGCTGCTGTTGTTGATGTTGTTGCTGTTGTTGATGGTGTTGTTGCAGCTGCTGCTGTTGTTGTTGTTGTTGCTGCTGCTGCTGCTGCTGTTGTTGTTGATGTCGTTGCTGCTGCTGCTGCCGGTGAACTTCCTCAGGTGGGCTATTGTCGTCCTTGACTGATGCACTGAAAGCACTCCTGCCTTCAGAAGAGAGATTGGTTTGTTCAGTAGTTCTACTGGGAGGCTGGCTACCCTCCCTGCTTGATGGCACAGGCTCTGTCCGCTTCAAAATCCCGGCAATGGGGACTTTGGAAAGAGCATTGGAGCGACGGACAGTAGACAAGAAAGTACTTTGCAGAGAGTTCTGGGTGAGTTTAGGCTCACTTTTCTCAGGGAGAGGTTCCAATTCTGAGCCAATGTACCTCTTGCAGTACGAGTGTTCTGTGAACACTCGCTGAACTGCAACAGAGTGGTGCGGAGCTTGTGGCTTGCGATGCAACCGAGGATCTCTCATCATGTGGTCAGGGACCATATCCATTGAGTCTGTTCTCTGCAATAAGAATGTACCCCCATATCGCTCATCATCAGTAGCACCCCTTCCAGAGAATCTCCGTTCGTCAGACCAGGGCCTGAAGGGGAGGCCTTCCTTTCTGGGAGGCATCCTTTGAAGGTCTTCCATCAACATGGGACTATCTCGATAGCGGGAATCTCGCTCAAATTGCCCCCTCTCTCGATAGTCCACTGAATTATGGAAGGAGAGTCTTCTCTGTGGATCTGGCAGATATGGGTCCGAGGGGGAGGCGGACGGGCCCATCCTTGTAGCCACATGTCTGGGGCTTCCCATGTCCTGGTGGTCCATGCTCACTGGGCTCCAGGAGGAGGATGCTGCATACAGTAGATGACACTGGTTATATATAGGCTCCAGGAAATTGTGCAACAGATTTACTGTTTCTTGACCTATATCTAATGTTGACCGCTACTATACAAGCAATGGCCAACAGATATGGTCGACAATAGGATAGTCAAACTAACCAACAATAACCTTTTTTGGCAGCACCCATCATACATGTAGCTCTAGTACGTAGCAACTGTAAACACAGGAAGGATTCAGCGATAGCCTATCATATTCCACCTCTCGAAAATGCATGCAGAGAAACAAGTGGTTACACATCCTAAATTTATCCGTCAAAGGAAGCCATGCCTTCATGTGATGGTGATGGACATGGGACCAAGAATGCAATCCCATGTGCCAGCAGGCTTTCATTATGCCACACATTACAGATGTTGGTGTTGTGGTCGATGGTTATCTGGTTAGGCGAGGAGGGGGTGAGATGTTCATCAACTTCATCCACAATGGGTTTCATCAGAGCTAACTAAGGAGTGCACTGTACTTAAAGTTTGAGGTGATATATATCATGTTAGCCGTACACCACGAACCCCATACTTGAAGAACATTTAGTATTAATTAGTTGAGACCGTTCTATGCCGTCATTTTTGGCCACGCCCACTTCTGCCCCCGCCGATGAAGAGAATTATGCCGTCGCAAATATTGGAAAAGTCTGAGCAGTTCTCCATAGAGAGAGGGTTTATACTGTTGTTGCAGCAAAGCCCAGTCTGAGTACTAACTAAAACTCAATTGGGGTTCAGAGAATTACAAACCGTATGGGAAATAAGTAGCCTCGTTCCCAGTCCCACGCCCAGCTTTTCGTCGCTTGCAGTACGGTAAAGCGGGGAGGGCCTGGTACATCTTCTCACGTGAGCATGACGTAATCGAAAAATGGCAAAATTTTCAGAACGAAGACGCTGCGTTTTGCGTGTTATTCAGCCATCTACACGTTCAACGCTCGGTGAGTATGACAGTCGCCCCCCGCTAGCTAGATACGTGTGGTATGTTACCTGGTACCTTCGCTCTTCTTGCTGTTCTGAGACCCACGTACGCCCACGCTTCCTTCCGGTCTTTCTACCCCTTTCTACCCTCGACGTCACTCATGTGAGAAGATGTACCAGGCCCTCCCCGCTTTACCGTACTAAGCAGCGACGAAAAGCTGGGCGTGGGACTGGGTACGAGGCTAGGAAATAAGAGAGTTTGTCTTACGCCAATCACGAAAATGAGCGATTTTATTAAACAAATCGGGTCACAGTTCTTTTAAACCTTCATCCTTTGTAATCCCACGCGAGATTCTGGATGACCTCTGCATAGTGAAGCAAACTGAGAAGAAAAAAGTCGGCTATTCAGTGTGGAACTGCTCCAACTGAAGGCGATGTTTCCTCATTTCTTATGAACTGCAGTAGCTACTCCCATCGCGGTTTTCACGGTCTTAGCACACGACTGGAAAAGCGGACAGAGACTACTATCCCCAACACTCAAAGGGCATCTACCACAGGTAACAACAAGCTACACTAGAACCGTAGCCATACTTAGCTACCTCACAAACGCAACCGCGAGGAAGCTTCCGCGGATCAATAACGATATTCCGTAATCTCTCCGCGTTACGTCAGTATCATTGAGTCACACCTTATTGCACTTGAGAAGTGATACCTTCTACATGTCATGAACACAAACATTAGCCTGACTCACAGTTCCAGTCAGTAATGTTCTGAGCACATATGCAAGAAAGCCATGCCTCTATGATGGCACAGTCATGATATATATGGAGGAAAACAGGTTCATAGAAATTCCTTCTAGCAGTGAGTCACCAGATGAACATCACTTTCATCATAGCATCCCCCTTCAGCCTTTTCATTTCATCTGCAAACTGTCAAAAGCAGCTGTGGCTAGCTATAGATTCTGCGAATTCTAATACGTTTCAAGCAACAAAAGTCTGTGATGGTTACAATTGAGGTGCTTACAGAATCCTTGTCAATCCGTCACAAGCTACCAACCTGGATCTATCGTGACTGGGCAATCACGGAGGCGTGGCTTTCTTTTCATGACCTAGCTACAGTGCGGGACATCTCAAGCATCCTCAGAACATTACTGACCGGACATGTGTGAGCCTGGGGTTTTTGGTACACGATATGTGCAGAACGTGGAGCCATTGCAAGTATGTGGCCTACATGATTATCATTGAGCTTTCTGATTTGATGAAGGGTGATATGCCCCCCCCCCCCCCAAAGATCATAAGAGCAACATTTATAATGGTGATCACTGAAACGTCAGTAGGTTTGTGCTTTCATTGCCATAATTAGTGTTGAGAGAGAGAGAAATTGAATCTACAGATAATTTCTGGGACCAGCTATAATGACATTGCATGGCATAATATTATTTGCTGATTATATGTGACAGACGCACAAGTGTGTCATTAATTTACAAGCACTGAACAACAGTGCGTCATGGCTACGGCTGAGCTTTACAACAGACTAATAGCTACGACTCTTGTATCCGGTCTATGGTTAAATTGCCCCCCCCCCCCCCCTCCCCCCTCCCCCCTCCCCCCCCACTATACTAATGTAAGTGGAGGCTCTCAAAAGGGTAGAGCGTGGTGAGCTCCAAAAGCCATGCTGATCATCGATTGCCTCAATCGTGAATCTGATTTATTAGCCATGCATGGACTAACTATGGAGGTGGAGCAGCCCTTAAATGTCAAGACAGTTCTGGGGCAGCACCTTGCTGTTGGCCAAAGATATGATGGGAAAAGCCAAAATTAGTACACGGAACAAGTAGCGGTAAGTGTTTTCTATAAACTGTATACCGCAATACTGCCGAAGAACGTATCTAAGTTCAGTGTAGAGCTTTTCTCACTCTGTAGTTTTGTTTGGCTTCTCCAAAGCAAGCCTTTATTAAAGCTTCATATCATGTGACGTTAGTGATTCCACGTCGGGATAATTACATTCCATCAAATGTAGTGTATACTCGAAACAGGATCAAAGCCTGCTGCTCAGCGGAAAAAGTTCCTCATCCAGGTCCATCGTCACCATACCATCATAGGAGACGTGGATTTCTTCTTGACATGGTACTTTAAGATCTGACATCAGGGCATACGTCCAGTACCTGGACCTGTCCTACTCCACCTCTTAATGTAAATAAACAAGGGGAAATGCCATTAACCATCCTCAGTCCCATCCCATCCCCAAATTATACATTTTATGAATGGGAAGAGGCTGATGGGTAATAGCATTTCAACTTGTTTCTTTGCTTTTCAAGAGGTGCACAGAGTACGATATAGGCCATCACTAAATCCCTTTTGACAAATCTTTTTGCTTTCTTGCAATAACATACTGTGCCTAGTTGCATTATCGATATCTTAGTAACCTTTGATTGATTATCGGAAGAAGTTAAAGATTGTAGATCGATCAGCAGCGGCTATGGTTGTCTGCTTGGAGCAGGCGTGGGAACCAAATCGTGTTAACGTTAACATGATCATCCACCACGCAATTTTAAAAAAAAATTATGACCTCTCACATTCACAACTTACAAAGAGATGGAGAATAAGAGCCCCTCTGCTGGTACGCCAAGTTTGTAGTGGATCTGCAAATTCAGTAGCCAAGCTATTATGGTGGTAATTCACGAGTCATAGATTTAATTGTATTCATGACCAATTTTTTTTTTGAGTTACAAAACTCAGTGCACAAGCAAGCTGGGGCGTCTTTATTCACTGGACTGGAGTGGACTGGACTGGACTGGACTGGAGTGGACTGGACTCACCCAAAAATCTGTAAAATGCCTTTTTCAGTGTAGGACAGAAGCTAAGCATACTTATTCAGTCACTAAAGTTGCTTGCACAGCCTGCTTTCGCGTCTTTGCTCGAGTCGGTAGAGGTCAAAGGTCACGTGCATATTTAATGAGCTTCAGCAATGAGCTGCAGTCTAGTCGTGGACGATAGAGGGATAGTTTTCTATGCTTTAGCAAACGGCTGGAGTTTGATTTCTGCAGTAAACAAATGCATGCTCTTCTAATCTTTTCATTGAAGCTTATTAAATATGCACGTGACCTTTGACCTCTACCGACTCGAAGAAAGACACGAAAGCAGGCATTTTATGGATTTTTGGGTGAGTCCAGTCCACTCCAGTCCAGTCCAGTCCAGTCCAGTCCAGTCCAGTCCACCAGTCCAGTGAATAAAGACGCCCAGCAAGCCGAGGTTATGTATAGCTACTACAACCATTAACAGGATGCATTCCCAGCAACTGACATGTTAAATACATACTGGCATGCTTGTGGTTTTAATAGCCATGATCAACTCATGCTTCAAAGAGGTTCTCGGTTGGCTGTCAACAGTAGTATATGAATTATTACTCATCGTCCCAACCAGATAGATTTGTCGACAACACTGAAATAAATCAGTTCATCTAAATCCAACATTTCGGCCTTAATGCCAAGGCCATCATCAGGGATGATACAAGACAAATAAGATCAGAATGCAGATCAACTCATGTACGAACACTGGAGGCACACTACAGCTTACTGGCAACTGTCAAGGTTCGGAGTCAAAATTCTTGTTGCAATACATCTAACTGTATCAGCAACTATACCTTGCAATAGTCTGTGACAAGGATGATGCTAACTTGCACAGACTAGCTCTTCCTTTGTAGCCTCTCCCAGGCTCTCCCTTACGCGAATGAAACAGTGATCAACATTGGATATGGAGGACTGGGAACACGGCTATACTTCCTTAGCATTGCCGATACATACTATTGCTAAACTCTTATGAGAAAATAAAAATTATTCATGTCTAGGTCTGTAACTCATCTGTCTGTCTACCTATCAGGCTATCAATCTATCTATCTATCTATCTATCTATCTATCTATCTACCTATCTATCCATCTATCTATCCATATATATGTATACGTCATTGTGGCAGGACCTACCTCTCGTCAGGAGCAGGCAGTAGTGCTCTGTTCATTGGCGGTTGGTGATCTAGCCTTCTCTGAGCTGGGTACCTCATATCAGGCCCATCACTATGGTACATACCACCATCATACTGACCAGGGTGCCTCCGTTCATCCATTGGTGACTGTCCTCCACCTTGTTCCCTGGCCCAATAGCCCTCACCGTGTCTACCACTACCATCACTGTACGGGGGCTGTGGTCTGAGAGGAGGACCTACATGATGTGGATGGTGGCTGCCATATGTCTCCTATATAAGGCAAAGGAGTTAGCACATGAATATAACTATCTCCAATCTAAACTATTCATAGCTAACCCCATCCCTGATCCCACATGGATAGTTATAGTCCCAATCTAAAATGTCCTATATCATGGCGTGTCAATAATCGGTGGACTGGAAAATGGGATAGAACGGTGGAATGGTATACGGAATGGACAATGAATTTTAGCAACATTTTCCATGGTACAACCCCACTCTGCTGTGTGCTTACTAACCACCTTATATTGGTCTACATTCATGCATCTTCTTCGAAGTCTTAGGGTTCAAAGGTCACATGCATATTTAACGACCTGTTTTGTATGTAGTCAGCAGCCTTAACTGAATAAAGGAGACTTGACAGAACGGAAAGGGGATAGAACACAGTGTGAAATGGTGCCTAGTCCATTTCATTTTCCATTCCACTGTTCTAGTCCAGTGATTACAGACACCTGCCTTGTGCATTATGCATGTGCTTGAGATCGGCATTTCTCATTTGAAGGAGGGTGGCCACCCTTTACTTCAAACACTTATTGTGGTATGATCTATATCATACACACACGTTACCTCACTGTTGTTATATTATGATACCATGACTCAAGGTGAGCTGAAGAGACCAATATCACACAATTGGACTTTGATCATAGTCCAAACCAGGCAGTTAACTTACACTAACTGGGAATACAGTACATGCGGTGGCTTACACGAGGAGAACAGTGAGGGTCATGAGGAGGATCAGCATACTTCCCCCACAAGAAACCTGGATCTCTAAAACAGATATAAGATTTGTTACGTAGAGCACCGTGTTAAAGGTAGCACACAAGTAGGATAACATGTCCATACCATGTGATAGGCCTGAGGACTCATACCTGGCATGCATGTCTCTCCGTCCCATTCGAAGGTTGGGATCTTGGGGGTTGACTGGCCCCCTATGGCCTGGCGCCATGACATCTCCTCTCATAGGTCCAGTGGTGGCCTCCCCACACATCGGCATGCCAGGATACTACAAGGTCAAAGTGAGTGTGAACATGAATCTTCAAGGTCATAGTATCAAAAGAAGAGCCTTGTTGCACTGAACATACAAACGGAAATGGTCACCAACAAATCAAGGCCGTCTGACAGCTGGTAGATTTAGAACTTGTTACAGTGACTCGACTTACACAAACAAAAAGATACATACAATGTCATACACACCTGATAACTGCTGGCAACAATAAGCAAGCTGATGAGGACGGAAGCCACTGAATACTTACAGTGGAAGTATGTGGCATATACCACAGCCACTATAATTCATTCTCCCTCACTACACATCGTAAAATGTCTAAATTCAATTCTAACCTCATCCCTGTATCCATTCTCCAGAGGTCGTGGAGACTCTCTGTGTGTATGCTCATTGGGATGGTGGTTCCACACTTCATTGGGATTGCTATGGAGAGACAAAGTTTCACTCAATATTGCAATAATTACAGCTCATTATCATGACACAGCTTTTTAGATTCGAATCACTAGTCCTTGCGATCCATACCATAGAACTTCTATGCTTTGACCGAGAAAAATGTTACCTTCCAAGCCTTTTCAGACAAAGACTGGCCTCCCAAGGAGAAGAGTGCCAAAGAAAGCACTTAATCTATGAAGCTGGGATTCGAACCTGGGACTTTCTGGTCCAGTCAAATGCTTTAACTACTTGGCCACAAAGTCACTTCAGAACTGACTGACAGACTACTCCTTCAGTTTTGAACAAGCAAAGTTCTGGGCTTGAGGTAGTGATTGTATATATTAAAAGCAGCTATGCTTCACTCAAATCTCAGGAATCACCACAATTCCATACGTTTAATTTTTAAAAGAACTGGCCTAGTATTTCTTTTTGCTGAATCACATATCAATCTCACTGTTACTATCTACGCACTCTCTGCAACTTGACTCGCTGGAACAGCACCTGTTTCCATAAGCTTGACAAGGGGCTGGATCACCGTGGAACCGCCGTGGGTTAGTGGGCCCCATGGGGCGGAAAACAGGTCTTGGAACCTCCCTCCCAGCGTCGGCGCGAAGGTGATCACCCTCGTAATAGCCATGTCCGTTTTCCATCCAAGGTTGGGAAGAGTAGGCGCTCATTTTTCGCTGACTAATGCGCCCAACTGCAATAGTTTATTAGGGAAACAGCCATTTTTGATCGCTGCCTTTGGCCAAAAGCCCTTGCCCTAGATTGATTGTGGGTGTGGTAGAATGATACCGTATATCTCTTAATCTTCCATTTTAACGAGAGGAATTTGATCTCTCGTGACTCACTCGTGACTAGTCAGTGATTGCATGCAACAGCCATATTGAGTTGCGAATCGTTTACATTTAGACCGCGGAGATGACTTATTTGCCGAAATTTCTGCTCTCTTTCTTGGTTCTAGGTTTGTGGGTGGTGACCCTGTTCCCTTTCTGTACTCGGATTCATAAAACCGTTTTTGTCTTTTTCTCTGATTCAGGTATCCTGGGGGGCTTGAGTTTGGACCAATGGGAGATCAGGCCACAGCCTTCAGTAAGTTCTGTACATGGCTGCAACTTTCTGGCAACTATTCTGGGCACTGTTTCAAAGGGTGGTCGTGCCCATAGACTGCAGTCATAGCTGTGACCGCAGGTCAAAACTGACCGCTCTTTTGCATGGTTTGACTGCACTGATTTTCAAGGCTTTGACTTGACCGTGCTGATTTTCGGGCTTTGACGGTTGACTTTGTGCTAATATACGGAAGAAAGTGTAGTGACTCCACCCCTTCCTTAGTATACCGGTTGACCGAGCAATGTGACTGTGGTGCTTATTGGAGTGACCTCCCCTTGTATTTAGTGCAATGTTAGGGAATCGTCTCTGATGTGGTCTGTAGCCATTTTGATGGTTGAGGTAAATAGTGCTGCTCTGAACCATGGAAACAGGAACTTTCTTCATGGCTGTTTTCAATATTTGATAGTAGTGTATGTGTCATAGTCAAGTACTGGTAGTGTTGGAACAGAGACCCGGGGGCCTGTCTGCTTGACTACCAAAATGATGCCGTACACAGGAATGTGACTTATAATCCCATGAACAGATTGGTGATTGAACCTTAGTGTTCCTCTCTCCTCAGCCCTCAACATCATCCAGGTTCTATGTCCTTCATGATTGGGAGAGCACATACAGTCGGGATGAGAATACCGCTCCACTGCCCACGACTAAGATCTCAGATATCATGCTCAAAACAATGGGAATCTTGAAGGTATAATACTTCTCCCAGTATTTAAACCCAGTAGTGCACTAGTGTACCCAGTAGTACCACAATGCTCTGGAATTTAGTCAACATTGTAGTGAATTTCTGATTACTGATGTTTTTGTTTTGTAACATTAATATTATAAAACTCCATGTTTATAGGATGGTGCTGCCTGGGCTGGTGTGCTGATGGGGAACCTCTTCAGCAGGCCACACGCCACTGCCCTCTTCATCGTAGATGGGCTGTCAACAGGTGATCAGATTATGCAATCTTGAGTGGTTGTTGCTTGGGGATCAAACTCCTGGAGAGAGTGGTATTGTCAGTTTGGTGGTGTACGTGAGAGAGAAGAGGGAAAGAGGTTTGTAAAATAAATGGAATTGTTCCTTCCCCTATGCAGAGTCATCCATTGGATCGCTTTCTGAGCAGTCGTATCATGTTGATCAGGTAACCACTGCCATCTTGTTAGCTGCAACGCTTATAGCAGTTTTGACAATGTGAAACTCTCCTTAGGCTGGTCTTACTGGTTGCGCTGGTGGCGATGTCTCGGTGATGTTTGAGGGGGACAGCATTGCCCACCATCTGAGCAACTTGTTTGACGGAAAGCCACAGACTCGCAGTGTCTCATCCAGTGAAAGGGTGGGTCATCCATGCAGTTCCCTTTATCTCGGATCTCTTCCAAAATGATGTTTTTAGTTTTACCTGTCTTCCAGGCTGCTATGGCTGCCTCAACGGACGGTTCTTACACATCCCAGGAGCAACTTGCCAGCGTGGTAAGACTACCTATGTTATTCCTGATCAAGATAGACAATGTACCCAAGTCCGTTTGTAGGTATGAATGCCTGTCTAGTGTGCTAGTGTGCCTACATGGTGATACTGTGTAGTTACTCAAAAGTCACTTGATGCCGTCTTGTTCTTATTTCACCATGTATAGCCCGCTCATTGTCTGTCTGAATACTGCTGCATGGGGTTTACACCCTTGCTATATCATAGTCACACTTGACATGAGAACTTCAGCCCTAAGGGTAGATTTTTTTGTCTCGGCACCGAAGTGCCGAGACACAGTGCTGGATGCATAGGTACGTACGTACGTCGCTTTTCGCAATGCACCTGCGCTAGTGCTGCTCCAGCTCTACACTCTTAATAGGGTGTCAAACGTATTTATAGCCTGCAAGTAGATCGTCAAAAGTGATTATGGGTTTGCATGGTTGCTCATGAGTCCTCTTACCAAGACTGCTGCTAGCTACTTAATTCAGGACAATGAATACTCACTCATCCATAGCTCTGCACTCAGCCATCCCAAGTGCATATTAAAACTCACTCAGCTCTAGCTAGCTAAGTGCTGGAAGAATTGGCCAAGGTGTTGTCTAGGTCCATTTATGAATTAAAACGGCCCACCTGGCTCTGACTAAACATCAAGCCCAGACATGACCATACTGTTTTCACCATTTGGGTGAACATTCCCACCTTACCCTGACCCACCCCTTGCTCACACAGAACCTCCAAGGATATTGACGCTCACTTAAGCATAGCTAACAGGTTTTGCAGTCATAAAGGGCTAAACAGCTGCCATGTCCTCTGCATGATTCTAGCTGATACCAAGTCGTGCCGAGACACATCAAGTCTTTTAAAGACTCACTTGTTAAGAATCAATTTTGAGGTGATGAGTGATTCTTGCTGTAGAAGAGACTGTTACCAACCAATGACTGACATGCATATGGTCTCCCATAAGCTCACGAGAACTTGTGGGAGAGCTTATTAACATGCTTCTTTGCTCTCCCTTTCTGATTTGTTTCCTGTGTGCAGGTGGAATCAGTTCAGAAGGATGCAGGTGTCTTGTCCCGGTTTGGTTTGACCTCTGTCACCGGCAGGTTGGACCTCACAAGCAGGGTGGGTTTGTGTGTGGGTGGGTCGGTTGACATGCAGGTAGTAGTGAGTGATGATTATGGTCTTCCTTTGTTTTCTGTCCAGGATGATGCAACGTTTGTGGCTGAGCTGGTCATGGTGAAGCAAGCTGTGGAACAGGTACACAGGCCCGTAGGCTCAATTTTTACAGGGGGGGTTCTTCTTTGAATATGAAGTGGACCAAACCATCTGGCCCCCCCCAGGAAAAAATTTGAGTTTTAGATGCTCTGAGATCGATTCTGGTGCATTATGGGACACTAGCGCTCGTGTACGTGTGCGCATGCCTGGCTAGGCAGTATCACGAACAAAAAGATGAGGTTACACAATAACTTTATCCTATCTGACTACCAGAAGCAGCAGCATCGCCTTCAGTATTCACTGCGTCTTCTTTTTCGGCGGCAAGAACTTCTGCAAACTCTGGGACATGGCAGCTGCCCGCTTTCTCTCACGCTCTTTCTGTTCACGGCGCCCCGGCCCCATGTTAATGTTGTGTACATGACAATCGCGTGTCCACGTACTTAATCTGTACTTAATGCGCGCACGCGCCACGTGTACGTCCTCGTTTCCAGACATTCCTCTTGTTCTAGCATCGTACATGACACTACGATCTACTCGGTAGCTATACCAATCGCGTGTGAGCACTCCAGGAAGGCACCGGCACAAGACAGTCACAGTGACTGCAAAAAGTAAGACTGTAAGTACGCTTGTTTGCAGCGGGACCGGACCTAAATGACCGTGCGGGCGGTTCGTCCGAACCCCCCGAACCCCCCAGCCTACGGGCCTGGGTACAGTACAGGACTTTCTACATTGCTGGGCATATACAAAGGTTCCTCAAGGTTCCTTACCTTACGAAGGTTACCTGATGATCACTCAGTGAAACATAAACATTAACGGTCACTGCAAGGTAATAGTGAACACAGGCCTAATCAAAACCAAGTATCCTTTTACCTTTGACTGTTGTCAGTGAAATCAACCTTCAAAAAATTGCAACCTTTGTTATTCCCTGCTATATTGTTCAGAGAAACAGGGACAATCATGGTCTCACGCTTTGGGAAGCAAACAGCAGAGATTATTGCGCTCATTTGACAATGTCTTCTTCCTGATGTGCAGCTGAAGGACCTGAGCCCGTACATGAATGATGGCGTGCCGGATGTCTTCATCTTCACTTTCTCCTCACTCCGAGTGAGCTGTCTAGTAGTATACTACTCTTTTAAATGGTATACAAGCTATTCTAGTATACTAGCTTTTCTAATAGTATACTAGCTCTTCTGGTAGTATCCCAACTACTGGAGTAGTATATACTAAACTGTTTTTCCCATCTTCTGTTCCGTAGGCTCTGGAGGAGAAGTACGGTGCAGGCTCCAGCAAGGTGAAGGTTGCTACCCAACTGGTAAAGGATACCATCAAGCAGGTACACAAAAGATCCAAGAAGGTTCTTTATGGGACGATCTGCAGTGTCTCTCACTTGATCAGTGTCACTTGTTCCAACACAGGCTTCGGATGATCTTGTTGCCCTGTATGATGGCACCATTCTGGTCCAGGCCCTGGTCCTGGAATGGGACTACCCGTGAGTTTCACAGCTAGCGTGACTTCAGTCCTTAGCTGTGGAGTTCTTCACCTCCTGTTTTCTCTACTTCAGAGAAGTAGCAAATGACTCAACCCAGCTGTCTCTAGCCTACGAGGTCCTGAAACCGTTCCTTCAGGGACAGGTTAGCATGGTCATCAGTATTACCGGGATCTGGATAAGGATATTTATCTAATATTGATTTTTTTTACAGTCCAAGGAGGAGTTTGTGAGTCATCTTCCCCATGTTCAAATCAGTAAGGTAAGCAATTGGTATTGATGGCTGCTGCATGATGGAATGATGCATAGTAGCAGTGCGTGAGTATGCTTATAGGAAGTTGTGAGTTGTGACCAGCTGACTAAAGAAAGTAGTGATACATGTAGGTTGTCTCTGGACTGGAAAATCAATGGAATGGACTATATTGAATTTTTATGTACAGCAGAAGGTACCATTACTGTCCCTTTCTGCTCTGTCGGACCTCAGAAGAGTCTCCTTTGTTGCAGGTAAGGTTAGCTATGGCTGTTACGGCGTTGAAACTCGCACATGACCTTTGACCCCTAAGACTTCGAGTAAATGCAGGCAAATACAAGGCAGAGCTGCATGGCTACATGTATGAGTAGGTTAGTAAACAGCCCCACAGCAGAGCAGGGTATAGTACTATGGAAAAATGTTTCTGGGCGGTTTTTCCCCCAAGATTTCCATACTCCATTCCACTGTTCCAGTCCAGTTTCCAGTCCTGCGAATAGAAACATCCATAATGGTAGCAGGAGTATCAAGATGAATCAGCTGCCTTGAGCTGGTGTTGTTGGTTGTGGTTGTGGTCACCACTGTTCCACTCACTAGTACTAGTGTTGTTTTAGCTAGCCATAATCAAAGCGTCACTCTCACACCTGACACTGATAATGAAATAGCTGCCTATCTAGAATACTATCACCAGGATATAAACTGACCATTAGAGAAGTAAACACTAACTACAACAACATTAGCTATACACTCTCACACTGTTCTCTAGGATGTGGCCACTGACCCCTATCTCTGCAGTGACCTCAAGGCTGCACTGGGAACTTCATTCAAGGTGCAGGAACCTTCGTGTGTATGTACTTCATTTTTGCAGAAAATTACGCTAGTCATGTTAAAGCTTTGGGTAGGATGTAAATTTGTAGACTGTTTATCCAGTAGGGCACTATCCATATGAGTAGGTTATCATGGGTTTAACCCATTACCAACTGCTGTCATGAGACTTTCAGCTTCATTGTGTGACTTCTAGCAATGTCATCTGGAGATAGGTTCTGTGTGAGCAGAAAAGGCTGGACAGGGGGAGGTCGGTGGGTGCACCAGAAGGGTGCAACCAGCATGGCCGTGTCTGAGCTTAGCCATGACTAGCCCTTGGTTGGAGCCAGGTGGTCCATTTCTCGGGTTTTAAGCATAAATGGGCCTAGAAAACAGTGGCCTCGCCTTGTATAGCCTCGAATTCCAGTGTTCAAGGCTGATTTTTCTGCTAGAGCGAGTTAGCTTTGCCCAAGCATCTTGATCGCATACTCATTAATGAGTGGGTGTGGCTAGAGTCACGAATGTATGTAGAAAAGCATGCTATGTGCAGTTCTCTGTATGAAGTTTCTTCTGCATGAAAACCAATGGGAGCCTTAAATTACAAGCTATGAAACTGATCTTCAATGTCTGTGGTTGGTAAAGAGTTAACTCTTTTTTACCACGTTATGGTCTCTCATAAGCTGGATCTTCTGAGCAGTTTCTTGTGGTTGGTAGAGAGTATTGTTTTCTGTTGTAGCTGATTTTCATGCATGAATTATGAGTGTGTCTGTGTGTAACAACAGTGCTTTCACACTCTGTTGTCAACAGGCTCACTGTCCTGGGTTTCAATACTGGAGCGAGCGGGAACTTCGTCAAGCAGTAAGTTCTATTACTCGTACTATTATAACTACCAGTTAGCGTAAGCAACCGATTATCGCACAGATTTTGTACCTGGGTCCACAGCTCCAAGTAGCAACGTCCTACGAACTTCGGACTTGCAGTTCAAAGCATGGGCTACAGTCCATCTTATTAGCGAAGGGTAAAATCCTCAGCTGTCAGAGACCTATTATCGCGCAGTGTTACGTATTATCGTGCAGCCGTATAGAAACTGTACGTTGCTTCATACCAATTAATTATCACGCAGAGAGCATATTAAATGAAAAACGTAGAGAAAGGTGGGTAAACACAGGCTGACGGTCTCCTACTTATGGCATGGGCCGTGTTTCCATTCACGTTAAGTAAACTTCTGAATACTTACGAGTTATAATCTAAGTAGACCCATATTTTGGGGTGTGGCTTTCATTACACCACTAACTATAATTACCCTGCGCGTGCATGCGCGAAGCCGGGTTAAGCAATCGGTTGTGTCTGTTTGTCAGTCATGTCTGTCTACTCTATGTAAACCTGACTGAAGTCAAAGGTGCTTTGTTTCGCTGTATTTCGGCTATTTCCTACTTTTCATAACTATTCATAACATTGGCTCCACCTCTTCGTGACCTCAGAGTCCCATCAAGAACAGTACATGTAGTGCTTTTGGAAACTTCATGCTTCGAGATGACCACTAGGAAACAGTATTTTCTCACAATTTCCTGACATCGTGACTATTGTTTAGGCTGTTTTTTGTAACATTTGGCCCCAACTCTTCAGCTTCACAATATGCACGTTGTTGTATATATGGTAAGCAGTCACTCCCACACCTTGGATATGGCCATACTGAACACAGTATATGCGATTTGTTGCATGATACCCTACAAGTTCAAAGGTACCGCTATGCCAATGTATAATATATGGCACTGGCCACAATGCCAGTATCATGCAACAAACTAGTTATTGCACGAGTGCGCGGGCTGTGTCGTAATATTGGCACTCGCCCTCGGGCCTGCCTGCGGCCCTCGGGCTCGATGCCAATATTCGACGTATAGCCCTTGCACTCATGCAATAACTCATGCAATAACTAGTACATAGCACCTGCTCGATGTGCATTGGCAGAGATGTCATGTCGATTGTAGCTGCACTGTATCCTGTAGACTTTCCACGCGGGGTATGTGTTCTATGAACACCTCTAGTTCTATTATGTGCACGTTTGCTTACCAGGAGTCATAAGCACTTGTGCTTATTAACCCGAGTTCACACTATTTTAATATTTCACATACACCACATATGCAGCGTTTTGACGACAACAGTGGTCTGCAGCCTCCTGACAACAGCGGCCTGCTGAACCAAAATTTGACAATCAGTGGTGTTGTTGAAAGCCGCACGGAGAACTTTGCCCCAATATTTCTGATCTCGCTCTTCATCACTATCGTCCTGGGTCTTGCCATATATGCTGTTAGCCTGATGATGTGGAACATGGACCCCGGGAGGGACAGCATCATCTACCGTCAGGTGTCAGACCCCACGGAAGGCATGCGGATGCAGTAGGATGGATGACAATGTTACCATCATTTTGTATTGCATTGGAGAATATCATTAGTGTACGAGTAGTGCTGTAGGATACTTGTAGTAGTATCTGCTTGTGCAGTGAATGAATATGAATATGAATGAACACAAAAGTGAGTTATGGTAGAATGATGATCAGGGTGATCTGCCATGTTGATGATCATCAATCCAGCAGAAGTCCTCCACTACTTTTTGTTCATGATCATCACTTCCGTCCCTGCTCAGCAACCTTCCACTTTTCTCTTTCTCTTCCCCTGGTGCACTATCATCCACCTCTCGTTTGTGATCACTTCCGTCCCTACTCAGCAACCAGCCACCTTCCTCTTTTTCTTCCCCCAGTGCACTTTCATGATCATTATTTCTGTCCCTGCTCAGCAACAATCCACCTCCATCTTTCTCTTCCCCTGGTGCACTATCATCCACCTCTCGTTTGTGATCATCACTTCCATCTCTGCTGCCACCTTCCTCTCCCCCCAGTGCACTTTCATGATCATCACTTCTGTCCCTGCTCAGCAACGAACCACCTCCCTCATTCTCTTCCCCCAGTGCACTTTCATGACCATCCCTGCTCAGCAACCAGCCACTTCCCTCTCTCTCTTCCCCCAGTTCAGTTTCATAATCATCACTTCTGTCCCTGCTCAGCAACCTGCCACCTTTCTCTTCCCCTAGTACACTGTCTTCCACCTTGATCCTGAATGGAACATCAACTGGAGCAGCCTCCGAAGTCTGCCCATCTCCCTGCTCCTCATCTTCCTGTTCCCTTTCTTCGCTGTTGGACGTGTCTCCATCTTGGCTACGTTGTTCGTTCCTGCTGCCAGTTATGGGAGGCATGAAGAAGTTCTCTTGCACTGTGTGACGTATGCACTGCAGAACGGCATTTTGTTCTTTGCGTATCTCGGGAGCAAGGAGCTACAAACAACACGCCAGCAGACAGGACAAGATAATGCTTACTCGATTCCCTATTCATCTTACATAAATAGTGGTGCTGAACATGTAAGCATGTCAAATAACTAAAGAGAGCTCTCCAAGAGGATTTCTACAAAATTGCTAAAAGTTATGGGATACTCCGTGCACCATACGAAGTGTACTGGAAGTGCATGAAGCAGGTCAGTTCAAGCGAGACAGCAGATAACTTTGCCAAGGACTAAGCTATCAAAAGAAGTTTCCATCATGCCTTTGATGACTATTTTAATGCCGTTGACCAGGTCTAATTCAATTTTATTTTTGCAAAATCCAGCATGCACTTCCAATACACTTCGTATGGCAGGCACACGAGTATGTAACTTTAAGCTTGGTTTACATTGCTCTTGCACAAGAGAATATTCTTACTACAGGAGCTGTATCTGCATGTTCTATCATAGATAATATAAACCGGAGGTGGATGTGAAACGGTATGCATCCGCACAGAGTACACGGAAATTCATTGAAACAATCAGGGTATATCGGACTATTATATGGAGAACTGCCAGTCCACTGGCCAACTGGAGCACCTTTGAGCACGGTCAAGGTTCGTTGGACATTTCTACCCAGTAGCTGCTATGCAGCTGGATTATGAACGAGCAGCTACGACCAAGTACACTAAGCAACCGCTGTGTCTTAGTTTTACAGTGGTAACTCGCCCCTTTCCCCACGAAAGAACGGAGCGGACCAGCAAACTTCCATAAACTAACCGTTACACCCGCTGCAATGAGTGTTTCACGCAATATCGAATAAACGGAAGCGTTTCACATCCACCTTCGGTTTATATTCTATATAGCCATATCACAAAGATAATCAGCATGCTCACCTTCTCCAGCAGAGTTGGCTTTCTCTCTCCCACCTCACTCAGTACCACCCATCTCTGCAAAAAATATCTCGTGATCAAAACTGGATATAGTGATCAAACTAGGATGATTAAACTAGAAGACCATCCAGTGATCAAAAATGGGACTGACCATCCATGCAGACGATCAAAGTAGGATACCAGTACACAATAATCAAACTAGGATGTCCAGTGATCAAACTCAATGATCAAACTAGGATACCCAGTGATCAAACTAGGATACCCAGTGATCAAACTAGGATTCAAACTAGGATCAACATGCATAGGGTGCCACATGCATAGGATGTCCAGTGATCCATTTTAGTGATTAAATAGGACCATCAGATGATCAAAGTAGGATTATCAATCTAGGATACCAGTACACAAACTAGTATGTCTAGTGATCAAACTCAATGATCAAACTAGGATGCCCAATGATCAAACTAGGATACCCAGTGATCAAACTAGGATGACTAGTGATCAACATGCATAGGGTGCCACATGCATAGGATGTCCAGTGATCCATTTTAGTGATTAAAATAGGACCATCAGATGATCAAAGTAGGATGTCCAGTTATCAATCTAGGATACCAGTACACAAACTAGTATGTCTAGTGATCAAACTCAATGATCGAACTAGGATGCCCAATGATCAAACTAGGATACCCAGTGATCAAACTAGGATGACTAGTGATCAACATGCATAGGGTGCCACATGCATAGGGTGCCACATGCATAGGATGTCCAGTGATCAAACATTTAGTGACAAACAGAATTAGGTTTGTTCTTAGGCTTCCCACTACAGAAGAATGAAGAACCCGGTACACTAGCTACATCAAACTGATAGCTTCATTCTTGTTTTCCAAACGCCAGGTTGGACAACTTTCATGTGATAAACAGTAAGGCAAGGCTTATCCTGAGTGGAGCAAATGTAGAATGGTCTAGCTTGATATATACAACCTCCTGTGCAGAGGGAGAATGGTCAAGCTCAATACAATAGGCTTGTAATCCAATACAAGCTATTGAAATGCAATCTAATAGAAAGCTGATTTATTATTTTTACGCTCACATCTTTCGACTTCGGCTTCTGCTGTATCCTCCGCCTTGGCTTCTTCCACCTCTTCCTCCTGTTCCTGGCTGACTGCCAGGGGGGCTGCGTGGACGACACATCAGCCATGATCGCCCCCAGAAGGTTCTCTCCGGACCCTCTCTCCAAGTCGGGAACTTCAATACACTGGGACTCCAAGGAATCGCCAGCATCACCACAATCTTCATTGGATGCTAGATCTAGTGAGGGAGTGCCATTTTGTCTCCCCTCCCCCTCCACTGCAGCGAGGTCGGGACCTCCACCCTGGGAGCTGTCCATCCCTCCACCTGGAGTTATGAATGTTGACAGTGTGAGTTGTGACTGTGTGTGGTGTGAGTTGTGACTGTGTGTGGTGTGAGTTGTGACTGTGTGTGGTGTGAGTTATGAGGTGCGTGTGGTGCACAAGAAACTCGGGCTATCTGGTTCAGACAGGAGAAGTACCAGTTTGCACAAACCTTCATTGCTACCGTCCTGTTGGGATCTCAACGGTTGTTGTTGCCCTAGTCGTTGCTGGGATTGTGTGAGTCTTGGATTCCTCCCTCCTCTCCCTCCCCTCCACCGACCACGACCACGACCACGACCACGACCACGACCACCAGACGCTGGCACATCCTCGCCAATCAGGTGGCAAACATACCTACATGTAGCAACGAGGTAGCTTAGTTTGCAGTTACCCCTTCCACAAACAAGCTCTACCGTGTACAGAACTATAATTCATATATATCCATTGAATCAGATGTTCAGCACCTATAACATCACCAACTTCATTCTACAGCACTCTGTGAGATTGGCGCCACTGGCCATGCCTCGTGGTGCTTAGAACTATAATGTACAAGGTCAACCACTTGTTATATTTCCACTTACTTGTATAGGGGGGTCTCCACCACCTCCCCACGAGCCTGCTTGTCAGCTTCCAACCTTCTCTTCTTGGTGACATTGGCCGTGGTTGGGTAATTCCTGTGGAGGGTTCAGAAGAGACAATGATTTATCAGAGCAAAACAGGAAAGCCCTAGACCATGCAGTGGAACCTCTACACAGTGGTCATGCACCAAGGGCCAACATTTTGTTGCCTGCAAGAGGTGGCTATATTGCAGGGGTCCACTTGGCATCACAGTGGGACTCAACAAGGTGACCCTCATAGGGAGGTGGTTGCCACATAGAGCAACCTATTATAGAGGTTAAGAGAAACAGGAGATGCCTGCCTATATATACATACAGATGTGATCACAGAGGGTAATGCAACAACAAGATCGATCTCTCTTCCCTGTCGGTCCCCTAGTTAGACAACAGCACTGCACTGCCAATGCAGCAGGCCACCAGATTATAAAGCAAAAAGCACTGCATGTTGACGCTATGAAAAGCCTCAACTAAAAGGCTGGCTGCCAATAGTCAGGGAAGCAGCAACCACAGGGATACCAGCATCAAGCACCCCTTGAGGCTTGGGTCGCAAAACACACTGCCATCATAACAGCCAGCAAGGAACAGTTGTCTCCACCTTGTCTTGTCCCAGAATAAACAAGTCCCTCAAGAAGACCTAGCCAAAGGTTAGAAACCTTAGCACCAAGATGACCTTAGAGGAACAGGTCTGACTGCTCTTCTGAGAAGACACATGCACCTCTAAAGGTTCAGCCTTTCCTAGACAACTCCACACAAGGCTTACTTCCTTCTCTTCTCCCTCCAGCTTCTGATATCCTCAGCACTGGTAAAATTGAGCTCGGGGGGCAAGATATGCATCTGGGAGTATTAAAAACAGGTCCAATATCAGTCACACGCATGTGAGCGAATATCACATGTAAGTCAGAAGTTGCTTGCTTTGACTGGCAGGAGTAATGGTGACACCTAATATACATACTAGACCATGCGTGTATTATGCAGAAAATGCCTGGTGGGAAGTGAGGCGTGTGCAAAGACATTTTGGACTTCTAGTTAACTTCCTTCGCCTTTCCACGGACCACATGCTCTATGTCGAAATCAATCAAGGTGGCTCATACGTTCCACACTGAATCTTCACAAAGCATATCAAGTCAAGTACAAACAGCACCCCAACCTACGTTATGACATCATCAGTGACGAGTGCTCCAGCACATTACAGACCCATAGCTATGACTGTATGTCAAAGGTTGGTAATAGCACCTCCACACTCAACACCATAGACTATACAGCTAACATGATAAATTTAATACCAGCTCATGTTCCTTCAACACTCTTGGAACCGCCATGAAATCACAAGTTGTACACTGTATGTGGCATGTGAGAGAGAGAGGAGGCACAAGTCATGTGAAGCAGCCTGGGAATGAGGTTACATTAATGGCCTTAGTCTTGGAACCAGACCCTTCGCACGGGGCCACACTTAATTTGTATCAGGACAACTCGAATGTAGGCACGTGCCCAGACCCTTCCTCCTCCTCGTGTGAAGGGTCTAGTTCCGAGACCATAATGGCCTATGTTTCATTACATGCAGGGGCATACCTTCCTGTGGGCACTGACGTGTGCACGATATGTTTCCACCGTCTTGTACTCTTTGGAGCACGGTTCACACACAAACTGAGCAGCCAAACCACCGCAACCATCGCCACCATCCACACCCACACCATCACCGACACTCACACCACCACCACAACCAAACTCCTAATTAAGAGTAACAACATCCATATAGTAAAGTATGTCTGCAGGTAGCCATGGTAACTTGACTGATACCTACGTATATAGATCTAGTAATTCTGGTTGCCACGGTAGCAATTTTTTCTGTTACTATACATGTACCTTGTTCCTCCCTCTCTTCTTTCTCCCCCTCTTTCTCTTCCATGGTTCTCCCATAAACTCCCTTCGCTGGGACAGTGGCTGGGGAACAGGGTCGCCAAAGGAGTCCCTCTTGTAAAATGGGGACTGTGGCTGGGCAACCGGATCATCAAAAGGATCCCTCTTGTAAAATGGAGGCAGATTAGGAGGAGGGGGAGGGGGCTGTACGGAAAGGTTATGTGGATAACTGCTGATTGGTGCAAACTCATTTCTGCCCGTGGCCTGGTGGAATCCAGTTGGAGGTGGAATGGACACAGGGTTGTAGTAATTTCCCTGAACAGCCATGTTGCTATCAGAGAAGTTGCTCCCTAATGACTGGCCATGGACTGTAGCAGCATTGCTAGCAGGACCACTGTAGCTGTTACACTGTGCAAAGTTACCAACATATCGCCGGTTTTCAAAAGGCTTCCAGACCACGTTTGTGGGGGGAGGGGGGTTCCACACAGTGCATGAAAGCCGTGGCATTTGAGGCTGTAGTCCATGTAGCTCCCCCGACCAAGCTACAGTCGGACAGGTGCCAGTCACTGGGAAAGGCGGCGCGCGCGATCCCCACGCGCCAGGATTCAATCCAGCACTTGCGCTCCCATAGGCTCCCCACTGAGAGCTCATACTGTTAACTTACCACCTCCTTCAACTGTGCAGCTAAAGCAACCAAGGGCAATAACTATCACCGTGCCTCGGAGTCAACAGACGCCGAGTCCGGCACTAGGTTACACGTGCGCTCTGATCTCACCTCTCAATATAGTCTATTCTAATAATGCGTTAACATAATGAAAAATTAAAATGTTCCAGCATTGAAGTCCAGGCTAGGCTCTGTCAGTCCATGTCAGTCTAAGGTCACACAGCTACATAGCTAGCTACTATGGACGCCATGGCATACGATGCCTTGATTGAGGCACGAGCCTTTCCCGAGATCGCCCCTCCTCCCCTCAGGGGGACTGTCTGGGTGTTGGGGAAGAAGTACAAACTCCCAGATGGTGAGTAGGAACATATTGATTGATGATGAAACCTTGCTCTTTGATAATGCGTATCTCCCTTCCTCAGAAAAGGCTGCCATGACTGATGATATTCGCAGCAGAATCTGGTGCACTTACAGGAAAAACTTTAGAGCCATAAGTATGTCTATCAATATGCTACCTTTCAGGACTGATTTTACAGCATGGCAAATCTTGCAGGTGGTACGAGTTACACCAGTGATGCTGGGTGGGGGTGTACTCTGCGCTGTGGGCAAATGCTCCTGGCACAGACACTTATTTGTCATCACTTGGGTCGAGGTACAACCTTCCCTCCTCTCCCTTTCTCCTCTCCCCCCTCTGCCCTTCCCCTCTCCTTGCTTATTGTCACTCATTCAGTGACCACATATTGAGAAGTGGTGACAATTGTACCAATTTACAGCTATTGTGAATATACCTTCAGAGGCTTTATCAAGATTTTAAGTGTCTGTGTGTAACTAGATTAGTGATGTGTGCAACCTTCATATTTACTAATGTATTGCCAAAATCTCTAGACTCAGTGCAAAGCTGTTGTGCATCAGTAAGGAGCTACGCTAGACTCACGCAGACGTAGTGAGGGAGGCAAGACCTCTGAGGCATGTCTATGTCTGAAGTGAGAACTGTCATGCGCCATGCTCTGCTAACACAAAAGGATGTAAGAGTCCATCAGGCCTAGAGATCTGCCCAGCGTCGGACTGCTCATGTAGACGAATGAGGAGGCAGTAGCTGAAGGGAGCTAAGCAAGCGAAGCTACTTGTAATGCAAAGACCATAGACAATACCAGTTCCTTTAAATTATATATTAGTGATAATTTAATCATGTTGGGAGCAACCATGAGCAAGCTCGTGTACTGATGCCCTAGTGGATATATAAAAGAAACAACTGTGCTATCTATGCTAGACGTAACCATCTGTTGTACATATAGATTATAGACCATCCACGCAGTACGCAACATGCAGTGTAAACTATGCTGACATTGCTGCCTGCATGTTTGTGCAAGATGTTGAGCTCTAAACTCCCCTGTAATTGTGATTCAATCCCCAACAATTGTGATCATACCCTCAGATTGGAGATGGAAACCAAAACAAGATGACGCAACGTATATGAAGGTACCTTGTGATAGGAAGTTGTATGTTTATGTTTCAGTATCATACTCTTTGCTGTCCTTGCTTTTGCCAGATTTTGCATAAGTTTTTGGATGTAAGGGATAGCGACTACTCCATACAGATGATAGGTAAGCAGTACTAACTCTGCAGATGATAGGTAAGCAGTACTAACTCCATACTGTTGACAGGGGTGGAGATATAGGGCCGGGGGGCAGGGGAGCTTGATGATAGGTAGGCAGTACTAACTCCATACAGATGATAGGTGAGCAGTACTAACTCCGTATAGGTAAGCAGTCACAGCTCAGTGCACTCATTGTGGACTCTGTGGACTCTATGTTCTATTTATAAACTAGAGACTCAAGCAGACTACCAGGCAGCCTCTGGACCTCAGCATCCACAATGGCCTCAGCATCCTGCTATTTTGGATGCTGTAGGCAGTTGCTATGGCCACCGACTAGCTGTGCAATGCTCAAATGAACTTTGAGGAGACAATTCTGTTTCTTCTCTTCACCAGCATCACAGGGAGCAGATTTTGGGAGGCAGGTTGGACAGTGGTTTGGACCGAACAACGTTGCGCAGGCCATCAAGTGAGATGTTAATGATTGCATCAATTTATGAACTGTTACATCATTGACCTATTGCGTACAAAAGGTGACAGTTGGAGCAGACTTTGTAATGATGTCATCAGTTACATTATGTTCAATGTGTGGTATTAGCTATTTCATCATTGATATGTGTAGGAAGTTGTCAGCACATGATAATTGGAGCCAGCTGGCTGTGCACGTTGCCCTGGATATGGTTGTGGTCATTGAAGACATCAGTGAGTCATGTGACACTGTAGTGTGTCCAACCACTATGGTCACAGTTTATGTAACAGTTGTAATCACTGTGTGATGAATATGTATAGACATAAATTATATAGTAGCTGTTAGAGATCTGAACTTAGTAGTTTTGCATGCAGCTCAAGCAACTGGCCTAACTTAGCTTCATTCCCAGGCCTCCACGCCCAGCTGCTTTTGTAGCAGTACAAAAGCTGGGCGTGGAGGCCTAGGAACGAGGCTAGCCTGACTCACTTTTCAGAATGATCCCTTTAGCCTTGCTTCACTCTCACCTCATGGATTAATGCACATAGTTAATTGCATGGGCATTTGCAATGGCGGCCGTGCTGGATTGATATGATCCTCAAACTCGGCAACCTTGGTGAGACTTGGTATACGTCTGAGCCAGTAAAAATTACTTCAAAGTTTTCCCCTACCGTGAGTGTAATACCCAGACTTAAAATTTTTAATGACTAAAATGAAATGTGGCTTTACTAAACAACGAGTCACATACATAACAGTGTGCATGCGATTGTAGCATACATGGAAGTAGATTCAGTTTGGACTAGTTGCATTTCAGACTTGAGACTTGGCTAGTCTTAACTGCTTAATCTAGGCATTCATAACTATGAATGTTGTCCCCAAAATGTCCAAATTGATAGGCAGGCACCGTTATTATGTTCCAGTCCTCCATGGTCATGCAGGTCCATTATTGTCCGGCTATGTATTTTACTCCCCGCTCCCTCTCAGAGTCTCTGTGCCGTGAGCGCCATGAAGTTCTGCGACCCATCAAGGTCACCACGCAGCTGTCAGTCTCAGAAGAGCCCAGCAACAACAGACATCACAGTCGTAGCTTTGCTGCCAACAAACCTGGCCCGAATGCAGCTTTGGTGAGGGAGCTTCGAGAGCGAGTTGGGAGCGCACCGAAGAGCATTGACAGCAGCATGATGTCAGCACACACGACTGCCTGTACATCGCAAGTGTCAGAGTCTGTTGACTACATGAAATTGAGCATGAGAGACTTTGCGAGGGAGGAGTGCAGTAGAGGGGATCTGGGGAAGGAGGATGAGGAGATGTTGGCCGTTGGTAGTAATCCTTTCCGCTCCCTCCTACTCTTCATCCCACTTCGGCTCGGACAGGAGAAGTTCAATACTGAGTACACTAGAGCCCTCAAGGTGATTTAAATACTGCAGTAGACCCCCCAAAACATTATTTGTTGCTATGGCAATGGCACTTCTTGTATCAGTTGGTGACCATGTACAGAACTCCGATTTGCAATTGAAGTGGTATGGGTGTTCAGTACATGTGTGACCTTCCTCTCTTACCCTCTCTCCTCCCCCAGGCCTGCCTCACTTTACCCCAGTCCGTTGGGATCATTGGCGGGAGGCCTCGGCATGCACTCTACTTCATTGGTTACCACGGTAGGTGTCGTGGTACCCCCTGGACCTGGGCTCTCTCCTCCACCTCCTGAGGAGTTTACCACTGTTGTGGCTAACAAGGGCCTAGAGGAGGCAATGTTCAGCACCTGGGACACATATTTACCCTGTGCGCATGCGCAGCAGGGGTAGAGTGATCGGTTTGTCTGTCCGTCTGTCAGTCTGTCCAAACAGTTTGAGCAGTGAAGGCCTTGTTGAAGGCTTAGTTCAGAATAGAAGTGTCAGAATTCAGAAAATACTAGCGTCTGCATAACTCACAGACCGGAGATCCACTCGAGAGGCTGAGAAAAGCTGTGTGAAAGTCATGCTTCTGATTTATACAACTTGACCACACCTTGTTTCTAACATTACTGCACAACTTACGGTATCTCATTCTGCATGCTGACATCACTGTAAATTGGTAGGCCTAGCTAGCTCATCGTGCATGCTGTATGAATAATCGGCAGTAGGCCTACCTGTATCAAATCAAAGTAGCGCACGGGGTACGCACCTCTAGTTCCTTATTTGGCTGGTAGAACTGAGCAAACTTGCAGTTGAAAAGAGCTGACCAAACTTGCCGTTGAAGTTAACGATCAATGCCACCTTGTTGCGAATCGACATATGCAGCTCCGTTTGCAGGAGCTTGATTGATTTCACTGGAGTGCAGAGATGAAGATGGGCTTCCTGGATTGCAAGCATCTCTGGTGGCACCAAGCATTGGTTTAGCTGTTTGGTGGTGTGGCTAGGTTGGCCTAGTAGAGTATCAAGGATGAGCATATTGTTTCAGATGTCGCCACTCACCTCTTTGCCTCTCTCTCCCACTTTTAGATGACTATCTGATCTACCTCGACCCCCACACAACTCAACCTATGGTTTCAAAGGGCCCCGCCCACATCCCTGACTCCACCTACCATTGCTCCCAACCCGACAGAATGCGGGTTGAGGAACTGGACCCGTCCATTGCACTTGTAAGCAGCTGCGTTTAGGAAAAGAAGACCGGAGTTACTTTGTCTGGAAACTTTGAACATTGACTGATGTTAATTTACAGCTGTTACTCTTCACTCCTGTTTTCCCAGGGGTTCTACTGTAAGGATGAGAATGACTTTGATGACTTGTGTCAGAGATTAAGGAAGGTGAGTGTTCATCTGTCAGTGTTTGGATTGCTAAGCAAAGCATGCAGAGTAACTTGGTGTAATGCAAGTCTGTATACAGACAGTTCTGTGGTATTCCCAGTACAAGAAGCTCAGAGAAAATATGAAAGAAGGCCTGTCAATTAACTTCCACCAGGAGCACATAATGATGTAGAGCGGAAGGAAGGGAAGGAGCATGAAACGACCAACAAAAGATTAAAAATTGCCTACTGTAGTCCCGTTACTATTTTTAGCTTGCACATGTACATTGTAGAGAAATGTTTGTTTTTTTTATCAGTCTCAGTGGTGTATGTTCCTATACCAGTAAACTTTGACCTCGCTATTTCTCTACACCAGGATGTGCTCTGTAAGAGGCAATATAACATGTTTGATCTGACGGAGACAAGACCAGCCTACTGGGCCCCACTCGGAAGCCCCCTGCACAGTGTTGCAGAGCGTGAGTACACAAACATCCTTCACAAAGTACAATAAAAACCTAGCTTTGTTCCCAGGCCGCGTCCTGGGAATGAGGCTATAAGTAAAACCTCCAGTGGTAGACCCTCTGAAATAGGGACACAATAACATAATAGACCTCTCTACAATGGACGATTTCAATGTCCCAGATGATTGGTTTCCCTATAGCATTTTGAACCTCCTAGAAGAGGACAACCTCTCTACAAAGACAAAACATGTGAAATTTATATTGTCCCCATTCCCAATGTGTCCTCTATTGAGAGGTACCTATATGCAATCTCATGCACACTGTCTAATTAGATCTAGAGAGTGATGTGCATCACTCATTATGTATAGTCACATGACCTTCAGTCAATTTGATTTATCTATATTGGGGTCACACGACAATTCAGTATAAGCACCTTTGCTGCCCACACTTCACATGGCTATGCACACACACTGCATTTTGTATTACACAAACAAAGACGCTTGGCCTCAAAACTGGCTGACTGGTCAGAGAAGAGTTTACATTATACTACTGTCATTACACAGCTTGTCATTATACATACTAGTTACTCTGTCACAAGCTGTATATTATACCAGAGTTTTAGGTAACAGTACCAAGAGGTAAATAGAGATTTAAGACATGCACACAGATCTGCATGCAAGGCTGCACTGACAATCTTTCAATACTGCTGCACTGTCATGCTAGCCTCGTTCCCAGGCCTACCCCGTTCTTTCTGTTATTCAGTTTGCGTGGACAATACTACACAGATGTGGAAGAGCGGCGAAGAGCGGCTCGCCGCTCTTCCGCATCCGTCAATGCAAACTGAAGAACAGAAAAAAACGGGGTAGGCCTGGGAACTGTCTGCATATGTGATCTTAATTAATTGACTGAAGGCCAGTGAACACTCGAGGTTAGCCAGGTCAACTAGTTTCCCTATCACTCTGTCACAAGCTGTAATTGATTCTCTCAACAGCATTTTATCTTCTGAACCCTGAGGAAGGTGAGAGTGACTCAGATGGCGGCTTTGAGATTATTGAGTGGCCTCTACCACAGCACTAACTAAGATTGGTATAATATTATATCACCATGGATCTTTCTGTATCAGCCATACGTAATGTCACTTTGTCAACATTTTTGTTTATTGATGTTCGTTATTTAAAATCAGAACTTCGTGTATAACTAATTACATCATAGATATCACCATGTGGCAGTTGATTTACCAATGGTATATATATGTACAACCATGTACATCAAATTACTAGCAGGCTCCCCCCTGTTCATGTGCCATGACTGGCACAGTTGGAAGCCTGGGATCAAGGCTATCAAACAACTGTAGCCAGTGTGTTGTCACCAAGTGGCTGCAGGATATATGCTTGTGGTACGTTGCGGCTAGCTATGCAGTTTGGTCGCTGCTCTCAGTGATATATATAGAATAGTTTCATGCACTCAGCATGCAAATTCGCTGATTGAATTATTGTGCAACTTTTTCATTTACCGTCTCCACTTTGCAAGGTTCACGAAAACTGCAGTAATTATGTGTGGTAACATTCCACACACTAGCTTCCATACAGAAATAGATGTTTGGCCAATCTGAAGGCCGCATTCAGCATGGTAGTGATTCAGTTGCAATGGGTGTGGCCTCGTTGCCATGCAGACCAGCACTGCCGGAGCAGCTATAGCTGTAGCCTCGTTCCCTCACCCCATGCAGCGTTTGTCGCTTACGCGTAGTACTGCAAGCAACAAACACTGGAGTGAGAAGGCCTGGGAACGAGCTGCATATGAAGCAGCCATTGCAAAACAACAACTGCAGGACTTAACCTCACTCTCTTGTGGAATGAAGTTGACAATGATGCTGTATAGTGTTTTAACTATGAGTGATTTGATAGCAATGTTTTTGAGTTAGTGCATAAATAGGATTTGATTTGGCTGATATGATTTGACTGCACAACTAACAATAACATGATTTGAGTTGGTATAAAATACTGCATAATTATAGCAGCGACTGTGTATAGGTAACATGGTGTGAATTTGATATGATTTGGCTGCACAACTAACAATAAACATGTTTTGAGTAGGTATTACTGCATAATTATAGCAGCGACTGTGTATAGGTAACATGTAGCCTCGTTCCCAGGCCCTACATGCAGCTGACATGATAGATACGATATGATGCAAATGATTCAATTCTGTTGAGTTGCCTAGCTAATGAAACTGCATACTATCTGATAGGATCAGTTTACTGTATTTAGTCTAGATGAGTGATCTGGCTGCAAGCATAGTGAGTTGACTGCATATAAATGTTGAGTAGCTAATAGTTGGAGTCAGTATGCGAGTATACTGTCATGTCTCAGTCGTATTCAGCAACTTGATTGCCTCTTTCATGTCCGCAATCTGACGCTCCATGCTCGTGACAACCTCAGAATATTTCTTTGTCTCTTCGAATGCAATTATGTTCCGCAATTCCTGGAATAAGATCTAGAGACATGCAAGAACAGCTAGTGAGATATTATCAGTGATCAGGGATTTGACACTGTACCAAGATGATTCTATATACGTATGCACTGTCTCAGCACAGCCCACCAGCTGACATCAATACACATGGTAACATACGTGTTACTACCATAATATTTGGTGACCACTCACTGCTTCATTGCTCTTCCCAGCACGGTAGTAACACCTGTAGGTGAGGATAAACGTCATGTACAGTAGTTGCAGTTAATTTCACAGTGGGGAATATTCGCAGATGAAGTAAGAGTAAGACCATGAATATTAAATGCGTGGAATATTTTTCCACAGCTAGGCGCTAGGCATAACAGTTACTGTCTTGCGTGTTCCTGGGCTCAGGCTCACGCAGTAGCTCTTCCCCAGCAGTTGCTTCCCATATGTCGCTGTAGACATGGCAGCCACGCATACACAGCTTGATTGCTATACTCGTCCTCCACGAAATATTTGTGTATCACGTTTAGTGGCTAGACTGCTAAATTATTGCCACGCAAAATAATCGGCAACTAAGGTACCGTAGTCGCGCGTTATTAGGCGCATGCGCCTATAACTCCACAGGAAGGAAATATGCGCCTATAAGCGAGATGCGCCTAATAATACATGTAAAAATAATGACATTCCTCGAATAGGAAGTGCGCTTCAATTCGAATATAGCTGTTTTGCACTCTGAAGGATCGAAAATGGCAGTTTCTGGAAGAAGACTGCAGCGCTTACCTGGGACGAGAGTTGAACCTGCGCCTAACAGTGAATATGCGCCTATCAGTGAGATGCGCCTAATAACGCGCGACTACGGTATTGTGTGAAATGATTACAGCTAGGATTGCAACAGCTGCTGCTCACCTCTCGAAGAGTTCTCCTGACTTCCCTGGCTCTCCGATGGTGTGAATTTGATGGACGAGGGAGCCATGCAGCTCCAGCTGGACAACGTAGTAGCCTTCAGCAATCCTGGGGCTATCGGGGGGGGGGGGGGGGGGGGTGATGTGGGAATGCATGAGGGAAGGAGTGAAGAATGAGTGACAAAGAGGGAGATTATGAAGAGAGCTTCTCGTCCAGCAGCTATACACGAACCCACGGGGCCACAGTTACCAAATTGCCAGATGCAATGCCACTTTAGTTGGTTGGTTGTTTCCCCTCAGGCAAAAAAGTACTCGGAGTGGCAATTTGGTACTTGCAGGGATTCTAACCTTTTATGCCGTCAAAACCGCCTCCCTATCCTCCCCCCTAGGCCCTCTCGCTACCTCCATTTCAGCTCTGCACACGGGTGCTGCACCACAGGCGTCCTCTTGGTGGACGTGGGCACCTGCAGCCCACTCGCTGCCTGTACCTTCAGGTGATTCGACCCAGCCAAGTGTTTTCTGATGTGATATATGCTCAGTGATGAGAGATCTGCCCCACAACTGCAGAGCTTCTTGGTAGGAGGACGCGCTTCTTCCACGGCCTCGGATCGTCAACGTGCTCGTCAACCTTCATTGCACGTGTCCATTAATCGTGCACTTCCGTATATTACTTGGACCGTATACCTCCGTATACTACGCACACATCATTATGACGTCATGGTTGGTTGTTGGTTCACAGGTCAAGGCAAAAAGGGGGATTGCGTCGGCAAAAAGGTGAACGGTGGCCCCGTGCACTAACCTCCCTTCTTTAATGCTGTAGGCAACTGGTATGTAGAGAACCTAAAGATATAGAAGCATGTAGGTGAACTTGCTGTCAAGCACACGCACCACACCTCACAGACCACTCACCTTGTAGCGGTCATGCTTGATGCACGGCTGAAAGTCCCTCATGAGGTTGTCGATGTCCACGGTGAGAATGTCTCTCTGAGGGAGTCAAAGAAAGTAGCAGTTAAGTTCAAGGGCCAGGGAAGTAATTTGTCAGTCTAATTTCAGTCATCAGGAATGCTCTCTTAGCAGCTTGGTGCTGTCTTTCTTATGCATGTGCATTACAGCTGCAACGATATTATGTTCTGCTGTAACGATACATTGCTATAATTGATGTATTGACATATAGTAAGCTGAGGGGCAGGTATAGTAAGCTGAGGGGCAGGTATAGTAAGCTGAAGGGCCGGTCAGAGTCAGGAACCAGACTGCCGACATATGCAGATGAGGGGAAGTAGCAAAGCTACTTAACAATTATTGCCTTAATTTCCTGCATCATTTTATCCAGGCACACACCAAATATTGGTTCAGCCATGGCCAGTGTGATTTCCATGGCCCTGAGTTCCTACCATTGCCTGGCACTTCAAGCCATCCAGAAATAGTTGTTTGAAGTGATTCATTTCCACCGATAATCCCAAGACTGTGGCTGTAGCTATATACCACAGTCGCTCGTTATTATGTCACATGTCTATATCTCCACAGTTTTATGCGCCTTTAAGCGACATGCGCTTAATTTTGAATGACATTCCTCGATGAAGTGGGCTTCATTTCGAATCACAGTTTTTTCCCACTCCGTAGGATCAAAAATAGGAGAGTTTCTGGAAGAAGACTTCAGCACTCAATAACGAGTAGCTGTGCCCATAACACGCAACTACGGTATACTGACCGAAACCAGTTCAGTCAGGCTCAGACAGTCTAACTGTACAATGGCTGTCCAACCTCTTTTCGGTCTATCCTGATCCCCACCACAGCCCCGGTGTTCCGCACGCCAATGTAGACGGTAGAAGCCTTGGCTGTGTTTACCATGGCACAAATAGAGCTGGAAAACATAATAACGTGTGAATAAAAGTATGTGCATGTGTGTGTGTGCGTGTGCGTGTGTGTGTGTGGGTGTCTATTTGTGGACAGGCCTACCGCTTGAGTCGTCCCTTTCGTATGTGGTTGACGCTCAAAACATCGCTGCAATGAAGCACTAGCCAATTAACTTCAATTAAACTGAACAAATGCTAGTTAACCCCCAACATACATTAGTTCATGTGATGCTAGTTAACCCCCAACACAGCTCATGTGATGCTAGTTAATCCCAACGTACATTAAGCTCATGTGATGCTATTTAACCCCTAAGCTCATGTGATGCTATTTAACCCCCAACACAGCTCATGTGATGCTAGTTAATCCCAACGTACATTAAGCTCATGTGATGCTAATTAACCCCTAACATACATGTGATGCTATTTAACCCCTAATGTACATTAGCTCATGTGATGCTAGTTAACCCCTAACATACATTAGCTCATGTGATGCTATTTAACCCCTAACATACATTAGCTCATGTGATGCTAGTTAACTCCTAACATACATTAGCTCATGTGATCGATGCTATAGTTAACCCCTAACATACATTAGCTTGTGATGCTAGTTAACCCCTAACATACATTAGCTCATGTGTCTCATCAGATTCATACGGAAGTTTGGATCCAACCATGTAATACTTGCTATGTGAGATGCTTCCACTGGGCTAGGTGTACAGATAGAATACACAGGTGTATAAAAAAATATATAGCAAGCTTGAGCAGGTCAAGAGCTAGCACATATATCTATCAAGAACCAATGGTTTACACAATGCGTATGGCAGTCAAGGTGGTACACTGGTGCGAGTCTCTAGTGTTCAACTCAGGCTATGTCTTGGGTTCGAATCGCACTAAAGCCCTGTTGAAACTTGAAAGAGGGTACGCCTTAAAAAAAAGGAAGTTGCCCTTTGCCCTTCCAGAAAACAAGTTTGAGCAATGCCATTACGGTAACTCAAGTGAGTTCAGTGATGATGTCATATCACCACCCCTCATTAATTAGGCCCAGGACCTGCATGAAAACCTTCTGTATTGGAGATGCAGCATTCCTGGGTTATCAAATCAATATGAACTGAACTGAACTGAACTGAAGGCTGAAGGTACTCAGGCCGGACACGTCACACAGCTGCAGATGACCTTCACCTCACAGTTTTGAGCCATTGCCTCTCCCCTTTCCCTCTCTTCCTTGAAGTGCCACACCCCTTCTTCTTCAGGCTCCAAGCAGCGGTGAATAGGGTTAGGGAGCAGACGTTCTCCATTAACACGCCTCCGTTCCTTGTATTTCCTTTTGTGTACATGTATTGTGGGAGTTGCATGTGTGTGTGTGTGTGTGTGTGTGTGTGTGTGTGTGTGCATGCCCGAGTATGTGCAATGATGTATGAAGGTGTGTTGTGTAGGTATATATGTTGTGTGTGTGTGTGCAAGTGTATGTGTGAGGTGTGGTTATGTATACCCGTATATGTTATGAGTGTGTGTGTGTGCACGAGTGCATGTGTAGTGTGTTGTACACAATACTGTATACTAACACGGACCTACCTCACATCCTACACACGTAACATACGGGTGTAACATACGGGTGTAACAACATGCCTCACACTGTGTGTGTGCACGAGTGCATGTGTAGTGTGTTGTACGCAAGTACACCCGTATGTTATGAGTTGTTATGTAGGTATACTTGTATGTTATGTGTGTATGTGTGTGTGCACGAGTGTGTGTGTATAAGTGTATGTGAGGTGTGTTGTTATGTATGTGTTGTACGTGTGTGTATGTGTGTGTGTGTGCATAAGTGTATGTGTGAGGCATGTTGTTACACCCGTATGTTACGTGTGTAGGATGTGAGGTAGGTCCGTGTTAGTATACACGTATGTTGGTGTGTAGGAGTACATTCTTTAACTCAATTGATCATTCCAGCATATAGCAATTACAATCATGAAAGGAGATGTTGATTATACAACCATATATACTGCATGTGCACATAGAACAAATGCTACAACCAATCAAGGTTCCATCGTCCAGCTTACTCTGAGGTCAGCAGTTTCTTTCTCTCGTGACTGACAGGCTGCCTGGGTGAGTTGCCTTGGCGACAGCTGAGACTGAAGCCCTGCTTAGCCTCACCTTGACCTGGTCTAGTCCTGCAGACGTATATCACAATACTTACTGTTACCATAGCAACTGGGGTGTTATAAGTATCTACGAGGAGAATAAACTACACTGAACAGTTGACAGCTGAGGGTAAACTGGAAATGGCAGATATCCTCCAAGTAGGCGTGGCTTCTACCACATCTAATTAGCTACTTCCTTGGCAACTAAATTCAGCCAGCTCAGTGGTGTAGTTTCTGACTAAATCATAGTATACCACAGTATACCACAGTGGCTCAATACTACAGATTAAATCATAGTATAGTATACTATGCTATAGTATACCATATTATAGTATAATACAGTGGCTCACAGAAAACTACAGACTAAATCATAGTATACCATAGTATATACTACAGTGGCTCACAGCTGGGGTATAGGAAGATGACAGAGCACCCCGAGAATACACTTCTCAATCCTGTGGTTGTGATGTTTGCTCTCCAACATGGAGGTGAGTCTTGCATGCCCTTTCAGCTTGGACAGACGAGTGACGTTTGCAGGACACATCACCAGCATGTTTTGGAGGCAGCCAAGGGAGAGCCGGAGCAGCTCCTCATCAGAAGAATGCAGCTCACAGAGGGCTGGGAGAGGTGGAGGAGGTGGGGGGAGGAGGTAGGAGGTGAGGACAAGGAGGTGGGAGGGAGGGAAGTAGGAGGGAAGGAGGCGGGAGGGAAGGAGGCGGGAGGGAGGGAGGGAGGGAGGGAGGGAGGGAGGGTGGGGTGGGTGGGTGGGTGGGTGGGTGGGTGGGTGGGTGGGTGGGTGGGTAGGTGGGTGGGAGGGTGAGGGTACACTCCCAAGACTAGGTAGTCATGTATGGCTTGAACCGTAACTTCCTGATTGCCCAAACTACAGGGGTTTCCATCTTAGGATGAGTACCCAGTGCTGTTTACACCTCAGCATCCTGTATATGGCTTTCAGTTTCCATATTGAAAAGAACAGACCTTTTTCCCATGGGAAATATCATTTCTGTTGCTATATGGCAATATTGGTTACCATGTCCGGTGCACGAGT